>JAODUE010000017.1:107555-118196 GCA_027564755.1 Amblyopsis hoosieri
TGATGGAGGCTCAGGCTGCACACACACACACACACACACACACACACACACACACACACACACACACATGCACACGCACACACATGCACACCCACACACACACACACACACACAGAGTGTCCAAACAGCAGCCACGTCATTTCCTGGTTCAACATAATGAATGTCAATCAGAGCCTTTAAAAGCCTCTCTGTCTTACCGGAGTGTTGTTCACGAACATGAGAACCATCAGGTTGACTGTGTCCTGTAACACAACACAGTAGGTCAGCACATAGCAGCCTGTCTGTCTGTCTGTCTACCTGTCTGCCTGCCTGCATGTCTGTCTACCATCCTGTCTGTCTAAATAGCTCTACTAATGGGGAGGCATGTATCCATAGAGGTCTTACGGGAGATAACACCATCAGTCTACCGTATGTGTAATTTCTATCCATTTAGATCGATAGATGGATGATAGATGGACCCATGACATTCATATCTGTTTTCTCTCGGAGCCGTTCAAAACTGCATATTGTTGTATAATTTGAAGCAGCTGTTAACATTCAATACTTGGTATAAATACATGTTCAGTCTTGCTACAGTGGGCCTGGTTAGCTGAAGGGGCCAAAACCCTTAGAAACCACTACAGACCAGGAACATGAATAATTCATACAGCTGCTACCACCACTACCAGCCTGCATGCTAGCAGCACCAATCCATGCCTGTAGGCGGCGCTGTTTACGTACCGGGTCGGCCATGAAGTCCATGGTTGGCATGACGACAGAACCACACATCACCTCTCTGAGCAGCAGAGACAGAGACCTGGGGAAGCACGGGCGCACACACACACACACACACACACACAGTATTAACACTCACTAGAAGGCTAATGGCAATGCTAGCTCACAGGCTAAATAACAAACAAAGAGATAGAAACACCACACACACACACACACACACACACACGTGTGTGCATGTGTGTGTGTGTGTCTGCAGGTGTGTGTGTCTGCAGGTGTGTGTGTGTGTCTGCAGGTGTGTGTGTGTGTGTGTGCGTCTGCAGGTGTGTGTGTCTGCAGGTGTGTGCGTGTGTGTGTGTGTGTCTGCAGGTGTGTGTGTCTGCAGGTGTGTGTGTGTGTGTGCATGTGTGTACCTGCAGTCGGTGGCCTTGGGGGGCATGAGGAGGGGCAGGAGCAGGTGTGTGAGGGAGCGCAGGTAGGCCAGCTCGTCCGTGCGGCTCCACAGCGCCACATGCAGGTCAGAGCCATACTCCTCCAGCGCAGCCTTCTGAAGGCCCCCTGCACCGCTCACTACACACGTCACAGCACCACTCACTACACACGTTATACACTACACACGTTATAGCACCGCCCACTACACACGTCACAGTATATAAACCGCACACACACACACACACACCACCAGATGCTAGCAGGAGGTGTTATGGCGATAACAGTGACACACACACCTCTGTGGCGTGCCCTGGCGATGATCTCGATGTGCTTCATGGCCGCCTTCATCACCTTATCAGCAAACACCCTGGGGACGTCCACCTGGAACGAACACACACAGTCACTCACACTGCCCCTAGAGGCTTGGAGGGACACGTACACACTACACCAGACAACTGTATGAGATGGTATTTTGACAGAACAATAAGTGGATCTACAAGGGTGTGTTTAATTTACTCACCTTCTGAGCTCGGCGGAGCAGCACGGAGGCAATGAAGCGGAAGGTGGTCCTGAGCTCATCCAGGCAGGCCTCGTCGTCCGTGATGTCTCTGTGGGCAAGGAGGACACCTTCGCGTCACTATGCACCCTAGCCCTAACCCCGGCACACCAGGGCTACCTAGCCCTGTGATGACCCTAACTATCCCTGCTAACACTAATTAGCCCTATGCTAACACTAACCTAGCCATATGCTAACACTAACCTAGCCCTGTGCTAACACAAACCTAGCCATGTGCTATCACTAACCTAGCCATGTGCTATCATTAACCTAGCCATGTGCTATCACTAACCTAGCCCTGTGCTAACACAAACCTAGCCATGTGCTATCACTAACCTAGCCATGTGCTATCACTAACCTAGCCATGTGCTAACACTAATTTAGCCCTAACTAGCCATAATCCAGCCCTAACACTGATTTCGCCCAACATTAATCTAACATGTTCACATACATATAACCATAATGTACAGAAATGTACTCTGTAATAAAGACCGCTGGTCCCACCACACCTCAGCCCCCTGGTGCAGCTGAACTCACCTGTACCAGGGCCAGACAAAGTTCTCCAGGACCAGCTCAAACACCTGCAAGTGGAACAAACCGTGCAAGGTGAGGTGTGTGTGCATGTGTGTGTGTGTGTGTGTGTGCATCCTCGTGGCCGTGTCACCTCTGCCACTGACGCGTCCACCTTGGAGTGGACCATCAGGTCCAACCACGGCTGGTAGTTCTCCAGAAGCAGGGTAGGCCTGTCAATCACAACCTTCATTCAACAAAAAGGCTCACCATGTTATATCTCCCCCGTATAACTTACGTATTAGTGTGTATTAAAGACACACCATGTGATATACACCCCCCCCCTTCAGCCTACCTGTGGCGTTTACACTTCACCTTCCCACAAACAGCACAGCTGTGACCCAGAGGGAATAACTCCTGGTGCCCCTGCTGCTGTCAGGGACACAAAACAAACACATCCACACACAGTCAGAAGATCCATGGCAGGCAGGTTTAAACCAATGTGCGATGCATTCGCTACCTTGTGTCGGGGCTTCAGCGTGAACAGGAGGCTGGGCAGCAGGGAGTCTGGTCCAAGGGAGCAGTAGAAAGTGGCCAGGCCGGCCGCAAACGACCACAACACCATCAGGATGTGGATGTACCTGCAAACACCACCGTGGGGCGCCAGAGAGCTTGTGAGGTGATTAGAGGAAAAGCGGGGTGGTGAACAGATGTTCATGCTGCGTTTCAGACAATTCGGAAGTTCAGAATTTATACCCTCCTACTAGAAAATGTACAACAGTACGCCAGTCAAAGTTGGAGTTCCTACTTTATACTCAGGGCAGATCCATCTGCTGACTTCCTGGTTTGACATCACAACAATGGCAGCACATATGTAAACAGTACAATCAACTATAGGTAATTTAAAAGTATATTTGCCTGTATTAAATTATAACACATATATAATAAAACCTGTTTATATAACTGATGTCAAAATAGCCTGCGTAGCCAAGTTATTTGGATATTATTGGATAATGTAAACATAAGGCAACAGTTTCTGCATCACATATGCACAAGCAGAACTTGGTCAGGTCCACTGTTCGTCTGTAGTGGATCTTAACCTGTACTTGTCATTAAACCGAAGCAGGGTCATGGTATTAATGAGGTCACCTGTTGAGCACCACCGTGCATGCCAACATGGACGTCAGCAGGCAGCAGAAGACGGGATACTGACGAAATACTTCTCTGACGACGTCCACCTTCAGCCTGAGCTTCACATTTCGCACATACGCCCGAAGATCTGCCATGTTGTTATACCTGTTGACATGCAGGCAGTTTGGTAATACTTGTGGAACATAAATTGGTTTCTGGTTATGACATATTCCCAGTAGTATTTTAACTGTGAGTGATTGTAAACATAAACGCAGTCAGTTTTTCAGAAGAAACTGCTTTCAGAAACAGGTCACCTATGTTAACGCGACCAATGAAGGTTATAGTGTTTTATATAGATTAGCTATGTATCATGCACACAATATATCGTTTAAACCAATGTGTAACGATGTAATATTAGAATGTAGCAAAGGTAGAACTAGTTGTTTATGAACTTACAGCGACATAAATCTCTTCAGCGGCTCCTTGCGTCATAAATTACATGTTTTCCGCGGACACGGCCCCCCGGGTTTATGAAATGGTTGCAATGTTTGTCATTTAACTACATCTTCATGGTTTTCCACCATAAAACTCTTGAACTACAGAAGATGCATGTTATGAACCCGACCACTTCCGCGTCATGGATCAAGTTCAGACGGATCTCGGGCGGGCGGGGCTAGATATTTATTTTTGGTCATTGTGACTAGTTGGGTCTGGCTGATGTCTCAAAAGTCTATAAAACCAAAGACAATCTGCAAATTCGTCACTATAAAAACATGTACTGGCGGCTTACATATTTGACTTTCGGGGCCAGGGCTACAAATCTAGTATTGTATGGCAGACACGTATGCGAAAATTAGTATAAATAAAATGTACATAGGGAACTTCACAGTAATTATTCGAGTCAAGCAGCACACATTAACATTTTGTCATCGATGAGAACATTTCGCGTATTTATGTTTGGATTTCGTTATTACGAAAACGTGCAAATTGTCTCGATGCACTGGATATTATAGAAGACAATGTATTAATACACTCACTAACATTCTCACAGAACTCTGGGTGGTGTACAAAAAAGGACATCGATGGTAGCTCAAATCAACAGCTTTATTAGAAAAATACGTTTACCTCACTCTATACAATATAAAAAGCAAACACCTGTCTGGCACAAATGAAACATAAAAAGACTTTCAAACGCCGCTGATGGTAACAGTTAAGGTGATTCAGGCAAAAGCAGTTTGTACACAGGAAGGAAGGATTCTGTCCTAGTGTGTCCCGGCCTGGAGGACTGAACAACCTTAACTAGAACATATCAATTCCTAACAAATACGCCAAATAAAACTTGTGTCCTACTTAATATATACAAAAGTTGGATCAGATTCTAAAGATAAATGTCCCATGCATTTTAATAATACTTTTTTTGTAAAATCCACAAACTTCCACAAAGGTCTGGAACTGAATTTCCACACTTGTGACATGCACATAGGAGCCCTTGGGCAAGGCAGCTCATTGGATGCGAGCAGTCAGGTGAGTAGAGAGCACCTATTCCTACCTAAGGATCAGACCCCCCCCCAAATAAAAAGCTTTAAACCAAGATGGCTTCCCCTACAGCGTGCTATGCCCTGGGGCTAGAGGCTGTGACCACTCCAGGCATACAGCAAGTGTCTGCTGGGGCTTATCCCATTGGCTGGTGAGGCTGAGTGACTGACAGTTCATGAGGACCACCTCCCACCAGATGAGGTAGCTGTTAACAGCCGGTCAGCAGACCCAGGGCTGAAGAAGGAGAGCGCCCCCTGTCTGACGTTGGGGCAGGTGCCTCAGAGCACCAGCGCGTCGTCATTACCAAGCCCTTTAGGAGCCACTCCACACTCAAGGCAAAGTGCATCACATTAATGGAAGGTGTCCATAAACACTTCATTCTCTTAACAAACATCTTACAATTAGGTTGGGGTGAGGTACAGAGTCGCGGTAGAAGGGGAGGGGCTTGTTTCTAAAGGAAACGTGGTGTCTTCAGGGAGGTCCTTTAGCTCCTGTAAGGCTAGAATGTCATTGGACCGCCAAGTCAGGTGACCGTACCATCCCGTCCACCGATTGGCAGCTTGCGGTGCCGGTCAGTCCTCATTGGTCACGTCGGGACTGGCCCCGCCCCCTTTGTCCTGCTAGCCAGGTAACAGAAGAAGCAATTAGACAAGGGAACACGTATGCAGGCACCTGACCACACACACACACACACACACGCTGTTTCTGCTCAGATCAACTGCAGCGTACGGGAGGCGTCTACACCCTCCACCGCATCACGCTCCTCAAGGCTTCAGGAGGTATCTAACGAGACTAGCTGCTAGCACAGTGGTCCTGTGGACCGTCTGCTCCGCCTGTTGTAGACGTCTCCCTGCTCCAACACACCTTCTGCACAGATCGACGACCCTTTCACGTGAATCAGGTGTGTTGGAGCAAAAGAGACATCGGCAACATGCAGGGCACAAGGTCCACAGGACCAGGGTGGAGGACCACTGTAGTTAGCGCAAGCTTCAGGCTGGAGAGCAGCCACCGTTGTCAAGGAAACAGTGAGAAGCACTACAAGCGGGCCATGCACGACAACGAGCACCCACCGCTGCACATGCACGTTAGTAGCCACGAGCTGTCTCGCCAGCCAGGACGACAAACTTGGTCAAATTGTGCTTTTATGGCCGTGGCGGCAAGACGCCCCAACACGTCGGCTCCGAGGTATGCCGCTACACGATCATGCATAGCGACCACTGGGTCTACCGGGGCCCAACGCTGGCAAACCTTCGGTTATCCATTCCCTCCAGAAGCAGCCGGAAATTTGAAATCAATTTGATGAGAGAATTTGCCGAAACATGAATTTGCAAACACAATTTGAGGGTTTTTTTGTACACGTGTGCGTGTATGTTTATTAAAGCAGACAAACAGCAAAGAATACAAGCCAAAATGTAAAGCCAAAAATAAAAAATAAGAAACAGGACTGGCGTGGTCCTTTCAGCCCCCCCCCCCCCCAACTTCTTTTCAATAACAAGACATGTTTTACTTTGACAATACAAATTGTAATTTCATTTGTTTTAAATACATGTTAGAGACAGGCTTTGTGGCTGTTAGCTACTTAAAACATGGAAACCAGAATGTCTAAAAGCACCTAAAACAGCTCGAGCACATTATTAAAAAAAAAAAGAATAAAATCTTTCAGAGTTGGTTATGGAAACTCTTAAACGACCAGCTTGAAAAAACAAAAAAATGAATAAAAAGCAGTTGGCCAGAATCAGAAGCGACCAACTACCATTTTGAGTCCAAGCGCATTATTAAAATATGTACAAGAGGATAGATACCTCGCCGATATCACCAATTTGGAAAAGGAACAACAAAACCACGGCCGACCTCACTGGGCTTCGGGCCAATCAGTTAAAGTCTCTAAAACAAAAAAAAGGATAATATTTAATTAAAAAAAAAAACACGAGGCTTTAGGCGTTTCACTTCCACTGCTGGCCAAAAGAATCCTGATAAAACTCCTGGTTGTCAGACTTGTAACCATAGTTACCAGAATGCTCACCGCCCTGCAGCGGTTGCTGGGCGATGGGCTGAGAGCCCCAGTTCTGACTAGCGGTCTGGCGGCGCTTGGAATCGGGCTGGCTGTACGCATCAGCCTTGCGCTTTCCTCCCACGCCTCCACCGCGGCCGCCCCGCGCCCCACGTACCCCTCCACGGCCCCTGGGCTGCGATCCGCCTCCCCTGGGTCCCCGCGACCCTCGGCTCTGTCCGGGCCCACCGCGCTGGGAGTAGCCACCGCCGCGGCCGCCTCGTGCCGGGGAGGACGCGCCCCGGGAGCCCCGCCCGCTCCGGCCGCGTCCGGGGGGCCGGGCTTGGTAGTCGTCGTAGCCGTAGTAGGGCTGGTCGTAGCGGTCGTCGCGGTAGCTGTGGTAGTCGTAGCCGTAGTAGTAGTAGTCATCGTAGCCGTAGTAGTCAGGCGGGTAGGCGTAGCCACCGCGCCCGCCCCCCCGGCCACGCCCCCGGCTGGGGGAAGACATGTGGGGGGGGCCATGCGGGGAGGCGTAGTAGTAGTATTCATCGTACCTGCGGAGACACCAGGGAGCAGCGCAGAGCACAGACGGTCAGACACACATGAAGCTAATGCTGCGTACAGTGCTGCCATGGGAACAAGGATGTGGCGTCTAGCAGACACAACCTGCCCCCTCGGCACCACACAGGTGTACAATGAAACATGTACAATGAAGCCTGATGTTTTGGGGAGGCGCTAGATATAATGTGTGATTGTTCAGCATAGAAATATTTAAGCAGAGACTATTGAAAGCCTATTAATAAAACGATGGTTACGTATGTAACCGCGGTTCGATGAATTTCAGATGACCGGTGCCTTAAGCACCTGGAGGTCGAGTGTTTGTATGGACAAGGTCACCTGTGGCCAAGTGCCTGCCAAGCATCCTGAGCGGCCCCAAGAGGGGTTCCTCTCTCTGATCAAGCATCCTGGGCCCTAAGAGGGGTTCCTCTCTCTGATCAAGCATCCTGGGCCCTAAGAGGGGTTCCTCTCTCTGATCAAGCATCCTGGGCCCTAAGAGGGGTTCCTCTCTCTGATCAAGCATCCTGAGCGGCCCCAAGAGGGGTTCCTCTCTCTGATCAAGCATCCTGGGCCCCAAGAGGGGTTCCTCTCTCTGATCAAGCATCCTGGGCAGCCCTAAGAGGGGTTTCCTCTCTCTGATCAAGCATCCTAGGTGTCCCTAAGAGGGGTTCCTCTCTCTGATCAAGCATCCTAGGTGTCCCTAAGAGGGGTTCCTCTCTCTGATCAAGCATCCTGGGCGGCCCTAAGAGGGGTTCCTCTCTCTGATCAAGCATCCTAGGCGGCCGTAAGAGGGGTTCCTCTCTCTGATCAAGCATCCTGGGCCCTAAGACGGGTTCCTCTCTCTGATATTTGCGCAGCAGCCTCATGGGCGTCTACCTGCACTTTTGCCAGATTTTACAGGGTTAACGTGGTCTAGCACAAGCCGCTGGCTACAGCCATCCTTCCTGCTCCATCCCAGACCTCCTGAAGGACAGGTAGGACTTCCTCACGACTGTTGGTATTAGTCACCCAGGTGCTTAACTGGCAGTCAGTAGAAATTAAATAGAACAATGGTTACGTATGTAACCGCGGTTCTATGAATTTCGGATGACCGCCAGAGCTTGGCAGTCACTCGGACTTCTGGCGAGAAGATTGGCAAGAGGTCACTTCCTGGTTGAACGTGCCTTTAGTACCGGGGCGGAGGCACACGTCACCCAGGCCACAGGTGACCTTGTCGATACACTCGACCTGCACATGCGTGCGATGGGACATCCAGGTGCTTAACGCACCAGAAGAAATGAAATAGAAGTGAAAGACCACACTGAACTTTATCTTACATGTGTGTTTTGGCTGCCTGTCTCTGGGCCTTTCGCTCCTTTCTCTTCTGGTCGGGCGGTTTGGCGAAGACAATCTCGATGTGCTCTCCCTCCATCTCCTTGCCATTCATCTCATCCAGGGCCTGGCAAAAGACAGGCCATCAACCTCTCTCTCTCTTCAAACATTTTACATTTTAGTGGAAACATAACAGACAATTGATGAAAACAGACCAGACAAAGTAAGCTGGGAGCAGTTGTTATCCTGGTGTAGCCAGACCCAACATTCACTTGAATAGGGTCTGGACACACTGCGCGTGTGATTGGTTAGTCTTTGCATTCTACTGGGTGCAGACCCCAGGTTCATTTAGAAACTATTGGACAGACTTCAACCAATCGGTATTGCTATAACTAGAGATGCACCAATACATCGGAAGCAGATCGGAATCTGCTAAATTTCCACTCAAAATACGAGATTGGAAGGAGTCAGATTTTTGACCGTCCTCGAATTTCCAAGATGGTTGCACTCGAAGCTTAAAAACGTGATGTTTTTAAGTAAAAATCTTATTATACATGTCTAAATAAATATAATTACCGCTTAACGTTCTCTATGCGTGCCGAAAACAAAAAATTTTTTTTGTTAAATAATAAAATTTAAACAGTGGCCAACACCGCTCACAACAATTCCCCTGGCTTCGCAATGCGTTTCAATGTGTGAGGCGGAGCTTCTGAGGGAGCTTGTTTGGTGTAAGCTCAAAGTTAGCAAGCATGTTGGGGAATGACAGACCCTGCCTTTAACGGTGGGTTACTCCTCAAGAGGAGAGACCATGATGAGGACAGATGTACCTTTACGGCCCCCTCCCGCTCATCAAAGTGGATGAAGGCGTAGTCCTTCAGCTTCTTCACTCGCTCCAGCTTCCCGAACTGGCCGAAGGTCGTCTCCAGCAGCTCCTCTGTGACGCCGTTGGCCAGGTTCCTGACAAAGAGCACCTTGACCTGTAGGGGGCGACAGCAAGGGCAGGTGTCGGCCACATTATAGTAGTTAAACATACTGTGCGTGTTTATTACCCGTTTGCTACAATAACGCATAAAAACAAGTGGCGGCCATTACAGCTAAAGTCTGATCTTACATTATATGTTCGCACCACCCCACTGAGGGGGGGTGTGGGGGCGTACCTTGGCCATGACCTCCGGGTCGGGGTCCTCGATGGGGTCGGCCCACTCCACTGTCACCACGTTGCCCCACACCTTCACCTTGCCGCTCATGAGGCGCCGGCGGGCCTGGGCGGCCGCCTTGTGGTCCTCGAACTCCAGGAAGCAGAATCCGCGGTTCTTCTTCTTGTCATCCGGCTGGTGGTAGAGGATGACGTCGCTCAGGCCCTCTGGTGGCAAGGAAGGGAAGGACAGGGTCCAGGGTCAAAGACGTAACACTACATTACCGTCCACACGCGTAAGGCTCACATACGCGAATGAAGAACTGGGCAGGCGAGGGCCAAAGAGCAGTGCAGACCGCACCACACAACACTACCCTAGACTTAAAATGGCATCCAGCGTGGAGGAGCTGCTGAGGGAGCACGCGTCAATATAACCTCTCTCCAGCATCGCTGAGCGGTGGCTGGCCAGCCCAACAAGTGTAATGTGAGCCTGCCATGTGCAACATAGAAATAACACTGACTTGGCCTGTGGTTATTCAGTGAACAGGCTGTGTGTCGAGAGCTCACCTGTTACTTTACCAAACTCCTCCACGATGTGCTCCTTGGTCTTGTTCTTGGGGATGGAGCCGACAAACAGCCTGTTGTTGGCCACCGATATGCACACGCCGATGTGCTTCCCCGGCCGGATCTCATGGTTGTTACACTGTGGGGCGGCAGGAGGGTCAAACCAGCACCATCACAACCAGGTCCAGCAGAGGGCTCTGACCTAAA
>JAODUE010000017.1:133020-148587 GCA_027564755.1 Amblyopsis hoosieri
CTGTAGCATGCTAGCACTGCACAATAGCCTACATTAGCCGCCTGTACACCGGCCACACGCACATTACTGTAGCATGCTAGTGCTGCACAATAGCCTTCATTAGCAGCCTGTACGCCGGCGGCCACACACACATTACTGTAGCACGCTAGCGCTGCACAACCTACATTAGCCCCGCATCCTCCCTGCAAGGTGCGACTGTCTGAGCGTGGACACAATAGCAAGTGTATCCCTTAGTTCAGCAAGCACTGCCAGTAATGATTTGGGGGTTTTCCAGTCATCTTAAAGTGCTATAATCCCCCCCACTCTCTCCCTGCGAACTGTCAGATCCTTGCACAGAGCCCCCCCGGTGTTTGTTCAAAGCAGAGGAGAGGACAGGAGGCGGTTGATGAACAAGGAGGCCATGACGACGCTCCCCGCCGCCCCCACATATTCACGCACGTCTGACACAGCTCAGACCTGGCGCACACGCCTTGCTGGCAGGACGGGGGCTGGGCACACACTGGCTCATACACAGGATTCATTAAAATGAATGGGTTCGTTAGCAGGCTTCCAACGACCCATTCAATTGAATCAGGTGCGTTGGAGCAGGGAGAGATCTAAAACATGCAGGGCACCGGCCCTCCAGGACCAGGATTGCCCACCCCTGGGCTAAACCTATGGCAAAATAGTCCCTGGAAGTGCTTGGTGGGCAGTTTGAATATATATATATATATATACATAAACAGAGATATAACTTCATGCACCGATTTACATTTAAAATAAAATGTATAGTGTACTTTTAGTATTTAGGCTAACTTCCGGGAAATATTTTGAGGTGCCACGATCCACCATTGCTGTGAAAAAACAGTGACAGTTGGATTGAACGGAGATGGCGCAACTCTCTCTCTACATGGCTCTGGTTTACATGATGTTGCATGTGGTTACACCTTGCTGGGTTGATCCAACCCAGCATGTTGGGTTAGACACCCAACCCACCTTGCTGGGTTGATCCAACCCAGCATGTTGGGTTAGACACCCAACCCACCTTGCTGGGTTGATCCAACCCAACATGTGTTCGGTCCTATATTTACTCAGCAGCTGGGTTAGAAACAACCCAATTTTGGTTGTTTTCAACCCAGCACTTTTTAGTGTGCAGCGACTCGTCGATCGCCTCACGCCCTGCCGCTGATACCCCCTGCACGGAGGGGTAAGGGGGGAGAGGCGGGGAGGCGGGGAGACTGCATATTCAAATGAGCGGCACATAATGTCAAGGCACAAATATATTACGGTCAGCCAAACAGACTGTTATTTGCTGTTCATTAATGGGTGATTAACACGCAGAGGCGCTTGGCCCAGACCTTACGCTCTCTGGTGGGTGTCAGGGGCGTTATTAATAGACCGCCGTCCGGGAAGAGACACCGGGTAGAGAGCGAGGGAGGAAACGGAGAGAAGAGGGGAAAAGACGGAAGATTGTGGAAAGGAAGATATACGAGGGTCAGGGGAGCGCGAGGAGGAGAGGAAGAGAAATTGCCTGGGAGATGCAGGGAGCTGGGGGGGGGGGGAATCTGAGCGGGAGCTGAGCAAGGAGGTTGGGGGAGGTGGGGGCTCAGAAGAGAGACTGACGGGAAGAAGAGAGGAGCCTTTGTGTGGCAGCCGGCATCTTCTGTATGCAGCGCACATGCTGAGCCTGTAGGGGGCGTGAAGAGGAGGGGAGAGGGGGGGGGCTCTGCATTCTGCCCTCTGGACACCCCCTTCATCCTCCCCGCCACACACACACACACACACACACACACACACACACACACTCCTCTTGACTGCCTGCCTCTGTGGTTTGACCATCCAGTCAGTCAAGCCTCCCTCTCACACACACACACACACACACACACACAAAAATACGTCACATACACACATACATGCACGCTGCACACGACCACACACACACACACACACACACACACACACATATCCTAACCCCTTAACCACCAGCTGTTGGCTCATCGGAGGAATCACCTGTCAATCATCCTCCAGTGTCCCAAGTCAAGGCAGGCAGGCTAGAGGCCAAGCCGGGCCAAGCCGGTTTGGGGCTCATGCAGGTTCTCCCATGTCATTCACTCACAGTAATTACAGTCACAGGATGGAAAATTAATTAGCTCTTCGCCTTCTTATTATGGGAGTCTGTAAGCTTATTGTGCAGATTAATTAAACGTCTTCCTGTCACTGGTAATGGACTTCTCATGCCTTTGTGTGAGTGTGAGCTTCTAGTGCCTTCAGAAAGGCGGGAGAGTTCTAGCGTCGATGCTGAGCCACAATTGAAGCAATCTTTACGTCAGCCCCGTTAGCGTAGCCTATACGTCGACATCGCCGTGTGCGGATGGGGCCAATTTGTGTTAAAACACCTCGTTCAGACTATCTCAACAAAGCGAAGAGATCTTTAGACTAGCGCGTATAGGGCACAACTAATAGAATTGTTGTGCAACTGAAGAAGACTGAGGTGCTTTGGAAAGTGTGAGTGGGCGCCATTGCCGCATTTTAACATTCTATTAGCGTAAAGCACGGTATGCCTGAGCTCAGCAGTTGCCCGTGAGACGGTGACATTGTTTGGGAGCTGCAGCCGAAAGAGCCTCGGGCCAGATAGCGAATATAACCGAGGCGCCAATTATTTCCTCTCGTAGTAATGACAAATAGCAGGATGACGTCGCATATACGCAGTTGCAATACCGAAGAGTATTCTTTTGCATAATTGAGAGGCGGGAATGGGTCGGCGTCGGCAATTAGCGTGGATCATTAATAGTGAATGCGCTTACAGTTGCTGAAAACAGCAGCCAGTGCAAGGAACGAGATAATTGAAATGGTTGAATCAAAACCAAAGACCTCCTTGTTTACTGCAGCGACAACTGTTACCGTCTAGTCGCGTTGACCAAGAGGTCACGGCGTTACTTAACCCCACCACGCTTCTTGTGACGAGACGTCGGGCGAAGGAATACTAATAGAAATAGACGCATACATTTTGTATAATTTTCGAGTAAACATCGCTTCAATTACAACTGTAGGGGGGTGGGGGGGGGGGGGTGTTCTGAATGGATGAGTTGTCTGTGCACGAAGGTCAAACTCCAGATGGGGTGCTGCAGACTGAGTGGTTCGCGCTGTTCTACATGCGCACTAACGAAGTGACACAGCGACGCCATCATGCCGCCGCAGCCGACTAATTCGTTACAACCTTAACTCAAACCATCCCGTTGCGTCCCCGCAGTCAACACCCTCCTCCGTCCTCAAGTTCCACGATTGTCTCCCACGCTGGTGAAACAGATGCTATCCTCCTCTTCCCCTCCTCTCCCGCCGCCGCTTCTCTTTCCGTTACACGTGCTCCGCTCCGGGGTGATGGACGAGTACCAGGGCCCTGGTCGTGGTTTACACCAGCGATGCCAGGCGCCATTAGGGGCCATTTTATGCCCATTTGCCTGATAGCTGCTATCGCTTATAGAGGTGATTTGCTCCCTGTCTCTCGGCTGAGCGTCGCCGATGACGGATCTTCCATGACTCCTAGTGTCGGAGAGCCTATGAGCACACACACACACACACACACACACGCGCGCAACACGGGGCATGCAGCCAGCGAGCCGATCTGACATGGCAGCGATCTATCAGCTTATGGTGGAAAAGGGGCGACCGTTAAATGTCTTTAAGAAAAACTTTGTCTCTCTCTTAAATAGAAACCATTCCACAGTGACTTACCAAGAGTGCTTATGCAAATCTTGTTACCGCAACAGGCTTCTGGTAAATGGCGTATTGGGAGGTTTTGGGGGAGCATATTTCTACACATCATTTGTTGTATTTTAAAGCGATTACATCGATGCATGGATGACTCTATCAAGCAGTCACATATTTTCTACATATTGTGGGAAAAATCATTATTTTATTATTGTGGCCCGCGTAAGCCCCCCCCCCCCCCCCTTCCTCAACTAGCGTGCACACACGCACACACACACACACTCACAGGGGGATGTAAACATAAAAGATTGTTTGATCAAATGCAATTTATTACGGTTGATGCGATAGCAAAATGTATATGCTAGGCGTCTTCATATACAGACGCGCGCCGTTAAAGGCTTTACTTGTGAAGCCAAAGGGCGAACTCGTAGGCCTATATTCGATCCCGGGACCCTCTCCGTATCCGCGCAGCGTGTTTCTGGCTGATTTGAATTGCAGATGCAAAATGCTGCGTTCTCTTTTTAAAGAACACACGTGACACCTTTAGTGACCGAGGAGGAGCGCCGCGACGCGCACGCGTGCGTGTGAGACGTGATGGGGATTCCAAACATTTTGCATTAATCAAATAAAGGTCGACGTGTGATTGGCATTTTAACGACTTAATGGTCGAGGAAAAAATGAGAGAGAAAGAGAGAGAGAGAGGGAGGGAGGGGGGGGTTATAGAATGGCGGTGTAGCTCAGCTTAGAGACACGATAGTATGGCATATAAGGTATAAGGTGATGGGGGTGCGCACTTATTATAATTAGCCGGCGGTCTGACACCTCACCCGAGAAATTGGTCCGACATTTAAACATCCGAAGACCGGTTTCAGATGTGTAATGAGTGTGTACCTGGCTGAAAATCTGCCGGCCGTGCTGACAGGGTCTGTGTGCGTGTGTGTGTGTGTGTGTGTGTGTGTGTGTGTGTGCGCGTCCACAGTCATGGAATTCAGCTGGGTTTCAGGCAGCACAGCAGCACTCTCTCTCTCCTCTGTTACCTTGGCAACATATTTCTGCATGAAAATAGCATCGGAGGAAAACGAGCGGGCTCTAGCTGTGCCAACTGCAAAAAAATATATATAAATAACAAAAACGCAAAAACATTTGAACGTATAGATAATATGCGGTCTCACGTGTGATGTGCATGTTGAAAATGCACCATAATATCATATACTGGCTTTGCAACAGAGCCGAGAAGCAGACAAATAGCACGGCTCTATATGAGAATTGAAATGGTTGTATCAGACGAGCTCTATGTTATCATTTCATATCATTAAGTCTGCTAATAAATAATAAAACCACAAAGGTCTCGGTGTCAATATGGATTTTCCGATTCGCTGCAAGATAGCCTTTCTGCAGCTGATCCAAGTATTGGACTGCCTGCTTTGATTTAGTGCCCTAAACCTTTGTGTTTGCTGCCACGCAACTTTGCGACCTTTGAGGGGAAACGTGTGTGTGTGTGTGCGTGCGCGAACGAGACGAATCAAGACGAATACTGAGACATAACCAAAGAAGCGACGACATGCGGGCAGACCACGCATTGATGCCAACAGATAACGGGTAGTCGTTGAGGGTAAACAGTGGGCTACGGGATAAAACAGGCGCGCCAGCTCCTAAGAGACAAACCTCGTAATGAAATAAGCATCTGTGAGAGCAGGTGTTGGCGGCTCGACCGACTTCGGCTGCATAACAAGTACTTTCATCTGCCTTTGTCAATCAAAACAACCCATCGCGTGAATCAATTCTCTCCCATCTAAAGGCACGGAGCCCCAAGTGGAATCATGCCCAAATGAGACTTTAAACACACACACACACACACACACACACACACACACACACACATACCCGCACACACGCTCTCTAGCCTGCACAATGGCGCGTCCCACAATGGCTTCATAGAAGAAAGTGAATGAGGTTGTGAATTTCAAACAGTAGCAATGTCAGCCGTGTCGTCTTTGGCCTCTAAAAGTCAATAGGTGGACACTTCAGATGAAACACTGAAGGGGAGGAGAGGGGGGGTGGGTAAGTATGCAAACTATATTACATTTCCCAAAACAAAGTATGTCAAATACGAAACAGTGACATTTTCTAAATGGACACACACCGAGACATGGCGGCATGCGATCAAGGTGACCTCCCCCATCAACGGTTGGACATTTTCAGAACCGTGGACAGCGGTTTCACAGGCTGAGGTCGATACCAATCACTGCCAGTAGGCGGCAGTAACGATAGGCGCTTAAGGGATGCAGTATGCATCCGATATTTTCAGGCTGACAGATCAGACCAAAAGCCTTCCTGGAAGAAGGATTTCAGAAGCAGCTGAAGTAGGCAGGACGATAATCCTGCTGCATGAGCAGAAAATGAATGAAGGTAAATGTAAAGTCTGTGCCCAGGGACTTTTTTTTGTGTGCACTAAATATTGGAGGATATTGCATAATAGCTACCATGAAGAATACAAAGTAAGACCTTGCTTGGATGATGATTGAAGGCTGCAACCAACTGATAAACCATTTGAATAATACGTTTTTCCACATTTTTTAAATATATATGGGATCATCATACCATAAAAAATTGGCTATGTTATCATACAATGAGGTATTCATACATTGTAGTTGTAGTATGGCACCGAGTTGCTCATTAATACATTACTACAAATTACAGTAAACTGTAACACTTTACTTGATACATTTTCTGTCAGTTGACTAATCAGTTATTTGTTTTCAACCCCATTAACAATACTGGAATAATATTCTGTCAGAACAAACTTTTTATAGCCTTTAGTAGCAGTACAAGGTAAATTAAGATCACCGAATCAAACAGATATAAAGATACATTTAAAAAAGCATAGGTTCTTTCAACAGGGCTGTAACGACCCATTTTATTGTGGAGAATTGATATACATGGGTGTAAATATGAACAAAAAAGGTTAACGGTTGAAGTCTGCACATTACATTTTCAACAGGTGATGGTCTTGCAGTCAATGAAACATACTCAAGATATCTTAAGACAGGCTCTGAGAATGTTAACATTACTCCACTCCCTGCGTACAGACAGTCCATGGAAAAGAAAGCAACTGATGGCTAAAAGTTAAATTGGTTAAACACTTTAAATCACACCTCTATGTCTACATAATTTCAATACAGCCATACAATACAAGTATACAAGTTAATTTTGTGGTTAGAGGAAAAAAAAAATAATACAACCAAGGTCAGTGTGGAAACGCAAACATTTCTTTCCATATTTTTGATATGTGAAACAGTCACACCTTTTATACCGCTATAGATCTCATAACTCAGGAGCAAAAAGGTCACATAATTCGTAGTAAACGTAGCCTGAGTGTACAATATGCACACCTGGGGGGGAAGGGGGATAAAAGCTTTGCAATGAAATTAATTTAAAGTTAAAAAAAAAAATAAACGACCCATCATTCGACGTCGCTCAGCTCTGTGGTAAAAATAGTCTCTGACGTTCCTCTGTCGGGTTGCAACCGGACGCCTTAGGATAAAGAGGGGGTCTCCTCAGCCAATATTAGAGGACTGGGGGAGCGGGCAGGAGTGGGGGAGGAGGAATTGGAGGAGAGCTGAATTTCCCAAATTTTCAAGTCTTTAAATCTCCTTTTCAAAACCAAGAAGTCCCAAGCTTTCTTTTCCCGTCTTTAAATGACGTTTGTCACACGGGGCCGGTGGGTGGACGGCGGCATCTCATTGGTTGTTCTTAGCTTTGGCGTGTGTGAGGATGTGGGACTTGAGGTTGGTCGACTGGGCGAACTTCTTATTGCAGCCGTCAAACGGACAGACGTAAGGCCGATCTCCGGTGTGGATGCGCACGTGTGTGCGCAAGTTGAAGTCCAGGGAGAACCTCTTCCCGCAGCCCTCGAAGGTACACTGGGAGGGGAAAGACAGCGGCCGTGAGTTGGGAGCCCGGGGATTGTTGCTACAAGATGACCCGCTTTCACAAACAACTGGGTACATTTTTATTTTAAAGCGGTATACTACACGTTTGTTACAATTACATCCTTGGTTAGCCTGGTGTAGCCAGACCCACAATGCACTTGGCGAACGGGGCCTGTAAACGATCCATGGGGGGGTTATTTACTGTTTTTACAATCTAACCCAGGTTCATTTTGAAACTACTGGAGCAGCATTTAACCCATGGGTCTCAAACCCTGCTCCTGGGGACACTGTACTGCATATAGTAGATTTCTCCCCGCTCCAACACACCTGATTCAAATGAATGGGTCGTTATCAATCTCTGCAGAAGCCTGACAACGACCCATTCATTTCACTCAGGTGTGTTTGAGCAGGGAGACATCTACAACATGCAAGACATCGGCCCGGTTCTGCACTGAGTATGCAAGGTGCGACCAACTACAGGGAGCACTTAGGGGGGTAGAGGGTTAGGCATCTTGCTCAAAGATGCTTACAGGTAGGTCAACACTGGGGTTAGAACCCATGACCTTCCGGCTATGAGACCAACACCCACACCACTAGAACCTGCCAACTGTGTAATCATGTGCTATCGACTATACCACGTCCTCACAAACATACAGTCCATCTCGTGTATATGCAGAGCTGATCACCATATGTAGTGGCAGTGTGGCGTGTGTTGTTGGTATAGTTAAAAGGTATAGTCAACTATACAAGCTAATTGTAAGCTAATTTCGCTAGCTTACTAGCTCTGTGCATGCTGAATCTGATACTTCTACACAGCCCTGACTCTGTAAAAACAATAAAGTGGCAAACACTGCTCACATCAACAAAGCCATAGCACTACACTTTGCTTAACAATGCCTTTCTATGTGTGGAGTGCAGTCGCAAAGGGAAATAGTTTTGATTGGAGCTCAAAGTGAGCAAGCGTTCGGGAATGACTAACCCTTCCTTTAATGTAATGTAGATTTCAGTTGTAATCAAAAACATAAATACATAATCAATTAAACACTACTGTATTTGATTACTTTACTGTATGTTAGTAACTTGAGAGCGCATTCAAGACTTAGCACAGCCTCAAGATAATTAGGGGCATTGAACGTCTCTTTCTAATTACAAAGTATTACATTGTTTGATGTCCCTTCCTTCCTGCACATAAGTGAGTGGACCCCAGTGGGAACACATTTAATTCAACCCCCCCCCGCCCTGCCTAATCTACAAAGCTACTCAAGATGAGAATGTTGACAATGTTTACAGATTGTCCCCTTTAAGACTAGCCCACATTTAATCATGGCTACCAAAAACGGAATCAACAATCACGGTTCTCTGCTGGTTGAGTTACAACCGCAACTCCCTCCTATATAGATTTTAATTTTATATTTGCTCAATTAATTTGTATGATTCACTGATTACACATTGCCATTGAATGCAGTTGAAGCAAAATGAATAGACCTCAACCTCATCATTAGAATTATTGTATTTGTATGCGTCAGAATGCTTTGTACCATAAGGCAAACCAGTCGAAAATGACTATTATAAACCCAGAATTTAATTATATCTTCGCTAGCCTACCACTAATGATTGCATGTCTCTATATATCTGTTACAAGCTATCGGTTTTAAAGGTGAACTGTAGCTAGGCCTGTCACGATAACTATTTTTTGTTGGCCTATTAATTGTCCCAGAAATAATCGCGATAAGCGAAATTATTGTCATTTTAAGGGCAGACAAGAAAATGGTGGAATGACCGACTATGTCATTCAAGCGGTCGACAAGGGAAGCAGGGAGAGGTGTAGTTTAACTGAAACACTGGAAACTTTTTATATTAATATAGCCTAGTGGTCTACTACTGTTAGTACAAAATATTGCGCCATCAAAACAAGCATACACCACACTGTCGCGGTTGGTTGATTGCGATGATGATTTTGTCCATACGGAGCAGTAACTTCATCCAGTATCTCAGGATTAAAGTGATGCAGTTCATATTTTTGTTACAGTATGTGGGTAAGTAGCGTGCTTTGTAAAGCAAACCCAAAATTATTATCACTAAGAGAATGGTAAAATGTCAACTTACTATGATCATATCAGGATTGTAGCGACACATTACCATGACTGTCTGTAGACCGGTAGACATTTTAGCCAGCAGCAGAATGCTATAGGTGCGTTCAGAATTGGCGAATGTTCGCAGCGAACATGTTTGCTTTGAACGTTTGTGTAAAAATATTACACATTAGATTCAAACTGTCACCCTTCATCTAGCGTCACTGTGTGTTTGCTGAACACTACCCCCTCAAGCCATTCGCTGCGAACTCAAGCAAACGGAAAACGGTTTCCAATTCTAAACGCACCTCTGTTCCACTATTGTTGCGTGACGTGAATTATTTGCTGTGATTGGTTAAACCAGCTTCATTGCGAGGCTAAGTAGGCTACAAACAAATGCCCAGTATTTATTCTTCTAAATGTAGTTGGGTGGACTTGTGCAGTTGTCGGGAAAAACACCTTTACCTAAACAATAAAACACCCATTGGTCTTGAGGAACACTATCAGCTATTGCGGTCCGCTCTGTGTGTGTGTGGCACTGCCTGCGAGCAGTCAGAGAAGAGCACAGCAGCACAGCACTATGTTCGCAACACGCGCGTAAATACAATATCATCTCGGTCAGAAACATTATCGAGGTTATGTCCGTATACCGCACGATAAGTCGATATAGTAATCATCAAGACAGGCCTACCTGTAGCGGAGGAAAAACCTCACAAAAGTGAGAGTTCTGCCACATGTAAAATTCAGACATTATAGATATTAAAAATGTTAAAAGTAGATGCGTGATCTATAGTATATATAACCCTGCCCTGCATGTTGTAGGTGTCTCCCTGCTCCAACACACCTTACTCAAATGAACTGGTTGTCAAAAGGCTGAAAAACTACCCATTCATTAGAGTCAGGTTATGACGACTTATTTCATTAGAGTCTGGTGTGTTGGAGCAGGGAGACATCTACAACATGCAGGGCGGTGGAGCTGCTCTACAACCCTCAGGCAATAAAATGACTCGCTCACTTGGCATCTGCTAAACGCTAACGCTACATAAAAATGTATCCGCTCACGGGAGCGTAGCCCGTTGTCATGGCAGCACACCTGGAAGGGCTTCTCCCCGGTGTGGACAAGTTGGTGGCGCTTGAGTTTGGAGCTCTCCACAAAGGCCTTGCCGCACTCTGCACACACATGCACACGAGGCCCGTGGGTGTGGAGATGTTTCCTCATGGCGGAGTTGTCCCTGAACATCTTCGTACAGCCCTGGGGACAGTAAAGTAGAGCACGCATTCGTCACGCAAACATGCAGGCAAAGGAGAAAAGTCCTTCATGCCAGGGTTTTCCCACATGCATTGGACTCCTGGGGTTTTTCCAACCCCCTTTTGTATCATATAAAACGCATCCAAATATATAATGCAGTGTTTATTATTTGTATTATTAGGCTCATTTAAAAAGGTATTTGAACCTGGAAAGGACCAATACCAAGTATTAACGCACTTTTAGAACACTTTTAAGAAGATATGCATGTTTAAAACAATTTTAAGTGTGATAATACATGGTACGACATACTGAAGATGAACAAAGAATGACAAGATTACAAATGTGTTCATAACGCCATGAACATCACAAGGTTTGTGTGTTTAAATCAATATTTTAAATGTATTTGAAGCACAACTGAATTAATTTGGAATAAACAACCGCAATAGTCTTGATTTGGACAGAAAATGTCAAAGTAACAATACAAGACCGGTAATTCCCCAAGAGGGCAATTAGCTGGATGCTTGCAGGTGCTAGCCAAACACAGCTGAGGGTTTATGACGGGCCCGATCATCAGACTCACTTTATGAGGACATGCTATCGTCCGGGGAGCATCATCCTCTTTGATTTTCCTGGGTTTCATCCTGTTTGGAGAAGGAAGGGGGGGGGGGGTACACAATAAAGATTCAGATCAATAGAATAGACCCAACCACACATTCAGCTGCTTCAAGGACATCGATTTAAAACACACAGGTGAGTTTCAGTTTTCATTATCTGTCATTTTATTACTGTCAAAGAGAAGGGAAAACAATATCACTGAAAACATTGATCATGTGCACCTGTGCATCTCCAAGGAAACACCTTATTTCAACTGTTGGAGGGGGAATTGAGAGATTGCGTGAGGCAGCTTGGCACATTTGTACACAAATGGTGAAAATAGGACAGTTATCGCTCAAATTAATGTTTTATATTAATATTTAATTTTTAATATGAAACATTGCTTAATGGTGGAGTGGCTTGTGACAAGAGATGTTGGTTATCAACACCAGACGGTTCCTTGACTACTTTAAAGCACTTTGAGCTGCAAAGCGTGTATGACAAATGATATACAAATAAAGTTTTTATTTTATTTATATCATTAATAATTCATTTATGTATTTTATTTTTATTACTGTAGCCTGGTTAAACCCAGGCTTATCTGACGAGCTCATCAAGCCTGGAAGTCTCAATGGAAAACCGTAAAGATGACCATCATATAATCAAGCTTACGTTCAGAGAGGGGGTGGAGGTACCAACAGTAATTAAGTGTTGGTCTGATGGCCTGCACACTTGGAAAGTGTTCTCAGTCGTTTCCTCCTACTTTACACACACCTCTGTGCTGAAACAAGCGCTGCTACAACCATTTAAAAACACGCTCGACTTAAACGTCATCTAACTAACCCACGTTGATTTGGGCACAGCAGGGTGGCTGTGTGAACACTAACGCAAACAGGGTTTCCAGATTGTAATCTCAGCGAAACGAAATTGAGCAGAGCGCATTAGTCGGGCGGAGCCAGACTAGTTGTCACCACTCCACGGACAAAAACTCGTTTTCAACTGACGGTTTACAGGCTGCCAATATGTGTACTGGAGGCAGAGCTTGATACAGCCAGCAGGTGTATCAAATATGTAAACACACATGCAGTTGTGTAAACAGTGTTACATCTAGATTAAGCTTGAGTTTCATAAAATAATGTGCACCTATGTGAAGGTTTTAACTACAGTTGGGTAGTTCTTCCCACAAGAGGAGGGGGGTTAGTCTGCTTATCTGCATAAGGAACAACACTCACCTGGCAAACTCTGCCAGCTGCTTGGGATCTGAGAGGTCGATCCCCGGGATGCCACCAGGGGGCAGCTTCTTCCCCGTCATGTATTCAGAGTAGTCCGGAGGAGAGTTCTCCCCGATAATCTGCTCTTCCACCACTGACTCATGGTCAATGTCTTTAATATTACCTAGGACACATTGTAGAGACTGAACCGATAACACGGTGGCATGTTCCTATCTAAATGTCTGTGGAGTAGTAATATGTGAATAGCTACCGCCAGTAGCATTGACTTTATGTATTATCATAATTATTAACGTAGGCTATATTATAATAGCAGACTGCAATAGTTTCATTACACATTTAAATCTAGAAAAGGCTCCCTATTGATGGTTTGACAATAATTAACCGGCGTTGTCGAGAGCTACAATGTGATCGATGGCTGTGGCAAAAGCGCGCCACCCGCCATGTAAGAAATGTAGCACAAAGCGCTACTTACCATGCCGACCTCACAGCCATTTCCAACACGGATAGTTTGACAAAAAAACTATTTACATGCGAATACAGCTAGCATTGTTTAAAAAGCGGCTGGTGAAACCAGCCCCTGTGGTTGTGCGTATGTGCGACACAGTTTGCGGCCTGTTCCCGTCTGCAAACCAGCAGTGCTTTCGCTCCCAACAGCGCCGCCGCCATCTCTGTCTGGCCGAACTATCGCCATTTTTTCGGGCCGCCGCCATACTTACTAGTCTCGGGGAATATGGCGGCGCCCAGCAACACCTAAAAACATGGCCTCCCTTCAAAACAAAAACATTTCAATCACCTAACCAGAGTTTCTGCATCGACAAAGTGCATTTTTTGTTCTTCAATTCGCGGTGCGACGGATTGCTCCAGGAACTAGTCTGGCGCAGGAAGACAACGCCCTGTAACAAGGCCTCATGCACGGCTAAGAACAAGCATGAACAATGCGGGATGTATGGTGCGCTACAACTGACAGACAGACCCAGGGTTACTTACCCGAAGCCCACATTGTAACAGAGAATTCCCCCTCCAGTGTTTTTATTTGCACCTGCTTCTGTTCCCATTTTCTACCGCTAGCCTCAGCGCTGCTTAAATAGCTCTTTTTGCCCGCTTTCTTCCCACTGCCGCCTCTTTTCATGCGACCCACCGAGCTTTTCCCCGCTACAGTCACCAAAGTCTGCTCGATGTACTCGTCCTCCACGCCGGGAGCCGGTACTGGGATAAGGATTTGATCCTCGTAACCCCCGTCCGTGTGCAGGTCAGAGTCATCCCCACCGACCACCTCCTCTCTGGTTTGCACCAGGATCACCTCTTGGTGGTGGTGGATGGAGTTCGACTCGTCTGTGACCAGCGGCTGAAGCGCGATCATGGGCGTTTCGTCGTCTTCATCGTCTTCTTCATCATCCTCCTCGTCTTCTTCATCGTCTTCTTCATCATCCTCCTCGTCTTCGTCGTCATCTTCTTCCCCGACCACCGTGGTCTCGATGGTCTCCACCGGTATCGTCTCCACCTCGATCTCGTGGAGCTCCACTATCTCCGCCGGCATCTCCGAGCCGTCCGCCTCGATGTACAGTGTGTCCCCCGATGCCATGTTGAATTCCGCCAGCTTGCCTCTCTCATTCACGCCGTGTTGTGCCCGCTTTGGTCCAACAAACAAACCCCCTGCTCTCGCTTGCGTTCTCCCTCTTCGACAACAACTCTTCACTCCGTCCCGCACCAAATCCCGTCGCCACTACGCAACGCTGTCACAACGAAATAACGCGAGACTCTGTGAACACTATAATAGGTCGTCAGAAATGATGTACCTCAAATCGTTACGCTCTTTATATACGATTCATTTTCACTTTTATGATTATATACAATTGAGGAATAATATTGACCATATTTTATTTGTTAATATATCCTACATAAAATCAATAATTTTCCACCTAATCTTACAGCATGCAAAACTGCGTTAATATATTGCATTATTGCAAGTAGCCTATTGTGTCAATACAGTCCTACTTGTTAACAGCATTTTGTACATAATCTGAAACTGTAAATATAAAATGATACATGTTATTGTTTATATATGTTTGTTTTGATATACATGGCAGTATTAAGTATCAATTTCGCTCTTGCGCCACCTACTGTGTGCATAGTTATATTTGAAAATGAACTGTCAGTAAAACAACCAATATTTCTGAACATTAATTCAGCAACTTTCGCCATCGAAAAAAAGACTGTTAAAATAAAAAATGATTGGGAAAATGGGAAACGCACAAAATAAATTAATCCATGTTTTTAATCTTATCTCCACCGTACATTTTTCCATTTCTCACAAATCCAAGTACTGTATATATTGTGCGTTATTTTTCCAACAATTAACCTATACTTTATTTTCTCTAAACCTGATAGATTTGTTCATATAAGCTATCGTTGATTAATCGATGTTTACTCAACTATATCGCCACCCAGATTCAACTGATATGATAATCTATAAAAATTCTAATGTTTTATAGTCTGTGTAGTATATGTAACAACAATACACGTTTTTCAATAAGCGTTCTTTTCTGTCCTCGCGTTCTTGCAAGACCATCCTCAGAAGGACACTTGGCAAGAACGTACCTCTCAAGAACACAAGTACGTACTATAGCGTTCTTGGAATTGAGAAACAGCCCGTATAACCTACTATGACAAACGGGCAAAGGTTTTGGGCTTTTGCAGTGACTTAATGGGCAAAGTTGCGCATTGTAGGGCAGGGGTAGGGAACCCTGGTCCTGGAGAGCCGCAGCCCTGCATGTTTTAGATGTCTCCCTGCTCCAACACAC
>JAODUE010000017.1:162326-175227 GCA_027564755.1 Amblyopsis hoosieri
CCTGGGCCTGAGCTTCTACCTGGGCCTGAGCGTCTACCTCTGCCTGGGCCTTCTACCTGGGCCTTCTATACCTGGGTCTTCTGCCTGGGCCTGGGCCTGAGCTTCTACCTGGGCCTGAGCGTCTACCTCTGCCTGGGCCTTCTACCTGGGCCTTCTATACCTGGGTATTCTGCCTGGGCCTGGGCCTGAGCTTCTACCTGGGCCTTCTACCTGGGTTTTCTGCCTGGGCCTTCTATACCTGGGCCTTCTGCCTGGGCCTGAGCTTCTACCTGGGCCTTCTACCTGGGCCTGAGCTTCTACCCGGGCCTGGGTTCAGCGTGGTGCTCTAACGAGTGGTGCTTTGGCCACAGCCAAGGCCCAACATGCTCCCTTCTAACAGACTAACGTCATACTGATTAAAAGGTAGAGTCAGCAATTTAAGATAAAATCCATTCTCTCAAATTCAGCAATTTAAGATAAAACCCTTTCTCTGAAATTCAGCAATTTAAGATAAAACCCTTTCTCTCAAATTCAGCAATTTAAGATAAAACCCTTTCTCTCAAATTCAGCAATTTAAGATAAAACACTTTCTCTCAAATTCAGCAATTTAAGATAAAACTCTTTCTCTCAAATTCAGCAATTTAAGATAAAACACTTTCTCTCAAATTCAGAAAGAAATCCCCTCACGGTCCACTAGCTGAGGTAGCACCCAGAGGCGTTTTGTTTTGATCACAGTTCAAATATCAACAAGCTTTCTCCAAAATCACTGACTCCATCTTTAATGTGTACTGAATGGATCGGCTAGCACGTGTCCTCTTGATAGCTTTTTTGCGTGCATGCGTTATTATAAATGTATAATCAATGCATTTATTGACTACTAATTACAAAAGAACTGCAGTTATGTATCTGCATTTATCGGTACACATTGCCCACCAAGCACTTCCTGAAACTGTTTTGCGTCTCCATGAATCATGTGACCGGAATTTCAAACGTCCGTTGTGCAACTCTCTTCTACGTGGCTCTGGAGGACACCATCCAACCTTCAGGTATGGGAGGAAGGTGTGTCTGTCTGGCACACAGCACAATGCCAGTCAGGTTACGGTATCCACCACAGGCCTGCGTTTTAATTGCTAAATGGATGATCTGGGGATTATCCCTCATAAAATGTTATTGTCCTGCGAGAAAGACAAAGATATCTTCTGATCTCAGTGGGATTTAATCTATTGCCATCTTCTCAAAGAAAACAGGCCTGTCGCTTTGGCCAAAACACAGCCACCTTCTCCTCCACCATCACCTAATGGAATCCACTATGAGGAATCAATGGGGTCTTTTCATATGGAGATGGTGCCAAACATGAATGTTGTTGACTAAATCCCACTGGCTAGAAAACAATGGGGGGAAAACCCTCCTAGTCTATATAGTAGACTACTATGGGATGCATTCATGTGGCAGGTACCGGAAAGTAATTTTCTTGGAATGCATTTGAGTAACCATACATTGAAATCAGGGGATGCACACATCTTGAATGGGACAAGAAAAGCAGTTTATAAAAGAGGTTTTATGTGATTTATGTCAGTGTGGAGTAAGGAGATTTTGTGTAAAATCCTAAATGTAATGACCTGCCTGTCATAGATTGATATATTTTAAACTGATTGGGAAGAACACAGAACAGGCCTAAATGTAGCCAAGAGCTCTACAGCACACTACATTGCTCTAATACTCATGCACACACGTGCACAAACTTTCGGCTGAAGAATAGGATAGTGTGGCATAGCAAATTGTAATCCTTGTAACTACAAAAGGCAACGCATTGAGAAGCCTTTGTCAATTCCACTTAATCCAAAAACCAAACATGTTTATTAAAGCCTCTTTTTAAATAATCTGCCAGGCTCTGTGATCGGATAGCCTATAAATGGATGCCAAATATACAGTATATTGGCTAATTTTCCACGTCTAATTAGAACTGGTTACATTACACATAAGATTATACTAAGACAAATAACAAACTAGGTCCAAATACATGGCACATGCATATGCTTGTTTGTTTATTTTTCAGTTACTCCGTGTTTCCGGACAGGTTTTTAGCTAAATCAAAGACACACAAAGGAACGCTGTTTTTTTATAAATTGCTAGAGGTGTGCAGGAGGTGCTTTATAATCACTGACAGCTTGCATAGGTCACCATTGCTTGGTGACATCACTGTACCACAAAAAGCGTAGCTGGAGCAAGGCAAGGCACCAATCAATTGAACCAGCGGGCTGTGGCGCACGCAGTAGTAGAAACGCGCTCCCCAACTCAACAGCAACAGGGTCCAAGGAGCGAACACTTCAAGTGGTCTCTTATCTCCGAACGACTCCTCTCACTTTTTGTATCTTAGGTCTGCGCGTCGATTTCGAATATGTTTAACGAAGTCGCTTTATACTTAGATCGGTCCTGCCTTCAGAAGCTCGCTTCCTCATAGAGTGGCGTTTTTCACCCTTCTCAGCCGTTGACCAATACGCCCGATTTGCAGCTGGTGAGAATATGTGCGAGGGGCGACCACTGCGGCGCATGGGCTGTCTCTGGTCCGCGGAGGAAGCGTGTGGATTAAACACGAATTAATGTGGAATTTATCGAAGCCCGAAGGTGGAACGTTGACCGGACACAGCGCTTCCTCGCCAGGTAAAACAAAAATAACAGGACTGACTGTTGTTGCACTGTTGGAGCCTATTTACATTAATGACACTCCAAACTTTCAACATAGTCTATATAATAACGACGGGTGTACTAAACATGTATGTACACAGTAAGAATTGCGTTTAACTATTGCTAATAGAAACAACTCCGTTTTTTTCACTTCTCGGGGGAAAAAAGTTATTTTGAACATCAGACTGTTAATAAGAAAAAAGAATAGCCTGCATGTAAGCTCTCACCAACCGATTCATAAGATTTAGTTTTTGTTTTGATGTAGGTTATTTGTTTTTAATGACGTCCTGCTACATCTGGCAGGGTATGAACGTCAGATCGAACACCTGGGAGTCTCTTAAGTAACTCTATCCCTTGTGATTATAGTCACAGGCTACATGACAGTCAAAGCCACCGCAAACAGACGCCAGTACGGTAGTCTGGATGGCATGCGCCCGGCTGCCTGCATTTTCAACATTTTCATAAAAAATGTCTGTAAACCGTCTGCGATGCCCCCGTGTTATCTTGCAGCGTTTAGGCTACATTACACGTGTGTTTCTCTTCTTCATCTCGTCTAATTTGAGGCTTTTGTCTGGAACTTCAGCCGTCAAACGTCTTTGATTTCTTCCTTTCCTGTGTGTGCCATGCCCCCCCCCTCCTTCTTTGACGCGCGTCTTTCATAATTTCTTAACCTTGATATTTTTTCATGTTTTAGTTCGCCTCTGTAATGTTAACATCAATCTCCTATTTCAGTTTGAAGCCAGTAGCCGGCGGGGGTTTTTTTTATCCCCCCCCCCCCCCCCCGCCCCCCACTAACCTCCGTTTTTTTTTTTTTGTTCTTCACTTCAAAGTGAGTTTTCTCCCTTTTAACCTGCACCCTTCTATAATTCCTATTGTATGGATGGGATCGCGATGCGAGGGGGGTGGCTGTGCAGTGCCGTCCCGATGCCTGTGCTGCATGTTGACAGCTGCTCTCTCCTTCCCAGGGACTAACTGATCATGGTCGCCGTGGTCCGCTCTCTCATGGTACTGCTGCTCGCCCAGGTGTTGTTAGGAGGCACTGCGGGACTTATCCCCGAGGTCGGCCGGAGGAAATACAGCGAGTCCGGGAAGCAAACCCCGGAGCAATCGGAGAACTTTCTCAACGAGTTCGAGCTTCGGCTGCTGCACATGTTCGGACTGAAGCGCCGGCCGAATCCGAGCAAGCAGGCTGTCGTGCCGCAGTACATGGTGGACCTTTACCACATGCACTCGGCGAATGGAGATCACAGCGCTAAACGGCCCAAGAACATGGGTAGACACGCAGAAAGAGCCGCCAGCAAGGCCAACACAATTAGAAGCTTTCACCACGAAGGTATGTATTAGTGACATACTTTACCTGTCAGGTGCAGCACACCTCAGACGAGTCAAACCTATATTTATGCATGATTCAGTGTGTGAATGGCAACTTTAGAGTCTTTACTGTTTTATGGAGGGTTAGTCATCGAAATGCGACACGCGCCCGGTTATTACACCCCTTTAATGCGGGGATAATTACGTCAAAACTATGACAACTTTCCAGACAAACGACTGATATTTTAATTCCCGAGATGTGTACAGCAGTACTGCAACTGTTAACCAACGGGCACGAAGCGCAACGCGGCTTCCCTCGGTTAATTTGTTTCTTAATAATTAATGGTGTTTGCGTGGGCGCTGGAAAACAGTTTTTCCAGACACGCACCACGGGAGCAGGATAAAGGGCGGTGTGCCTCTTCCGCAGGTGATAGTCATCACAGTGGACTTCAATAACACGCGACGTGACATTACGCTAGCACACGTTATGACATGGCCATCGTGTCAGACTGGATTCTGAGTCATTTCTAAAAGGGCTGAAATTATTTCTTGGTTAAAAAAAAAAAAAAAGAAGAAATCGGGCAGGGAGGTTGCGCGCCATATTCTTTCCAAATGGCCCTCTCTATGTGCGCCATTACGCACGTTCCGAAAATATAACACCATAATTGCACAGTTTATACCTCGGATATGCGCTGATTGTTGAATGTAGCGTTTCATTACAAACCCCCATTTTCCCTCCTTCAGAAACATATGTTGCTCACATGATTATAGCAAAACGCTCTCACACAGTCCTTGGCTAAAGTGCATTAGTTCACCAGGTGCATGTTATCTGCAGTTATTGATGCAAAGGATCCTTAAACCCCCAAACACCCAGAAAGATATTGCATCACTTTTATTATTTTAGCAATTTTAACACTGCACAAAAATTCGTAATTGCTTTTTTTGGTTCAGGTTCAGACCTTTATTCTATACAAGCCCATAGGCTATACAGTGGTATAGAAGAGGATTGTATGGACACTGAAGTGTTTGGAGAGGGGGAGTTTCCACTAGGGGTGACTCACCAGGGGTGGTTGAGCGCTTGCTTGGGCGTTCTTCGGAGGCCCAGTGCGGATGACACCCAGTGGCCATTTTGACACATTACAAACAACCTTGGCAGCTGGGCTGCCCGGTTTACTACTAGTCTGCACAGTAGAGTTTATTTATCACTTAAAGGTATAGTCAGCTATTGCAAGCTAAATGCAAGCTAATAAACGTTTGTCAAATTCAACCAATATGTCCTCGCATTTCGCTATTTACCGTGTTGAAAAAATAATCTGATACTTCTACACAGCCCTGGCTTCATGAATAGGAAAATCGTATCAACAAAGCCGTAGCACTACGCTTTGTTTCACAATGCGTTACGATGTGTGAGGCGCCGCTGCGGAGAACCGCGGAACGGTACTGTTTTGATTTGAGCTCGAATTTAGGAAGAATGACTGACCCTGCCTTTAACGCAGACGTTAAACCTTCACATCACTGGCCAGGAGTTGTGCTCAGGCCTGTGTTTAAGTATTCCTCCAAGAGGAATTTATTATTTCCAACATATTCTAACATAGGGCTGGCTGTAAATAGATTAAAAAAATTATTATCGCGATTAATCGCAAGCTTTAGTAGTTTATGGCGATTCATTTATCATATATTTTTACCTGTTCATGTTAATCTGTTTATTCATTCCAAACATATATACATTTTAAATGCTCTAGATTTGAGGGTTTCTGGAAATCTCTTTTTATTTTATTTTAATAAATACAAACATTTTCATAAAGCTTATCTTGCATATCTTGCTACAAGTGTGTAACACCATAACAACAACAAAAAACATTTAGGTAAAAATTTTGAACAGGTAAAAATATGCGATTAATTAATAGTGATAAACTAAATCGTGCGACTAATCACGATTACATAAAAAAATATATATTGACAACCCTAGTTCTAATACAGTGGCAGACATCCTCTCCCAATTTAAGTAAGCATTGTGTTGTCAGTGTGTACTAAGCGTAGATCGTATATAAACATTAAAAAAAAATGGCTTCTCGATGCAGGCGGCCTGTCAATCACCACATCTGTTTGCCAATGTTCATTTCACGGGGATAATTACTTTCAGCACTGTCATTTTTCTCCGTGTCAAATTAAACACCTCCGTTATGACATGGGGACGAGCCGTTAGAGAACGGCTGGTGATGAACGGAACGGAACGACATTAGCCGCTATCTTTTGTGTTGGCACGCCGCGCAAAAAGAAATTAGGAATGTTTATACAGGTTTAGGACAAGCCCCAACATGTTCACACAACAGTTCCCTTCAGAGAGAGAGAGAGAGAGAGACAGACCCACAGATGGAGACAGACGAGAGAAAGAGAGAGAGAGAGAGAGAGAGAGAGAGACAGACCCACAGATGGAGACAGATGAGAGAGAGAGAGAGAGAGAGAGAGGACAGGGGGATTTGGGGGAGGAGAGGGGAAAGAAAGAGTAGATTGGTACAGAAGAGAGAAGGGGGTTTCCCACATCAAATGAGGAGTGATAGGCCTAATTGAGGTCTTTGTGCGTTTCGGAGGGAGGTTTAGGATGAGAAGGTGGAATTTCCTAAATGCCTCTTTTGAAAATGCTCCCGAGTTCAAAGTTTGTGTTTCTCACCACACCAAGCGGCTTAAAAAGCAGGCCTGCGCATAATCTGTGATCTACGTGAAGCAAGAGTTCAAAGTTGGACAGCAGCAAAGAAAATTGCAGTTTCTTCATAAACATTTCTTGCGTTTACAGTAGCTACAGTGACTGCACTCTCTCCACCACCAGAAACATCAATAATCGCAAGGTTTTCTAGACACTAAATAAGAAACTGGGGCTAAATAAAGACAGTCTTTGGCTTCAGGACACAGACCCAAGCTCTTTTCCCCTGGTACACAGTAGGCTTGTATATTGTGTATCAGAACTGTCAGCATTGCTTGAAAATAGAATTTACACATAAATTACGTCTCATTTATGGTCAGCGGATTGGCTCAGTGCTGTTTCAGATGCCAGTCTAATTCACCAGTTTATGGTTTTGCACAGAGATGATATCAATAATACTGATTGACTGCAAGGCTGGGCGGTATGAGCAAAAATTGATATCACGGTATTTTATTAGACATACCGGTTTCATACCGGTATATCTTCTTTTTTTTTGCATGTCTGGGCTTTTATAGTTTTGTGTCTTAGGTCTATTCTATGTTCAGGATAGAATATCATAACATTTTAATTTCAGCATGTAGGCCTATATGAAGGATTTGATTAGGCTCCACACAGTATGACACAATATATGATCTAGTTTTGCGTTCATCTCCATTATACAAAGCAGCATCTGCGTTAGCAGGACATAATCAGATTTAAACCCATCATATGTATTTTATACTGATATTAACAATTATTATATACACTTATATACACTTATATACTCTTACAATTATTATATACACTGATATTAACAATATTGTGCCACTACATTTGCTTTCGGTTTAAAACACAAAACGATGACACTCAAATGTTGGAATGTGAAATTATTGGTTCTGTAATCATACTCAGCTAAACCTCAATCTGTGGTGCATGCACAGACTGTATAGCGTGTTAGTGGCTCATGATCAGAAGTGAGGCACATACATAGTCTGGTGATCCATTAACAAAATAAAATTATGTATGTATGTAGATATGCTGCTGCGCCCAACACACCAGCTAACAAAATGCATGGAAATATAACATTTTAGCGAGTACCACAGAGCCTCGGGCATATTGTTCCACAAACGTTATGTTAGATTCATTCTTTACCTTAGTTTTATTGATTGTGTGTCAGTGTGTGGCAAGTTTCTAAATGATATCCAATCCAAGAGTTCTTATAACAAACTTTCAGCTGTTGCACGATATCTGACAGGCAAAGGTCAAAAGTGCCTGTATACCGGCTGGATTTACAGTGATCGGTGCACGTATGTGCACCCATAAAATGAAGCCGATACATGCTAACAACCGTAGCTACACATTTAAGCTTTCAGTTGATAAGTCAAAGATGCATCTGATTACGTGTGGTCCTTGTTTACAACCGGCTTCAGAGTCACTGGCCGCCTGGTACGCTCAGTTAATGGTTCCCCACTCAAAACATTGTACAGCGTTTCGTAGCACTTTTACATCAAACAAATACAATCTTCATGAAAGAAGTTGTTTCTGCTGTGCTACGATATGGCGGTATGTGAAAAAAATCACACCATATGGGAAATTCCAACCGTTACACCGGATGAAACGGTATACCGCCCAGCCCTAATTGACTGTGCAGACATGCAAAAGTTAATACCAATGTTTCGCATTTAAAGACACAATTTTGGTGTTAACCTGCTAGATCCCAGTTTGACTTCCCAATATCCCTCCAATCACAACGCAGCAGAGATCACCACTTGCACATTTATTTCTACACAAGCACAACATGATGTAGCTGCCTTCAAGGGCAGCGCATTCACAGCACGTGTGTGGATACATTCCCATTTCTGTTATTCTGCCACGGTCATATCGCATAACCAATGGAAGTGTGCTGCTTTGATCTGCTCGACACTCGGCCTCATACAGTTCCAGGCGTGACAGTGATGGTGCCAGAGAGAAGAGGAGAGAGAGAGAGAGACTGTTCACGTGTTTCAGAAACAGATCAATGTAGTGAGATGTACTCTTAACTGTTGTAACTCAAACGTAGCGAGAGACATACGTGTATAATACGCCACAGCAACCCACCCCTGTCCGGCACCTGGGGTGCAGGAGCAGTGCTCGCATGTTAACGAACTCGATGACACAGTTAGTCCCACCGGTACGCTTGACTAACATATATTGATACAAATCAACTGACGATAAATAAGCACTGATTAAAACCTTAAGCACCCCCCTTCCACACACACACACCACTCCACCCTTATACACACACACACACACACACACACGCTCGCACGCGCTTGCCATATTAAGTTACTGCCAAAAGGTACAGTGCTGAGCAAAGTGTGCGTTTGGGAGGAGGGGGTCGTCAAAATGAAAATGCCTGTGTTAAAAAAGTGTTATATTTAGTGGTTTGCCTTTATAGAACGAGTCCATAAACCTTTCATTGGGTTGGGTGGAAATACTGCTCCCAGGGATGGGTGACACATGGGCAGTGCTCCTCAAAAAGCTTCCCCCCCACCCCCCACGCTCAACAGCCCAAATTAAATTGGTTCCGCTTGTTCTGTGAGGAAAGCCTGTGTTTCCTCCCTTTTCCCCCCCAAAAAGAAATTTGGGGTTCTCACTTTATAGTCAGGCAGCTCCTCGGGGAACCCTCCTGATCCCCAAGTTTAATACCGGGGCCAAGGGTCAGAGTAATAAAGACCCATTATTTCCACCATTATAGTCTGCTCTCGTTGCCGCGGTTACGCCGTGCGTCAAGTCGTCTGGATGCGACTTAAGAAGGTCAGCGATTCGAGGATGAAACTGTTGATGTTTGAACTCAACATCAAAACAAATACACCGGTCCCTTCTGCGCTCCCGCAGAAGCTCCGACCGCCCCTTCCCCCGTCCGTCCGCACTATTTTGTTGGTGTTCCCATTTACAGTGTCAGGGCTGTACACCCTAGGAACGCATTTGTCAGCGAACACACTGAATCTCAGGCAGCGAGCCGAATTTGACAGAAAGTGCATTAAGAAGCCCCGACCCCACCTTTAATTGTTGCTAGTCTGCGTGCGCGCGTGGCTGTGCAGTCTCGCGCGGTCGGGGGGTGCAAAGGCTACGGGGATGTGCTTCTTTGGCACGGGGAGGGGGGGGGGGGGAGGGGGGAGGGGGTGAGGGTGCTCTACGCAGTGCTCATTCATTTTGCATTGGTCGCACAGCAAAAACCACACCAGAAGTGTCCGCAGCTCCAAAGCAACCCATGCAATCATAAAGAAGGGGTTACAAGATCAGATTTTCCAGATTTTCTGTCCGGGCCCCCACCGACTTGGAAAAGCATGCCGCATGCCGCGCACCTTTGATGAAGCGGAGTGCTGCGTCACCACGGGGATCCGCGCTGGGCGGGACATGAAGAAGCAGCGAGGCCATGAGCCGGGGAGGGGAGAGGGAGGCGGACATGTAGCGTCCCGCTCTTGTCGTATTCGCTTTTCTCCGGCTCGTCTTTTCTCCCTCGTGCCGCTATCCGGCCGCGCGGCACGCTAATTTTAGAGGTCGTGTTTTTTTGTGTTTTTTTTTTTGTGTGTGTGTGTGTGTGTGTGTGTGTGTGTGTGTGTGTGCGTGTGTTTTTCCAAGAACAGTCGGTGAGATGACGTCCGGTATAGCTGAGACTGTGGCATCTGTGCTGCAGCTCTGAACACATCAAACAGACCCCGCGCCCGCAGATTCAGGAGTGGAGTAAATATGGAAATTACTTTTCCAGAATGACTGTATGGGGATGATAGCACTTCTACATATACACAGTCGAGGCCTTTTCATGCTGCTACTGTTTGTGTTCACGTACGCTAGTCGGGTCCAAGTCACACAAACCAACGTTTGCGGGGAATGGGAGCCACATTTCTACTGCTCGCTTGTTATATGAAATATGTCCTCCTCCTGCCATTACTTCACGAGCAAATCATCCATACAATCACAGAGGACCTAGCTCGGAGTGACATGTTGAAGCCATTACCTCTCTGGTTGGGACCCAATGTGGGAGAGGAGGAGAGGATTATGGCCTTACAGTCACACTGACGCAGTCCAGCGGGCTAAGACATATTCAGGAAGGTCTCCGCTACAATGACGACGGGAGATGTAACAATTTAACCTCTTCTATATGTTTTCCCCCCTCGCATTTTTACTTTGAGAAAATGTAAAACATGCAGCTCTGAATATCTGAGATAAATATAGAACAAAATACTGCCACTGGAAACGTTCTTTCAGATGTTGGTTAACCTGTTTAACCAGTGTGTTTTTAGGACATGCTTCAGACAATAGTCTCGGGCATTGCGGTCTAAATAAAGAGCCACCCCATCCACATTGTTATTTTTCTTTCCTTTTTAACCCGCAGATAATCCCACATTAACAAAATAATCCCTCTCCTCTCATGTGGGTATGGATCAGAGGATGTGTAGGCTACGTCTGTAGTGTGTGGGCCAGCCTGCTTTCCAGCAAGGATACAGGAAGGACGTCCATATGGGCCGCATATGCGCTTCTTGCTCAAGCTGGAGGATGGATTGGCCCTCTACATACTGATCTGAGGTCAGCGATGTGTTTGTTGCTCTGATGGTTACAGCTAGGCCGGGGAGGGGAGCATTCAACTGATCATGGAACTCCGCCTAAGGGCGTCGTTTGCACACGAAGCTTGAAAGGGCGCGTGCGGTTACGGGAGTGTCCTCCATCTTTGTAGCAGGAAGTGAAGAGATCAGTCAGAGCCAGCTACATGACATCCCCCCGGCGTGCATCTCGGATAAACGTCAATCTTTGGATGCAGTAAATCTAGCCGTTATCATGCGCCAGCCTCAAGCCTGGGATGTTTCCTGCCATGCTAGCTGTGAACCTGAGCTGTTTTGATGATCGAATCTCATACTTGCCATATTCTGACACTCGCGAGTTCATGTTTAACCATAATTAGAGCCTGTACCTTACAGTAATACTATAAGTGTCTTTCGGGTACTAGAATAGCTATTGTTTTCATTCATGTTCAGCCAGTAGAGGGCAACCCATCTCCTACCCTGTCTTACACAAGGCCTCTTGCTTACCTCGTTTTCATCTTGCAACAACAGTCTAGCTAACAAACACAGGATTTAGATTTCAGGTGGCATTCCTAAATGTCCTAATCTCTGGAGCTGTATGATTTACCGGTCAATTAGCAGAGCACATAACTGGTATGGGATCAATATCAATAATGATTTGGTAGTTTGAGGCAGAACTGATTTGGTAGTTTGAGGCAGAACTCTTCGACAATGTTGACATACTTAGCTAACTGTACCTAGTCAGTACACAGATTTTGAAACGTATCCAAACAAAATTTAAACACCTCTGAAATTGGCACCCTATACAAGAATGTGGACATTAAAGTATTTTGATTTGTTTGTGCATTGTTTATGCAAGCAAACTAGAGAAATTACTTCTAGAGGAATAACCAGTTTAATGTGCACGTTAAGCCTATGAGCGATTCGACCCATTCCAGCGCTAGACAAACTGGAGGACGATGATGACGTCATTTTTTTACATAAAATAAACCCGAAAACCCTTAAAATGATAAAGCACACATTTTTATCTTTCTCGCAAATGATGCACAATCGAAAATAATTTAATTCAGATTCTTATCATATAGATATGGGTGGGGTGCAATGCGGTAAATACCCAACTGCACACTTTCCCCACTTGAAGCATGACGACCTCTGTGTTACCCTGCGTTACAAACCGCTGGGCCAAGGGAACCAAGGACAGAAGAGGAGGTACAGCCCAGATCGCTGGCCAAGGACGACCCCCGCCAGCCCTCCTGTCTCTCATTACAGTGGAATTCAGTGTCACAAACGTTAACACACAGAACACGCAGTTCGTGTCATGACCCCCGCGCTGTGTCGAAGGTAAATATTGATATGCGAGTGAGAGAGACTTGGATAAAGTAATCTCACTGTATTACTACATTAAGAATACAAATAGATATTTTACAGTTGTTGGCGTGACAGATAATGTAAACAAATATAGCTGTACTAAAACTACCTAGTTATTAGTTGGGAAAACAAATCCTCTCCTTAGGGTTGGTGACTAGGGTTAGGGTTATTATTATACTATTATACTTTTATTTAACCAGGAAAGAGACTTATTGAGATTAAGAATCTCATTTACAAAGGTGTCCTGGCCAAGACAGCAGCCACCAGCAGTTTCAAAACATAAAAAACACAATTACAATAAAAACATTTACAATGA
>JAODUE010000017.1:188608-202237 GCA_027564755.1 Amblyopsis hoosieri
TATATACACACAAACACATATATAGAACTTCGGAGATGACACAACTCTCTTTACATGGCTCTGGCTCTGGCTATAACCCTATAGCTATAGCTAGCTGGCTCTAACCATATGGCTATCTGTCTTTAACCATAAGCTATCTGGCTAATCATCCTATATCTGACTATAACCCTATACCTATCTGGCTAACTCTACATCTGGCTACACCTATAGCTATCTGTCTATAACTATATAGCTAGCTGGCTAACCCTATAGTTAGCTAGTTTACCCTATAGCTGGCTAACCCTATAGCTATGTGGCTATCCATATAGCTATCTGGCTAGCTGGCTAACACTATAGCTAGCTGGCCAAGCCTATAGCTATCTGGCTGTAACTATATAGCTAGCTGGCTAACCATATAACTAGCTTAGCTAGCTTGTTGAGTGTTGAGGAGTACAGTCACAGTCCCCACATGGCCCCTTGCTCTCCCACAGCCTGTCACCACCAGGCCACGCGCACGTACAGCAAAGTCTGCCTCAATAAACTTCCTGTGACTCACTTCCTGTCCCGGCCCTGCACCTGCACTCCAGCCCCCCCCCTCCTTCCCACTCCCTCCCAGGGTGATGTCATGGCAGGTTTTCCCCTGCCTGGCACAGTGCGTGCGTGCGTGCGTTCGTGCATGCGTACATCCATCAACAGGCCTGGCCCAGACTTCAGGCGGTGAACTTGGGGTTGAATACAACCCTTCATGGTTTTACTGATGACCTCCTCTTCCATGAGGCAAGGGCTGACGAAAAGGAGCGAAGCACATAAAACGGACAGGGTGGGGGTTGAAAGGGGTTTGGGAGGGGGAGGGGGGGCTTCTGGGTGGAAGGTGGAAGTCATCCCGTACCATGGATGACCCTCCTTGACTAATACTACAGTAGGTTGCTGTTCAGTGGCGCGTTGCGTCTGCGTAATCAATTACCACACATACACATCCTCCCTCCCCAACCCCCCGCACACACACACACACCACCGCACACATGCGAAACCGCGGACCTTCACCTGCCGAAGGGGTCGTCCCTTTGCGTTAAAAGAGAGGTTTCTGCTTTCGGATAAGGAGAGACGGCCTCTGAACATCCTCAATATCTGTAGGAATAATTATAGTCTTACCACTGGTGACCGCAGTGAAAATGATAGATTGAGGAGAACATGTAGCAGTTGAATGGGGCTCATGAGCAAATGGAAATGTCGTATGAGAAGGAGTGCATACTTTTTTCCCTTAACCTGGCCTGTAAGAGGTAATGTTTTTCTTCTGAACAATTTTTTTATTTTTATGTGCGTGCGTGCGTGTGTGCGTGCGTGCGTTCACACGCTCGTTTTCTCGCTTCCCTCAGATTGGGCGAGTGTGTTTGCGAGAGGTGGCAGGAAATTCCTTACGGCTCCCGTCACCGGCGCAGAGCGAAGCCGTCGCGAGAGGTCAGGGGTCACAGGGAAGGGCATGTATCAATATTCATTTCCTTTCTCAGTACACTCCCAGACCTCTCGCTGCTTTTCGCCATTTCTCTCTCCTCTCCGCCGCTGCGTTCCGGACCATTAACTGCTGCTAGCCGTCTGTTGACAGCATTAGCTGCTCCAATGGTCTTCTCTCTCTCTGTGTGTGTGTGTGTGTGTGTGTGTGTGTGTGTGTGCACACGCGTCGTGCATTCGTGCCACTGTTGCTGAAAGATGGCATGGTCCAAACGTAGGTTGCAGGGAGCAGAGGAGAATTTAGGGGGCCCAGTATCAATGATTTCTCCCACCACCAACAAGTGTCTAGTAAGACACCGGTTTGAAAACAAAAAGCAAAATCGAATTATTTCGTACGCGACGTGTCTCCGTTCGGGTGTAGGAATGAGGCGAATAAACACGCTGTCAGACAACTTTTTTTGCTCTCTTCTACATTCGGAAAGGGGCTGTTCGTTTACCAACATTCGGCGCTTGACACTGGACTTGATTTCACAGTGCTGTCACAGCAGCAGTGTTCTGTTGACTGGGACGTAAAATAGATGGAGCTGTTGGGTTTTTGGTTTCCAGAGCGGGATCAGAGCTGCAGTATATTGAGTCCATGTGGGGAGTGCGTTTTTTTTTAAATCCTAGCCTTACCCACAGTCCATCCTGTTTCTAATTTGGCGCTGCAGCGGTTTTGTCCCGGGGCCAGGAGTCTCTCTTCCACAGAGTGTCTATTTCCTCTGTAGTGAATAGTAGCAGGTGTGCTGGCCCAAGATACCTCTGAGCAGTCTGCTTATGAATGGCTCACATCGCTCGCTCTCTCTCTCTCTCTCTCTCTCTCTCTCTCTCTCTTTTAATATCTCTCACCCCCCCCCCCAACCTCTCCATTCTCTTCCACTCTCTATCTTTTCCAAAATCCTTTCATTGCTATGTCTTCGCAACTTTGCAGACCCTCTCGTTTGTCATCCCCCCCCCCCCCTTCATTCTACCTCTTTGCTCATCTTTTCCCCTTTCAAGATGTACAGCCTTGTGTGAAGTCGCAGGGCAGTCGCCCGCGCTATTGAAAACAAGCGACGAACACATTGTCAGGCCTGTCTAATCTGTGAGAACTCATCCAATCTGTGAGCAGAGGAGACATGCTGTCACTCTGCTTCAGGGAAGCACTATGATGAAAATTAACCTCTGGTGACCTTCACTGCTCTGACACTCCCCCCCCCCCCATCTCCGTATGTTCCCCCTCCCCAAAGCACACTGCTTAATGAGGTGGGCCTGAAGGAGATTGGAGGTGACTTTCCTGTTGGCCAACACAAATCAATCCCATCGAGGCAAAGTCATAATCTCAATGTATCTCCTGCAGTATAGACAGGAGGGAACAAAATTATAAAGAAGAGCAACAAAGTGTCATGTGCAAATGATTTGTGACTTAACGCTGGATCGCAGTACCGCAGGAAAGCCATTAAGGAAACGAGGGCCTAACCCAAGGGTTGTTTAACTGGAGTGCTTAGATACATGAACTTTTAGCGATGTTTGTGTTGATTCAATTCCGCCTGTGTCGTTTGCCAAAACTAGATTTGGTGTAAAGGTCGTGAGGTTTTTGGAGAATATTTTCCCAGCAAGTTAAAGGGCCTACGAAGTACACTTCCATGTACTGAAAAATGCCATGCAGAAGTGCAATCCAGCGATATCTGTGTTCGGTCTAGTAGTGTTAGCAATGCATTGTTGATGGATAAGTATTTGTTGTCCCACCTTGCATGCTACTGTACACATCAAACATGGCCCCTCGCGCTGGTGCACTCCTGCAGTGTCAGTGTTTGTCTTTGACCTTCTCGAGGAAAGGAAAGTTCTCCGGCTCCATGTTCGGGCCATGTTCTCCATGCATCTCCATGGTTCTCCTCTTGTGATGCAGTGCCAAAGTCAACCGTGTGCAATTGCGCTTCCAGCCGCGGAGCTTCCGGCATCTGCACACGCTGGTGTTAACACAGGATGTTCAAACTCGACGCAGATTAAACAAATCCAATCTGGGGGCCGGGTTCAATCACCTCCTTTATTTCAAAACATTAAGAGGTTGAAGCTGGGGTCCAGATCGCTGCTGCCGCCATATCCATGGGGATTGGGGTCGAGAGCGTAACGATGTGCACAGCAAATCTTTCCAGAAAGTATTCTGAGAGCGTTTACACAGTGATGGAGCAGTGGCGTTTTCTCCCAGAGCCCAAGGCAAGCACGGTTTCTCTTTATTTTTAGACTGTAGTTGCATTTTTATCTAGGTTTTTGTAATTATGTGCTGTTTCTTCAGAGTAACAGCACAGAATTAGTGCGATCTCTCTTCTTCGTTTCTCATATCCTACAATGAGTGAAACAGTGCCCCTGAAAATGAATGGTGAATGTGTGGTGAAACACGATATTGCACTCCTACTGAAGTCCCTAGGTTTACAAAAAAAAAAAAGCCAAAATAGAAAAGATTAACCAATCAAATGAGGCTATCTTCAGGTGGCATATCAAACCGTATAAAACTGTGACTAGTCCAGTTTATACAGAGGAAGGCAGCATCCGGCGGTGCTCCCATTGAACACACTTTGGTTAATATGATGGATGAACTAAAGGAATATAAACAAGGAATTGGCAGGTGTGGACACATATTCAGACTTTATGGTTGCTTCAGAGGTAAGGTTTTGTTTTTTGTTTACATGGGCCAACTGGTATGTCCTGAATCAGTTAAGTTGCTGCAAGTTTTCTATGATATCTGAACGATTAAATTGAGGATAATCTAACTGTTCTAATTATGTGTAGCACGTCCATATTGACAAAAATATGATATCAGCATCAGATTATAAATACCTTTGAACTACAGTAGCTCGCAGTACAGGGCATAGTGAACCTTTAAACTTTAAAAGTCTTCAGATCGAGTGTGTGAATGACATCATAGACTATTCATCATATAGTTACTGTCCATTACCGGGTAAGCGGCATGTTTTGAGGGAGAATATTTTATTATATATTAGCTGGCAGTGGCACCGGCAGGCGTGTGCAAGTCCCGGGAGCTCTCTCATCCTCTCCCCCACCGGCACGTATCTTATTCGTATCACTTTGCTTCCTCAAAAGTATTCCCCACGTCACGCCACTGGAGGTCATTGCTGGTTCCCACATGTGGTCGAGTTTGCTCAGTGTGCCGCTGGGTGGCGGGGTGTTTTCTTTCTGTTTTTTTATCTCTAGCTCTCCGTGGTAGAGCCGTGTGGGCCTTCTGAGGGCTCATGGGTAGTTTGGCACGGGTTCGGTTCCCACACTAACGGTGCAAAATGGAGGGCTGGCTTTTATGCTCGAATGACCCCAACTGTGTACACATGTACCGATTGCCGCGTATGGACATAATTTTGGGAAGGTTTTTTTTTCCCCTTTAGCCTACATCAGATAATCAGTGATTACCTAAACTCAGGAAATACAGCATGGGTCAGACACCAACCACGCCAAGTCGATTCTTTCATATGGGAGAGCAGCTTCAGCTGAGGGCTGTGGAGAGGCTTGCCGACTCAGTTCTGTGTGCAAGCGTCAGATCTGCGTGCTTGGGAAACAGTCTACAACCTCTTTGTGTCCGAAAGAGCACCCATTTGTCCAACAATACTTAATTGCTGCTCACTCCACAATTCCCAGACCAAAATGTGTCTTATTGTCTTCATTGCTCACCTGGGTGCTCCGGGAGGGACTCCGACCTTTCCTACCACCACCACCTGTTTGGCCTGCAGCATGCATCGCCCATCTGCTCCCGGGGGGGCCGATGCAGAGCCTCTTCCCACCCCTAGGAAGCAGCGAGCTGTCCGCCTAATTGTTTACCATTATCCGGGGTTTGTGTCCCGCCTGTTTTCCTCGCCATCCAAAAGGTTTCTGGGGAAATATCATCCGCAACATAATAGATACCATCCCCCCCCCCCCCCCCCCCCAACCATCCCCATTAACCTCTGACCCCTGGCCGGTGTGCGGGGAACAGGGTCGCTCCTCACACCCAAACGCAGAGCCCACCAACACGTCGCCCTGCGGCAGCGTAAGTGTTTTTGACGGGCCGTTAATTGGCGATAAGTGACAGCGGACAAAAGAGCTTCACGCTTGACATTTCCCTCCCCGGGTCCGACGTGAGATGAGGAGAGGAACCGGTGGGGACCCCCACCACCACCCACTTCCCTCATGCCGGTTCTTTTGAAAATGTGAGATAATGATGAGGTTCTGGTACGGTGGGGGGAAAGGGGAAGAGAGAGAGCTGGCCAGCCCAGAGATGCATGGTGCAGACCCGCGGAGGTTGATTAATCCACTGGCGGGGAGGGAAGACAGGTGTGGGGGTCTTTCCTTTCAGAGCTGGCCTAATTAGTTTACGTTAGACGAGGAAGGTCAGCGGCCACGTTCGACAATGGTGCGATGATCTGCGGGTGCAGGTGCAGGGACACTTACCGCTTTTAAAGTTCCCAGGGAGCGTTATTATCGGTCGGACGGCGGCGTTCGAGACAGGCGGAGACAATGGAGCTCTTTTAACGCGTGACATTTCAGAGCCAGCATCCAGCGGGTCTCAACTGGTTCGTTCGTAATTAACATACGTGGTTATCTAATGCTCCCGGAGTAGCAAGGGGAAGCCCCCGTGGCACGTTGGTGGGACAGAGGTCCCAGTCATCAAGGTGGTAAAGTCAGAAAGGTCAAGCAACTTAAAAAAGCGCAGATGAGTTTTGCTTGAGGCTTCAGACAGAATTATTCTAATGCTAACCCCCTTGTCCGCCCAGTGAATTACAAAGCTCTTAAAGGGCGAGTCAATATGCTCTCTGGTATAATATCTTATTGCAGTTTAACCCAGCGCAGTTCACATCTCTGCACGATACGAATCTCTGGTCCGTCATGCCAAACCCCCTTCCGGTGGCACACATCTCGTCTCCGAGGCAACCTGTGCCAGGGAACCCCGTGAGGTTTCTGTGCCGCTGAGCTGCAGAGACTGTATATTGCAGATGGCTCTCCCCCTCCCCCTCATGCCTGCCACCCCTCTCATATGCTCTCATCCTCCCCACCTCTCTCTCCCCCCTCTCTTCCCCTCCCTCTCTCTCCATCTCTCCTTCTCTCTCTCCCTCTCTCTCTCCCCCACCCCCCCAACATGCCCTCATCCCCCACATTTAACGGCCTGACGTCAAGCAGGAGCACAAGGCAGCAGCGGCAGCGGGAGCTGGAGGACACTTTAATACCAAGTCTCTGCCCCTGTCATTACCGGGGGCCGTGTGACCGCCTATCAGAGGGCCCGTGAGTGATGTGGGGAGCCCAGGGCCCCGGGGCCTCCTCCCAGATCCGGCAGGCCGGGGGACGCCCGCCACCCCGTCCAAACCAAACTGAAAACTACAGGACGAGCCCGGCCAGGGGCCCGTAGCATGGAGGCGCCGGCTGCTTTATGCCCGACTCTTGTGGTCGGGACGAGAGAGGCCGGGATATTAATCTCTCTCTCTCCCTCTCCGTCTTCCTCTATATCTCCCTCTCTCTCCCTCTCTCACCGCGGAAAATCCATTATTTCTGGGCTCTCCTTCCCATTAATGGTAAATCAAACATAAGCGCAGAGCGTTCCATATGATCGGAGGAAGCCTCTTGTCACACACACACACACACACACACTTGACAACACTGCAGACGCGGGTTCGGGCGGGGCCAACGATCCAGCGTGCTCAAGCTGATATCTGGCTTGTTTTCCCTCGTTAATCCGACCGTTTTGCTTTAACCTGAATAAACGAAACGCTTCTTCCAATTCAGTTGCAGGTACGAGGCCATAGGCTGAGTGCCAAAGATTAGACAATATTTTGTTCTATTTGTGTATCTAATTTTAATTTACAAGTTCCTCCCTTGTTTTAAGATGTCTTTAGTGGTTAAGCACATACTCTGCAACCCATGTACTGTTTACTAACATATGTAAGTAAAAAGATGATGTTATTATCGTCATCACTCATGGAATGCCTCTTGCCCAATCAAATTAAATTATAAATTACAAATATATATATATATATATATATATATATACACAGTATAACTGCCTCTATATTAAAAGAGCAAGTCGGCCCATTTGTGACACACTATGGCAAGTCCTTCCCATGCAGCGTTTTTGTCCAATGTTTACCAAGCACCTGTGTTGATGGAAGAAATAAGCCAAGTGGTGTCAAGCAGCACCTGCTGCTGTAAAAAACTAAAAAAGAAAAAGCTTCTGAACTGGCCAGGGGCACTGAGGGAAGTGCGGGAAGGCCACACCAGGTTTGGCCCCGTAAGCCTCGCCATCAGTCCGGTCCATGGGCTGCCTATAGCCTTGCTAACTGTTCCATGAAATGGGCCCCGGGAACAGTGCACACCTCCCAGACACAGGCCGCACACTGTTAGCTAGCCAACAGTGTGCTCTTTGTGCGCTGGCCCGTTTGCTGCGATGGTCCTGCCTTTCTTTTAAGCCTCAGCTGTGAGCAAACAAAGCTGGCTTGAAGTTTGGCACGGTGCGTTAGCTTGCTAGTTCTGATGACAACGACAGCAATGGAGTTTGTGTTTCTTCTGTTCTGCAGGTGGGGCTTTGGTGGCTAACAAGAGGGAGGACCATGTCAATGGGGCTCTGATAAGGGGCTCAAAAAACCAACAACACTCTGTTTTCTTGGTTTGGAAGGGGGGCCGCTAATTCAAGAATCCATAAATCCTGTGTGTTCCAAATAAAACAGACTCTAGGACTTGGTGGTGCCATGATTATTACTAGTTTGCGTGTGCAAAGCCAACAAGTGAGGCTTACAAATGTATTTAGCCTGAAATGGATTATTTAGATTTGTTGTAATATAAAATGTGTTTATTGCTCTACAACGTAACGTAGAAGAACATTAACGATTAGTTTTGCAGATGTATAAATAATACATTGATAAATGTTGCACTAAATGTGCCTATAGGCAGTTGAGTTCTTGACTTTTCCTGGTTAAGAGGTTTTTATCGTTGGTTGCTTTTAACCAGCCACCTAAATGCCTGAAAACACACAGGTTAACCATAAACATGTAAATACATTGGGCAAGAGTTCAACAAGCTGTGCAACACCATACCGAAAATGGACTGCCCAGAAGAAGGATAAATGCTGAAACATATTTATATAGGCAGATTGGTTGTGCTAATGTGGATTCTGGATTTTGGATGGAAAGGAAAACCAGTAGCACTTGGTTTAACCACCTTTCACTTTGCATAATTGTTCCCAAGGTTGCACTTTTTTTTATTTATTTTTTTATTTCCAGGCTTTCTGTGCCAATATAATTCAATTTCAGTGGCCAAGACAAATATTTGCAGCATGGCCTACACTTCTAAAATGAGCTGCAGTTTTGGGCAGAGGACGTTCTTTTGCAGCATTTCTGCACAGACAACGCAGTAAACAGACTTACCGCCTGTGAAAAACAACCCCAACCCACCGCTCATTTTTCCAGCACTCCTTCGGCGCGCACCAACAAAAAACAACAAGGAATGACGTCAGTGCGTCGCAAGCTTCAAGTCGGCTGCTTTAATATTCACACCTGCGCTGAGGGACATGCAAGGTCAAGGTGGTTTGAGGGTAAACCCACTTGTTTACCGCCGGCTAGGAACAAGTGACACCTGGTGAGCAGAGCCAGCCAGAGTCATTTACAGTTAGTAGACTTCCCCCCGTCGAGAGGCCCCCGCCAGGCTAAACGCCCCTGTCCGCTGGGACCTTTGCTGGGAAATATTTGCAATGGTTTCCGTCCAGATCTGGGTCACTCGGTTCCACGTCCTCCGCACAGGTGAGCGGGGAGCAGGTTTGTTTGGCGAGAGGCCACTGGGTCGTCCTGCTCCTTTCCACGCGCACACAGCCCCCAGGGCCCCGGGACGCCAACAAGAGGTGCTTTTGTCCGCAGCACCGTACGTAGTTAGAGCTCACCGCGGCGAAAATGACACCGGCTAAATCCGCCGAGCTGCCAATGTTGTCCAGGTCTCCCAGGACTGTCCCGCCCCCCGCCCCCCGCCCCCGGAGGTGGGTTTGAGGTACTGCGTGTTGGCCGAGCGGGGCTCCCAGGGGAGGGGAGGCCAGCTTTTTCGGGCCTGCACAGCGCGCGGATGAAAACAGCCTCTTTCACGCGGAGCGAAGAGTGTGCTTTGGCCTCAGACGCTGTAATCACGGGAAGATTTAAGCCCAAGAACTCAATTCTGTACCGAGTCTATTCCTTATTCCTGTCATGCTGTCAGAAATTATGTTTGCCTTCTGCTTTTCCCCCTTCTCACTGTCCCGAGACATGAGGCGAGACATGATTGATGGGTGCAAATCACCTGTTTGTGTGTGTGTGTGTGTGTGTGTGTGTGTGCGTGCGTGCGTGTACGTGTGTCAAAACGCATTAAGTCACGGTACTGACCTCTGAAACGGCTGCCACTTGGCTTATTTAGAGACTTCATGTCAAAATGTATTTACTAGCATCTGTCATTATACAATATATTTACTTAGGCACAATGTAACATCTTACAGCAAAAATAAAATCTATTTTGTTAAAAGGTAATTGTGCTACATAAAAAAATAAATATATATAATAAAAGAGTTCAAATGGGATTAAATTAAATCACTTTAAAATAAATATAAAATACCATTTACTGGATGTTTACAATAATTTTTCATTGTTTTATTTACAAAAAAATATTTTCAAGACAGTTTTGCCGTTGAAAGGTTTGTTTGTAAATATGTTTTTTTTTCATCTGAGATTTAAGAATGTCTGGCTTCCTATTACTACCTTGTTTCGTTATACCAGACAGCACGTTTTCTAACCCAGGTGTGTGTTTTCATTATAGCATTAATAGTTTACTTCTTAAAAGGTATCTGCAGTGTGTCTCCTTGAGTGAACTTTGAAGCCTCGTGGGCTTCTAGTTGGGTAGTCCAAGCATCTTCCATCTGAACATCAAGCTCGCCACAAGACTCCAAGACTTTCTGGAAGTAATACTGTCGATTTCCATTGGCTGTTAGCATTGTCACTCACAAGTTTGTATTTTAACTTTCCAGTGTAACACTAGTGCACGGATATATTTAGCCTGCTAATTTAAAATTAGTCTTTTTATTAAAAAAAAATTATTTTAAAAGACAAGATGAGTCTTGTTTTCCAATTAATTCCTCATTGTAAGTTTACTGTCCAACTTGGTAAATGGTAAATGGACTGCATTTATATAGCGCTTTTATCCAAAGCGCTTTACAGTATTTTGCCTCACATTCACCCATTCACACACACATTCATACACCGATGGTGATTGCTGCCAGGCAAGGTGCAACCAACCACCGGGAGCAGTTAGGGGGGTTAGGCATCTTGCTTCAGGATGCTTACAGGTAGGTCAACACCAGGGTTCAGGTGTAACTGTTGTGTTGTGTTGGTGGGAGAGAAAAACTTTTCTACAAATAACATTTTGATATGGGTGTGCGAATGTGTTTTTCACCATTTGTAACCGCATTATATGTGTATGCAGCAAATATGTGAGCATGAGTTTCTGAATTTGTGACTACTAAAGCATTTAAATTTGTGACTTCAAATAATTTAGTCATTACTTATTACAACTACAACTTCACTGTCAACGGTGCTCAGCTGTTTTGCAGCTATAATACCTTCATATGTGTGTGTGCATGTGTGTGTGTGTGCGTGTGTGTGTGTGTGAAAGAGTGTGTGGCCCACAAAGCATTTGTTTTGGTCTGAGATGTTGCTGCTCTAGTATCTAGTGGTACAATGTATAGATCCACATTCATGTAATTATGTTATTATTATAAAATTATTATTTATATATATATACTGTATATACTGTAGATAGATTATTTATATTTGGATTGATTATCTATTAAACAATTCCTGCATCTGTCAACGCTGATTATGATTGTATATATATATATATATATATATATATATAATGGTGTTAAAGTGGTCCATTACTTCCTAGGCAGCTAGGCTTGTTAATGGGCATCCCAGGAATGGGTTTTCATTCTCATCATCTGAGTGAACGCTGCTGAAAGGTTTGCTTATAGGCTGTTTAGGAACACATCTGCTAAATGATTACCTTGTAGTTAAACTAGCGCCACTGCAACTCTTTCTGTCTGATGCTATGCTTTATTTTCCTGGTGTGTCTTGATCTTTATCTTCTGCAGATATAGGGGCTGTTCTAACATCTGTCCAACATCTGTCCAACTAGCTATTATGTAACCATAGACTATAGCTATTATGTAACCATATACAGTAACTACTATGTAACCATAGACTATAGCTACTATGTAACCATAGACTATAGCTATTATGTAACCATAGACAATAACTACTATGTAACCATAGACTATAGCTACTATGTAACCATAGACTATAGCTATTATGTAACCATAGACAATAACTACTATGTAACCATAGACTATAACTAATATGTAACCATAGACTATAGCTACTATGTAACCATAGACTATAGCTACTATGTAGCGATAGACTATAGCTACTATGTAGCCATAGACTATAGCTACTATGTAGCCATAGACTATAGCTACTATGTAGCCACAGACTATAGCTACTATGTAACCATAGACTATAGCTACTATGTAACCATAGACTATAGCTACTATGTAACCATAGACAAGCTACTATGTTACCATACTATAGCTGCAGCTAGCCACCTGCTTCTTACCAGGCGTCCTTCCTCTTTGTTTGTGTCCTAGACCATGGAGTCTCAGATCGGGGACTTCTATAAAGACACTGGGGAGCTGGGGAGCTTGCAGGGGAGCTTGCAGGGGGTTGGCTTTCCCCAGCGGGGGTTGGTGATGGCGGGCGGCGACACCAGGGAAGCGGGCGAGCAGCAGTCGGGCGTGGTGGAGACCCGCATCGTGCGCCTCATCGAGCCACTGAAGGAGCGGCGCCGCATCATGCTGGCATCCAAAGAGATGCATCAGGTGGCCCAGGACCTGGAGGACGAGATTGTGAGTTGTGCAGCCGCCTGCACCTGTATTCTGTGGCCGTGTAGCTATAGCCAACTGGTGAAGGTTAAGCGTTGAAGTAAACCTCATTCTCCTCCACACCTTAGGGACGCCCTAGTGACAGATACCAGGGCACATTGATTTATAGCCTCTTTACTGGTGCCATGACCCCGATGGGTGTGAGGTTTAGGGGCGTGTTTAATGGACGGGAAGGAGGTTTAAGGGCATGTTTAACGTACAGGAGGGAGGTTTAGGGGCGTGTTTAATGGACGGGAGGGAGGTTTAAGGACGTGTTTAACAGACGGGAAGGAGGTTTAAGGGCATGTTTAACGTACAGGAGGAAAGTTTAGGGGTGTGTTTAACGTACAGGAGGGAGGTTTAGGGTGCGTGTTTAACGGATGGGAGGGAGGTATAGGGGCTTGTTTAACGGACGGGAGGGAGGTTTAGGGGCGTGTTTAAAGTACAGGAGGGAGGTTTAGGGGCGCGTTTAACGGACGGGAGGGAGGTTTAGGGGACGTGTTTAACGGATGAGAGGGAGGTTTAGGGCCGTGTTTAACGGGCGGGAGGAAGGTTTAGGGGGCGTGTTTAACGGACGGGAGGGAGGTTTAGGGGCGTGTTTAACAGACGGGAGGGAGGTTTAGGGGCGTGTTTAACATACAGGAGGGAGGTTTTTGGGTGCGTGTTTAACGGATGGGAGGGAGGTTTATGAGCGTGTTTAACGGACGGGATGGAGGTTTAGGGGGCGTGTCTAATGGATGGGAGGGAGGTTTAGGGGGCGTATTTAATGGACGGGAGGGAGGTTTAGGGGGTCGTGTTTAATGGAAGGGAGGGAGGTTTAGGGTGCGTGTGTTTAACGGAGTGAGGGAGGTTTAGGGTGCGTGTTTAACATACAGGAGGGAGGTTTAGGGGCGTGTTTAACGTACAAGAGGGCGGTTTAGGGGCATGTTTAACATACAGGAGGGAGGTTTAGGGGCGTGTTTAACGGATGGGAGGGAGGTTTAGGGGCGTGTTTAACAGACGGGAGGGAGGTTAAGGGGGCGTGTTTAATGGACGGGAGGGAGGTTTAGGGGGCGTGTTTAACGGACGTGAGGGCGGTTTAGGGGCGTGTTTAATGGACGGGAGGGAGGTTTAGGGGGCGTGTTTAACGGGCGTGAGGGCGGTTTAGGGGCGTGTTTATTGGACGGGCGGGAGGTTTAGGGGCGTGTTTAAGAGATGGGAGGAGGTTTATGGGCGTGTTTAACGGA
>JAODUE010000017.1:202337-221928 GCA_027564755.1 Amblyopsis hoosieri
AAATGTAACATCTCACGCTCACTAATTTATGACATTTCCATGTTGACTCATCAACAGGCATAGTGTCTTAGTTTGTAGCCCGCTAGGTTACAATGAGGTCAAAGGAAATGTCGGTGTTTACTTATGATTTGCCATATATCCTGCAGCATTTGCTGCAATGCTGACTACCAGGATATTAGGTCTTAAATAAAAATAAATAAGTGTTGTTGTGATAGGGAAAGCCTCCAACTGTTTTGCTGCTGTAGGTGTAGGTGAAGGCTCTACGTGTCCAGACCCTGTTCACCAAGTGCATTGTGGGTTTGGTTACACTAGGATAGGGTGGTACAGTATACGGTGGGACAAAATGTCACATTGTCCCTTTAACCTTGCAACCTTGCAACTAAAGAGACTGAACTAACCCAAGAGATTTACCTCACGTTTCTTTAACCGTTCAGTCGTCCATGAGAAGAAATGGCTGCCGACGTGAGATGCTTCCAGTACAGAACCATGCTGAAGCTTGTCATGTAATCACAATGTGCTTCATTCGCCAGTCGCATGTGATAACACAGTCGCTCATGAACAAGCGTGTAGCGTCAAGCTCTGCATCTGAGCACATACAGTACGATGAGAGATATTGCAACAAACGTGTAGGCTCATTCTTGCTAACTTCGAGCTCAAATCAAGACAGCATCGCTCAGCGGTCCTCCGCCGCTGCGCCTCACACAAAGCCGTGCTACGGCTTTGTTGATACGAGCAGTGTTCGCCACTTAGTTTATGTTATTATTTACAGAGCCAGGGCTGTGTAGAAGTATCAGAAAATGTTTTCAACACGCACAGAAAACGATAAGCTAGCGAAATGCAATGAGATATTTGTTAAATTTGACAAAAAGCGTATTAGCTTAGCATTTAGCTTGCAATAGGTGACTATACCTTTAACAATCAACACACTGTTGATGACTGATGGGGGCAGCTGATTATACTGTGTATATTGATAGCCACTATTTGGCAGATATGCCATTGAGCTCTTTTCATTACTGTGGTACAGCCAGCCCCTCTCCCATGGAGGTCATTGAGAGACAATGGGAGGAAATTTGAGCATAGCCATAGCATCAATGAAACATAATATCACCCCCCACCACCCAGTGGCCCCAACCGGCATGCTCTGTCTTTTGTTATCAGATTCTTCGCCACTATATTTTTCACTTGCCCCGTCAAAAGAAATAGGCCTTAAGGGCCCAGAGGGCAGTGGAGAGCAGAATAGGCCACATGTACCCATCCTTAAAATAACTTGTTTTTTTCCTCTCAGTTTGAAATGAAGGACAGTGCTGATGCTCACAGCAAAAGCAAACCCATTTTGGGAAGAGTTTACAACGCAAGCTACCGTGGCACTAACGGATGTTGGGACTGTATGTATAGGATTAATAATGGGGAAGGTTCTTGTGCTTCTTAAAGCTACAGTATGTGTTTGCATTGCACCTTGAGATTTGTTCAAATGTAAAGTGCATTACAAATTAAATGTATTATTATTATTGTTATTATTATTTTTATTATTATTATTATCATTATTGTAGAATGTCCACAATCCACACATTTTCCTGATCAGCTTGTTTGATTATTTTAAGTCTTAACATTAGACACTGAAAACCTTAGTTGTGACCAATCAGAATATGCATTTAATGCACATGTAGTAAATATGTTCATGTTTACAGTTGATTATTTTCTACTGTAAAACCAAATACGGGAACAAATAAAGTAACCTGAACCTGATGTACTACATGTAGTAAATATTGTTTAGTAAAACCTCGGTACTGTAGTCGTATAGTAAGCAACACCAAGCCCTAATGGGCTACTTGTGTGTGGGCCCCCAGGCTCTTACCCCCACTGGTAATAACCAAGCGGTAGCCTCCGAGGCTGAAACATGAATACAATGCGGAAGTGCCAGAAATCTGCAGTTCATCGAATGGCCACTTGAGGTTGGCTGAAAAAAGGAGTCAAACTCCATAGACTCCAATGTTAGAATGTTCGACTGTACAGCAAAAATGTACATGTTTACAGCCTGTGTGAATGGGTGAGGCTACTGTAAAGCTCTTTAAGTGGCCGGAAGGTTGGAAAAGCGCTTTACATAATATGCAGTCCATTTACCATTCCAGGACGTGTCTTGGTGTCTCAGCCACACACACAAACACAAACACAAACGCACTCTCGCAAGCCCTCAACTTGAAGCTACAGGCAGCCTGCCTCCATTGTCTGGTGTGTACTATAGCTATAGACGTGTCTGGAGAGCTAAATGTGCTAGCAGCGCTCCACCAGGTATGATGAGTCACCCACACCAGCACCGTGGAAACGGGGCAAGAGGAATCTTCAGGGGATTATTACTCAGACGCATGCCCAGCTGTGACCTAGACTTAGCAGGGTCCTATGTTATATAGGCTCACAGAGTCTTGGGCCAGAGGCCATCAGTTAACATGGGATCCTTAGCAGGGTCCCGTGTTAAAGGCTCAGAGTCGTGGGCCAGAGGCCTGTAGAAATGTGCAATGACAGCCTACACTGTAGACACATAGGAATGACTCATGTGTGGGCCACGTTTGTGTAAAATAATAAGGCATAATATCTGCAGCGTGCATGAATTATTGGTCTTTCATTGTTCTCTATTAGAGAACAATGTAGGCGACACACATACAGATTAGATCTGCGGTGTTCAGAACCTCTTTCTCTATCACACACACACACATGCATGCAGGAACGCACACAAACACACACACACACACGCACACGCGCACACACACACGCACACACACACACACACACACAGTGAGTGGGGGTACAACATTGTTGAACTGTGGACCACCATTCTGAGATGAGAGGTCTCTGTGTTAAAAATTCATTACCATGTCACGGGGGCTTTTTCAGGCACTGAAAATGGAAATGTGATCATATCTCTCTGTGTGTGTATGTGTATGTGCGTGTGTGCATGTATTGCTGCAATCCTCCAGCAAAGGAAGAGAGGTTAAAAAGGAACACTTCTGACAGTGTCCTGGATCCAGCTGCGAGCATTCCTTCCTACGCCCCAGATTCCTACATGGAATTGCACAATCTCACACCCGCTGCTATTACAGAAAGAACAATGGATATTTTACAATGACCCGATTTTTCAAAAGCCACATGCAAATCAAACGAAATACCCAAGAAACATAACAGGAAATCTTGAACGACAGCTGGTGTCAACGATGAGTTTCCCAAGCGTTCCCATGAATGGCATTTCAGGAGGAAACACATTTGTAGAACACCGTGTACAGTAGCTAGATAGCCAATGCACTCATACCCATCCCCCTCCCCGTACAATTTACCAGCATGGGATACTTTCACGACTCTCGGGCTGTATCTGCTACATGCTTCTCACATGACTCGCATATTATTAGTTAGGGGTAAGCAGAACACCAATGAGATCGCGTCGTGCCGCCCACGTCATGGGGGCGTGTCGCCATAGGGGTTTGTCTGTGTACGTGTGTGTGCGTGTGAGTGTGTGCGTGTGGATGCCCAGTCGCTGAACAGTCATCCCTCGCACTGAAGCGCAGTGTGTGTAGCACGGCTGAACTCGCACTGAATGGACTAGATTCCCAGCCACGTACGTACAACAGCACCAAGGGAGAGGATGTCTTGCTGAATCAAGGGATAGGCCTGGGAAAGTCTGCCGGCCGTCCCTTCCATCAGCGTAAAGCAACAGACGGCAAATCCGTTTGGATACTAAGACCCAATTCGTCGCAGAAAAGGACATCGGCTCCACCACGCAACAAAGGCTCCGCACTTCTGGATGGGGTCCTCTCCATATTTAGTACATGACATTCGCCGTGCACGGATATGATCTGGGGAACAAGACCGTGCACTGACCCGCTCCTGGCTAGCACAGAAGCTAACTAAGATAGCCCCGCACCTGCTAGCTATCACTCGTGTCTTGACTTACTGCACCGTAGCTGAATTCGTCGCCTTCAAAGAGATTCCTACGTTTTTTTTGTTTTTTTTGTTTTTTTTTGCTATTTCTGTTCGTGCTCGTTTCCAACAGCGTCTTTTTTTTTTTCATGAAACGTGCCATAAAATTAACCGGCAAGATAAGCTAGCAATAGCCAGTTGGCTAATAGTCTTCATTCATTGCAAAGCTGACGTGTGGTAGGCTACTGTAGCGCTGCCTTTGTTGCAAAGTTACGGTCCATTCACACTGCCAGTAACGTTGCATCATATGTGTACAAAGGTTTGCAGGCAAAGTAGAGTTAATATTACTGTGTATCACCTTGACCTGTCTTTTGACTGGAAAACAAGATCAGGAAAGAGAAGCCGAAGTTTGCAATATCTGCAGGTTTCCTATTGTTTTATAACCAAAATAGTGTTTTGAGCAGCAGTGGAAGCATACTTTAAATTTATTTGGTGCTAACATAAATACATTTGTTTAGTTATTACGGCGAGTTTACAACCAAAGTGGTTCCCCAGAATCGAGAGGAGGAAGACCCAGGTTTTGTGGAGTACATTTATCATTCCTCATGAACATACAGAGGTCAAATCCCATTAACATTTCGCGTTATGGGAGATCACGGCACAAATCACACGATTTTGAAGAATTGTCTTGCCTAAGGATTTCTGAATCGAACCAGAGTTTCAGTCCTAACCTAGGGTCCCCCAGCCCGCCGGAGACCCCGGACTCCTCGCACTGTATCTCCCGGATCGGGGACTACCTTTTGTTGGAACCACTCGAGGGAGACCACGTTCTCAGAGCCGCCCACTTGCACAGCGGAGAAGAGCTCGTTTGTAAGGTGAGTCTTGAGGTCTCTAGCGGGGGCACAGTTGCAACTCGCAGCCATTGCGTTAAACCTATGAATGGTATTTCGATGACTCATAGTTTTGACAATGCACCGTTCAGCCTGCATGAGTAAACACCGACCGCCATTCGTGAATCGTGCTTATTTGCAATACGCTAAAGAGCATAGAAGCGGAGAGATACGGAGGAGGACGCTTAATGGAAAAAGTGAATGAACACGGGCACCTATCGCGTGTCTCCGGCGTTGTGTGGTTTGGATTGCTTGATGTAACACTGACAAAGGAGCGAGTAACGATGGCTTTGTTCTTGTTCAACATACAGTACGTGTGTGTTACTTTGCACAATTAGTTCCGCGCGTAAGCGTGCTTATGGTGCACTTTTTTGGATCAGATATAGCCTTTGAGAGAGATCGCTAATAAATATTTAGTGATTTCAGCATTTGTTCCCGGTGCCCGTGCAGTGGTATCGCCTCCACCGTTAAACACACGTTTAAAAATAGACACAAGACCGGCAGTAGACCAAATGGCCTTTCCCACCACCCACGTAGCCTCTATTGACTTTCTGTATTGCTATTTATAGTTGCACTAGCGTACCCAAGAGTAGGATAGACATTAGTTCCTTTTAAGAGGCTCTATAAATTAAAATGATGGTTATTCGCGTCGCCGGGCTCATAAAAAGAGCAGCATAGCCCTCAGACATCTTGTTAGATGTAATGGTTTGACTTGGCACGTGTGGGACCTGAAGCAAGCTTTACCGTTTGACCTCGGTTTCTTTGTGCCCGTTTCAAAACAGCACCAAAGATCAAAGGTCAATACGACTGCGGTAGGATAGTACTATACTTGCCAAGCTGTAAGCCTGGATCATTGAGTACCAGAGAGTGCATCAATTAGTGCTTGCGTTGCGGTGACTGCCAGTGGAAAAGCCGCCTGGGCTGGCTCTGCTGAAAGTCAATTAAGAGTTGCTATGGGAACCGAAAGGGACACTGCAACCCTGTATTGCAGTACATTCCAATCCACTGTCTCGCTGCTATATAACCATATAGTTCTATGTGGATATAACGCTGCACAGAGTATTTACCGCTCAATAACAAAGTGAAACGAGTTATACCTAGTCCAGTATTAACAGCATGCCTAGAGATGTGGGAGAAAAGGTACCGTTTTTATTTGGCACCCGTAATTTACAACTCTCGCCCTAAATGCTCCAACCCATACACATAATGGGGCCATGGCACTGACCTCACCGCCATTATGGCACATAAAACCCCCTCGTTTCTCTCTTCTTTACGCAGGTGTTTGACATCGGCCGTTACCAGGAGTCGCTGGCTGCCTATTTTGCCCTGGGCTGGCATGAGCACATCAATCACATCGTGGAGATCTTGCTCGGGGAGACGCGGGCCTACGTCTTCTTCGAGCGCAGCTACGGCGACATGCACTCGTTTGTCCGCACCTGCAAGAAGCTGCGGGAGGATGAGGCCGCGCGCCTCTTCCATCAGGTTGCGTCGGCTGTGGCGCATTGCCACGACAACGGGCTGGTCCTCCGCGACCTCAAGCTGAGGAAGTTTGTCTTCAGGAACGAGGATAGGTGAGCCCATCATTCCCACCCACCACGCCCATCTCACATCACTCTTTTCCCACTTAATAATATACTAATATTATAATCACTTAATAAAATTATAATAATAAACACACATTTGCATTTTTATGGTCTTTTGTTGTGTGAGGTTATTATATCGTACTCCCTACACACATCCTTGTATAATTTGTGTAAAAACCGAAATGCCTTATTTGCCATTCTTAGCTGCTGTACATAATGCATTATATCTTTTTGTGTTTCCATCTACTGTATTTGTGTGAAACGCGTTAAACCGAATGAAGGGGAAAAGATAAATGGCTAACAATGGGGTTTTTTTTGTGTGCAGCTGGGCGTTTGTCATTCAAGGTGCATGTCTTTTTTAGAGGAGCAAGAAGTCTTTTTAACTGGCGTTCTGTACTTCCAGTGCATAGTGACCCCTGCTGGCAGCTCATGCATTTTGCACCCCCTTTAAATCCAGGCATTGTCTGTTTCCACAGCAACTGGCGCAGAACTCTAAACTAATTTAGTATGCCTGGAGTTGCACAAAGATGCTGATTCAGCACTTAAGTTTTCCTCCCATTTTCTCCCCACTAGCTATGTGTCTCTGTTTGAAGAGCCAATACGGCCAATGCAACTTCAGGCCTGCCAGCAAACTTTATTGCTAATCTGATACTGCTGGCTGGGGGCTGGGGGGGGGGGGGGGGTGTGTGTGGAAGGGGACACCTGATGACCTCCATATCAAAGCATGCTGTCACACTCTGGCACTGACAGTGGAAAAGGGAAGCTGAGCCGAAGCGCCTATTGAACTTGGCTCTGCTGGCCATGTGCGCTGGGGGATGGGTCTGGGGATGACCTTACAACCAGGTAGATCTCAGTTTACATCTACATCTAACATGCTTCAACGTGGACATCTGCCCGATTTAGGGCTTTTTTGTGGGGCTGGGTGTGGGACAGGATGGTACTGGCAGGGAGAATATTATTATATTAGGTTCCAACAGACGACAATTTAGATTTTTGGAAGGAGGGGGCGGCTTAAAATATTTTTATGCAGACCAGATCGACCCAGCGTTTCATGCCAGTCGATGGGGAGGTACACTGATTTCACCATACTATTGCACATTATTTATCTCTGAGAGGGTTAATTAATATTCAGAGTATGTAACATTAGTTGCCAAGCACCTACAATAAATATGAGGCCACAACACATTTCTGCATCAAACTGTTTTGAGATAAATGTGCGTTGTTTCAGGCCGTGCGTGGTAGATGTGTGGGCGCTGCCTACGTCAGCCCACCATTGGTGACACGCCCACTTAAGAGACAGAAGCGTTTAATTTTCCACATTACAATGCATTGCAACGCTCCATGTTTCCATAATTATATCATCTTTGGTGTTAGGGCGTGTCCTGTCTGCTATCGTGTCTCCTTCCTGTCTGAAGGGACGGGATGTGGATGTTACTTTAGGTGTGTTCAGATCAGGATCCTTCCCGTGACTCTTTCAGGGCCACGCTTTGCCAATTTCCAAAGGGGGGGGAGGTCAGGGCCATCGAGCCAGATGTAAGGGGATAGAGTCACATCAAATTTCGACAGCATGCATTTCTGGCCAGGTTATCTCACACTGCTGTTGGTTTGTGACCGACCACTAGGCTATGTAAAGTCTGCGGGTCAAAGGTCAGCGCAGCACAGAATAGCCACCTTGCAACAGGCCTGGGGGATCTTTTAGTATCCTTAAATGCAGTGGCTGTGCTGCCATGACAATTGAATTGAATTAAATTCAATTAAATTTTATTGTCATATGGTCCCACAGTAGAATACAGTAGAATGCAATGAAATTTGTAATGCCTTGGCTTGCCTTGGCTTGACCAATGCCTTGGTCATGTTGTGTTGACAACAACATGACCTGCAGCTGCAGCCTAAAATGTGTTTTGAGCTGTAAACTAAGTAATGATTGTGATGAAATGCATCAATGCTGGTGTTAAAATGGACAAAGTTTAAAAAAACTAATCTGCATTCTATGGGCTGGAAACAGATCTACATGTCATATTGGTTAAAAATCACCCCAGGACCTAGCTGGTTAACAACGGTACACTCCGTCCACGCATACGTCATCAAATTCAAATGTTTGAAGGTTCTTATTGTTAATGGGGTCCCCCTCTCAGTCATTTAGTAAGCCTCTAGATCCAGACGCTATTAGGTAAGATAGGCAATGTGTAATGCTAACAACAAAACAAGGAATTAGTTTACTGCTCACTCACTTTGCTGTACTTAGCATACGCGATATGTCTTTTTGTTTGTTAGCTGCTTTGTTAGGGCCCATTGTGTGTATTCCGCGCACATCGCACCATCATCGTCTTACCTTTTGCACGGAGTACGTGGGCACAAATCCTGCACAACATTTCAGAAGGGGCTGTCCTCTGTAGGTATAACCCAAGTAGCCTACTCTCAGATGGATGAAGTGGTACTTTTTCACCGACTACGTTTGTTGACGCTATTATCACAGATCACACATACGCCTATACAGAGAAGTGGGGAAAGGGCTCAATGTGCATATGATTCGAAGTAGTAATTCATTATTTACTACTAATATTTTTAGAACTAGTGGTATTAATATTTGTAATTAATAGCTAGTGCATTTTTTTTTTTATGATTAAAGAAAGATGTACAGGTGTAAAAAAAAAAAATTACAGCGCGATTGCACTTAAAGCACTGTACTAGTACCGAGCCTGAATTAAGTGTAGAATAGTCTTGTTAGTGACGACGCTAACACCTATTACAAATCTATAACCCCCAATTCCTGATAGTGCCGACAGGTTTAGGAGCCTGTTCATCAGACGTTCAGCCCGAGTGGCATTTACGTGACAGAGTGCTAGTTAACGTGCAATGCTGAGATGACTATAGCAGTGAACATCTCCTGAACATGGTGGGTGTTTCTTCCTTTCTCTCCAGTTATCTTCTCCTTTTCTTTTCCTCTTTCATTTCACACTGGAGCGCAGTTAGCTTCCAGTGTTTTTTCTCCTCTTCCTGGCGCACAGATGTATCACAGAGCCGAGTGTCTTGAGAGAATCTCCCAAGGACATTACACATTTCCCAGTAACGATGCTTCTTCACAACCATGCCCCCCCCGCTTCCCCATAATCAAGCAGCCGTAACTATGAATGTAGCAAAGTTCTTTTCGTTTAAAATCACACACAGTCTGAGACTTGTTGAAAACACTTCACTGTGTTGTATTGAAAACCAATTATTAGTAGGTGAGGCTTTTTTGAAAACCTTTTTAATACGCACCCATTAACTCGCAATGCTTTTATTCAAGCAAAGGGAAATGTCAATCTTAAGCCTGGAGAATTAAGCGCACTACTAACACTGATATCCAAAGGGAATGGATCTAAAACACGTTGGAAGAAATTGCTCCACGTACAGCTGTACACATTTCAGTGTGTTCAGAATGGGTGGCTGCGAAGCTGATCAGAATTGGACTTTGTCATCAAAACATTGGCATCACCTTGCTGGAATATTTAAGTGTCCCTCTTGATTTCATTAGTGTCCCAAAAACCCCACATTTCTGCCACAGCCCACTGTTTTTAGAGGTAGAGAGAAGTGCCCCCACACTATGTTCTTTCTGCACCTTTCATTGGTGTATGTTTTTATTATTTAATTTAGATGTGAGCCCTAAGACGAGCCTATGCTATGTGATATTCAATGCTGCTTTCACCAATGTTCAGCATGTTTCCAGCCTGGTTCAAAATAGCAGTTTTGGTCTTTATAGTACAACTAGTCTGCCCGTTCATGACAAGTGTGTGTGTGAGGGGGTGACTTTCCGTTATTAAACCATTTGTTTATCCCATTGTAATGGATAAGGTCGAGTTACAGGTACTGCAAAGATGGCGACGGCCGGAGCCAGCACAGCTCGAGCTTCAAACCCATTCTTGAGAAAACATACGGGTGCCGTCACTTACAGACAGTTTACATGGTTTTAACGCATGTTGTCTCTTCCACCCCACCCCCCCCCATTCCAGGAGCGTGGTGAAGCTGGAGAGCCTGGAGGACACGTACATCCTGGCCGGCCGCGACGACTCCTTGTCCGACAAGCACGGCTGCCCGGCCTACGTCAGCCCTGAGATCCTCAACGCCGGCGGCAGCTACTCGGGCCGGGCGGCGGACGTGTGGAGCCTGGGCGTCATGCTGTACACCATCCTGGTGGGCCGCTACCCCTTCCACGACGTGGAGCCCGGCCAGTTGTTCAGCAAGATCCGCCGCGGCCTGTTCAGCGTGCCGGAGACGCTGTCGCCCAAAGCCAAGTGCCTGATCCGCGCCGTGCTCCGGCGCGAGCCCTCGGAGCGGCTGACGTCACGCGAGATCCTGCAGCACCCCTGGTTTGCCTCCTTCGGGGACGGGGGGGTGGCGGGCGGGGGCGGTTGCGGGGCGCACGGCCGCGGCGGCGGCGGCGAACCGGAGCAGACGGTGCCGGAGGTGAGCATGGAGCAAGAGCTGGAGCAGTTCTTCAGCTGAGACATTCCCCCCCCCCCTTTCCTTACCCGCTCCCCAAACCCAACCCCCGACGACAGCAAAGCACAAAATGGACGCCGCTCCTGCGGCCGGAGCCTAGCTCTGTGGTGTGATAAGAGATTAGCAGGTGGAACGTTTGTCTCTCCCCCACCCCCCCACCACCCCTCTTCCCACCATTCCATGGAGAACCTCAAGCCTGACTCCTGGCAAGACAAACGGCATCTACACATCACCTGCCCTGGGGCGGGGGTTGGGGGGGGGGGGTTGTAGCGTAGTCGCCAGGCATGCAAGTCGCAATCGATGTAGCAAATGTCCTCTTTGTTTTATTTTTTACTTTTTTTTTTGTGGATCTGTCTTGTTTCACGTGGTGCTCCTTTAAAAGTAGAGACAATATGCCATTATCGACACTACGGAAAGCACGGATGGACAGAAGACCCCAGGAAAACTTATTTGAAATTACTTAACAAATTGCAGCACCACTCCACCATAGTATGCATCTTGTTTACTTGTTGTTTTGTTCTCTCTCGCCCCCCCCTTTTCATTTTGGTTGCGTCGTTTCATGACCAGAGACCGAGGGTCGGGTCACACCACCAGGTCTGTTCGAAGGCTCTAGCTTGTTATTATTGTCAGACTCCGGTGCCGTCGGTTAAAAAAATGAAGCAGCTTACTGCCTGCTGTCGTTGATGTTGGTGACCTCCATATCTGCTGTGCGTTAGGCTTTTGTGTTCTCGTCCATCATGAAATTCACAACGTTCGTTTTCCTTTGTGTGTGTGTGTGTGTGTGTGTGTGCTACCAACTGCCTCGTTCTTTGAGTCCTTGCCTTACTCTCATCATCATCATCATCATCTTTCATTTTGTTTGCTTAGAACATGGCTTGTACTCATAGTTGTCTTTCATTTTAATGTGTTTGTTTAGAACTTGGCTTGTTTCCCCAAATGTCGCCCTCTTCTTTATTTTTAAGAGATTCCCTTCTGTTGTTGCTGCTGCTAAATGGCGAGCATTCTCTTGGTAAGCTTCCATACGTCCCGCTCTTGATGCGTTTGTTATGTGGCGAAAGAACTATTCCGCCTCTTTTTGGAGAGAAAAAAAATGATCTTATTTAAATTCATCCTTCATTTTAACAAATGAGAAACGTAACATTTATTTAAATTATATATATATATATATATATATGATACATTGCAGGGTTTTTCTTTATCCAGAGATTCCTTTTCCATGTATAAAGTAGGCAATAGCTTTGACACAGGACAGGCACACAAGCGTGAGGGGAATTGTCTGTCTGAAGTTTTGGAATAAACAATATTATCCTCTGTGCCAGTATTCCTGTTCCCATGCCACCCAATCTCCATTTTTTTTTTTTTTTTTTTTTTAAGTTTTATTATTATTATTATTATTATTATTATTATTTTCCTTTTTGTTTTTTGGGATTGACAGTTATTCGGTGAAACTATTGCTATGACATGGTCTCTCCAGCACCTCGTGTATGTTTTCTAATGCCTGCGTAGGTTCTGTGAATTGATCATGTTCTCAATGGCCACAAGTGGACATGTTTCGACATATCTCAATGTTACTTGAATTTGTGTTATTAATCTAGTCATTGGCATGTGCCCTATGAATGCTATAGTCTACTTAGCAGGGGGGGCGGGGCAGGGGGGCTTTTGTCTTGGGTGAGAACATGGTTTGGTTAAGTTGGTGCTGATGTGGTGCTAATGTCTGACCCCCATCCCCCCTTCCCCCGTTTTGTTTCATGGAGAGGGGTGGTGCATGGTGGGATATCTGCCCCGGATGTTCTGATTGTATCGTAACAGATTCTGGTGTTTTGTCCAAATTTATTCAGTAAATAAATTGTGAACTGCTACGGGATTTGTTTATTTAGTCATCACATACTGCTCACACAAAAGGCTAAGATGCCACAATCAAACAGCAATCTTAACATTTTGTTCAATCATACCGTATACATTTAATAATCTGCCCAATGGTGTACCCTATTCTTTATTGAAAACACAAAAATACCTATTTTGTAAAAAATAAAGGAATGTAGACCTGGACTAAGATTTGGTCAGTTGCACAGACGGGTTAAACTTAAATGAACAATTAAATGAATATCCAGACTCCATTGAAGAAAGTTCTTACTACTGTTCTTGAAGATGGGCTTAATCCATGTGTGTGGAACTGGCCCTGTGTGATACACTGTTATCTAAATGTGACCCTGAACCATACTGGGCTAATCCAACATAAATGGCTGGGATATATGAAGATCAAATGGTGAGGTAGAGAAATAGCTTGCTTGCTTGCCATAACTATAAGAACAGATAGCAAGAATACAATTTAATAACTAGGACTAACTTGTAGCATACTAATAACAAACTGAAACTACAGACCCTCAATGTATTTATTTTTTTGCAACCACTTACGCTCACGGTACAGAGATAACGTCATACGCTCCTCACAGACCACCATTTGTTTAGTAGACAGTAGGTTTAATTCTCTGCTTCCACGTCAAGTGCGTGTTGCTCTGCCCTGAGCTGTAGTGTACTCATACAGCACTACGATGTTCCCGTCGTATAGTACACAGGCCTACGACTGAGCAGGGATGATCTACCGACCTGTCATGTTCATAGCGTAATCCTAAGTAAGGTTATAAAACGAGACAGCTGCTGCAAAATACACGAATAAATGAATATTTGCCCTTTGATTTGGTCGTAGGGGTGGACAATCTCGTTTATGCAAAAATTAGATAGATGTCAATAAAGTTGTAAGGGAAAGAAAATAGCATTGGTGAGGTTGGTTGGTAGCATACTGTGATAGTCTTATAGCAAAAATTGTATTTCTTTCTACCCTTTGAACGTGTCCATAGTATATTGTAACCACAGTGAATACTAGCCTGACCTCTAGTGGCAAACATACGCAGTACCTGTGTTTGATTTAGCCAACTGTACCAATAAGCCATACATTTTCACATATTGGAGTAAACTTTAGGTGATGTTCACATTGTGTTTAACTTTAACGGACATGTTTTACAAACTCTCAGACCAGGATCCTATAAAAGTAATTTGAGTATGGATCTTCAATGTTTTGAATAATTACTAACTATTTCGAAGGACAGCATTTGCTATGCATACTAACACAAGGTTGAAACAACACTACAAGTGAAAAAGCCTTTTAGGCAAACATATCTTTCAGGCCTGAGTCAATCTTCTCTCTGGTGATTTATGAGTCAGAGATTCCAGTTGCGAAGACACTGCTGATGGCAACATTGGGACTGTATAAGGCTTTCCTGAGTCAAGACAGAAATAATTTCAGACAGCCATTATTCCAATCCTGCTCGGCCACATTGCTTTTCTAACATGAATGATTAATGTCGATTTTCCCCTCATCATTCAATTCTGCACATTTCCACAGTGTGTCAAAATGGTGATGAAAACTGTTGACATACACAAACCAATTTCAAGACTTAGAAAATGCATTAGAAACCTTTCAGACACGCTTGAATTTGGGGTTAATAATTAAAGTTTCCCAGTTTATTGTGACACCAGCAGATATATTAATGGAGACAATGTTTGTTCCTAATCTGTTGTCAAAACAATAGTGAATGACAGATGAATGGAACATTTTAAATGTATTTTTTATTTAATTTAACATCCATCAAATAAAATTCTCCATGGAATATGAATCTTATATTGAAGCCTAGCAGAATGATCTTTAAGATTATACTGTATTGAGATAGGAACAGTAATGCATATTTGTGTATGGTAATATAGTGTAGACAAAACATTAGGGGTGTAAGAAAATATCGATATCGCAATATTACGGTTCGGGATACTGTATCGATTCTCTAAATCACATTATTGATTTAGAAAAAATCTATTTATTTGTAAAAGGGACCATGTACAAAATACATTAACTTCAAAAGAGAAGAAAGATGCATGTTACTAGGGGTGCGTGATATTGATAAAATGTGATATTGTGATATTGATCATGAAAGTTGCAATATGGATATTCATTTTGATATTTTTAAACATAAGTATAAACTCAAAGGTTATGGGAAAATGCGTCAAAATATATTTATAACCTATCAAAACAACACATTTTCAACTGACAGTCATATTGGACTGGTACAACAACAGTAATTCCGAGCTACCAAGGAGGCCTTCTTTTTGGCCACTAATGTTTCCTCTTCAATCTCTATTATGTCATTAGCTTCCTCAGATACATAGCTTACTGTTCTGTCTAAATCAAACACAACTAAGCCAAACAGCCAACGCATGCATCTCTTCACAAAATAAACTGAAAATTGCACTTCCTGCAACGTTTTTTCAATATGATATTGTGCAACGTGATATTGCGATAACGATACTGAGTCGATATATTTTGCACCCCTACTTTTTACCAGATTTATCTTAAAGCTAAATCCCTGAGCAAATTTACATAAGTGTTATTTTTTGCATCGGTGCCACACATTAGCATTGACAGTTTGCCACAAATTACAAATGACAATATATCGCCTTGCTTACATTATCACAATATATCAAATTGTGTTTCCTGTATCGTGATACGTAGGATGGTATCGCCAGAATCTTGCCAATACACAGCCCTACAAAACAGGTCTAGACAAAGGTTAGGATAAAGGAATAAGTAAATACACTTTAAAAAGATATCCTGTCCACATGATCATGGTACATATGGCTTAATTATGTGCAGTCGCTTCCCTATTTCATGGTTTAAACCGCATGTTCCTGAATGAAAGAGTATATGCAGTACGAAGGCAGATAATGACAACACCATTACACACAATCAAGGATTCCAGGACAATCCTGATTTTGATACACATCTAATATCTGTGTCCAGCATCTAAGTAACATCTTCGCTTGTAGGATATATATATATATATATATGCGTGCGTGTGTTTGTGTTTAAAAATACAACATTTGAGGATCCTTCACATCTGTGGTTCCTTGCACTAATGGAATGCACTAATAGATTCTGAGATTCAATTAGTGGCTTCAGTTTTCGATTAGAACAATAAAATCTACAGTAGAAGCACCTATAGCAATTAAGTTTATTTGCGCTCTATACCGTTACCACTCACACAAGTCCATTTTCACAGGCCGCGGTTGTTGTGGTCGTGGGGTTGCCGGAATATAGAGATATCCCCCAATGGATCCAGTATACTGTAGGCTGTACACATATAGGTGCTCCAGCAATTGAGCGGGTCCCTCGGCGCGGCTTGGTGTATACCCTTGTGTTTCCTGCAGGGCTCCGTGGCAAGGCACCAAGTAAAACAGTCAACAAGCTATTTTAACAAGGTAAACAGTCAACAAGACTATTGTGTTCTCACCTGACCGTGGACTGGAGTCACCGCTCGCACTCCAGGTACGTACAAGCCACGCCCACTTGTCTACGCACATAATCTGTGTATTATTTTGTATTCTTATGTACGCGGTGAATTTGGAAAGTGATAATTCACACACACACACACACACGTGCGACACGTTGTGTGAGCTTCTGCTAACTATAGCGTCTATAGCACTCAAACCAATAAACACAGAGAAAGGCTCTCCCTGCAGCTCATTCTGTGCCCGCTGATCTTTTGTAGTTTGTAGTTCTAAGGATCAGTATACCGAGAGTCGACCACTGGATGCCAGTATAGCCTGCCAAGCCATTGCCAGTATCGTTCCAGATTTCCCATGCGTTGCCAGGTTGAATAATGCCTGTTTGAAGCAGGAGAAACGCAGACAGGAGATGCTAGTTGGGAGACAAGGGAATATCACATTCACTCTCTTCGTCTTTTATTTTTACCCAAAATAATTTGCACCCTTCAATTAAACTAGGCTATATTCTGCTGACAAATCAGTTGAGTCCTTTAGTAAGTCAGTTGCTGAGTTGGTGTACTAGTGGGCCCACAAACTGATACATACACACACACACAGCCACGCATGTACGCACGTATGTACGTACGAGGACTTATACGGGAGGCGCTGCTACTGTACACACAGTGAGATTGGGTGCGGTCGAGCTCACATGGTTGGCCATTGCCCAGCATCCAGGCAGGGAAGCTCCTGTTGGAGGATACAGAAAGCACCGTCTCCCCTTTCGCTCCACCACATTTACTCCTGGGTCCTGCTGCATGGTAACGCCAACAGTGGCGCAGTGGGTAGAGCAGGGCGACAGGTGATCCATAAATTGATGGTTCCAACCCCGCTTATTCCTCACAATGAGTTGAGGTGCCCTTGAGCCAGACACACAAACCTAACTCCTCCCGGTGGTCAGGTATCGTCTTGCGTGGCTGATGCCACCTGTGTTGTATGAATGTGAGACTGTACAGTGCAGTGGCCGGAAGGTTAGAAAAGCGCTATATAAATGCAGTCCATTTACCATTTACTCCAACTGTTATTCATGGATAACGGAGAGGGCTGTCTCTGACCTGCAACAACACATGAACAGGTTTCAAACCCAGGATTTTCACCACTAGATGGCGTCAAGAAACTCAATTTGTGTAGATGGTGGACAGAGTTAGTCTTGCTTGTTGTCTAATGCTGTTTTATAAAATGTATTTGGCAGAAAGCTTTTCTGGTAGGCTAATTGACTCTTAACAAGCCATTTAGTATCAGTTTACGCTCAAAGAACCGTGAAAAGACAGAGCTTTTAAAATATTCCACAGCCCAGTGAAGGGTAAGCGGCCGCAAGAACTCCAATTTAGCCAGCATTAGATGGTAGAATGCACAAGCAAATGTGCACAAGCAAATTACAAAGCAAGTATCTTTACATTTAAGTGTTGGGAAATGTTATGCAACAACACGCTTAAATATGACGTTTCCCAAAACAGGAGCCTTGTTTTTGTCGAGCATTGGCCCAATTATCTGGTCAGTATACATCGTAATCGGAGTCTCAAGATGACATAAATTGCCTTTCGCACCCCTTTGTCAATACCCAATTATGCCCTCCGTTGCTCTTCCCACTGATAGCACACGACCTAAAATAGCTTTTTGGGGCATTGTTTTCTAATTGCTGCAATCCAGAGTCACTTGACGCATTGATCAAACATTAGAGGCTCTAACTAGTTTATGGGCGAGGTTGACTGGAGCAAAAGAAAGACCTCATCCCACCCGCTAGCGTCATTTTAAACCCTGTCTTCTTGGCTCATTTGGAACATCTTTCCACAGGCACATAACACTATTTAGACTCCTTCATAAGTATCCATCTGGAGTTAGGCTGGCTGTTTGGGGAAAAAATCTATTCATGATATACTCATGTACCCGCAGGCATATTGGGGCATTTGTCTCTAACACTAAATTGTGAAACACTCGTACGCTAATTATAGGACATCGGAAGCTCAGGGAATTTATGACAGTGTCATTTCTGGAGGGCCTGTGATGTTTGGGATAATTACTCCTGTATTAGGACACGCGGTTTGTGTTTGCGTTGTTCAACTGTAGGCTATGTGCTTTTCCAAGACAAGTATGGCTATTGGCTACTGACAATTTCTCCCCATCCATCCGGACATTGCACTCTTAGTAACATCTGAACAGCATTGAGCATTGCACACGATATAATCTCATTGTTGAAACGTATAGCATACCCAGACTGATTCAGAGTTACCCTCTTCGTTCTTTCTCTCTCTGACACCAAGCAGAAGACATTAAATGCGAAGTCTGACAGTAGGCTATATTAAAATGTGGGCCTTGTTAATTCTGCCAGAGATGGAGATTTCATTATGGATAACCCCAGGCTTATTGTCTCTACTTCATATCTTTCTGCCAGAATAAATTACTTCATACTATTCCTTGTGTAGGCTGTTAAGATTAAGAGATAGTTAGTGACAAATTAGCCATAACCAGCCGTTGGGACTATATCTCCTAATCGTACTTGATTGATGACCCTCAACAAAACGCAATACAACACACAATCACATAATGTGTTTGATGACAGATAGGCTAGATTATAGATAACAGATTGATAGCCTAAAATAATAATACGGTTGCCAGAAAGTGGATTTTATACACCCAGACTGGCGGGGAATATTTTTAAACTAGCATTGCCCAAAATTATTGCTTTTTTAAGAAATTACATTTGAATTATTTTACTTTGGGTAATAGAAAAAACATGGGATGCTAGATGAAATGATGGGGTTTGTTTTGCATTCGGCCCCCTGAGCCCAATAACTGTTGTTTACAGCCACCAGGTTGGCCTACATGGCCTACATGGGCTACACTAAAGACAATCTTTTGCAGTGTTGGAAAGGCCAAGCAGAACCTGTCATGGTAAGTTGCAGAGGCGGAAGCATGAGGCCTATTACAGGCACAACTTGACAAAGATAAATGTGTGTGTGTGTATATATATGTATGTATTATGGATGGCACCAATACGATACTGAGATCGTAATTGGTCCGATACTGACTTAAATAGCTGGATCCGTATCGGTGACAATTGGACAGTTGTAACTGATCCATATAGGCTGATCCAATTAAATGAATTTACACGCATAGGCCTACCTGTCAAGCATCAGCCATGTCTAACCTACCCAGGCCACACTATCAGCAGCAGGTTAATAAAATGCATGTAAGTCCTAAAATAGAGACTGGCTGTCATTTACTTTACAACTTAACTTAAAACTTAATTGAACACTGGAATCGGATCTGTACTCGGTATCGGCAGATACCCAAAGTGCTTGTGTCAATATCGGTATCAGGACTGAAAAAACTGGATTGTGCCATATATACTGTATATATATA
>JAODUE010000017.1:288125-299652 GCA_027564755.1 Amblyopsis hoosieri
ACGGGGTTGTTGATTTTTAAAAAAATTTTTTTTTTGGTTTGTTGTTGGGGTTTTTTTTTTGGTGGGGGGGGGGGGGGGTGGGGGGGCGGGGGGGGCCCCCGGGGGGGGGGGGGGGGGGGGGTGTAGGGAGAGGGGTTGGAAATAAAAATAAAGACTCTCGCGCTTCAGGATGATAACTGGGATGCAGCTCATACACATGTAAAGGCTGATGAGTTAAATATTTAGGATTTGGTCAAGGCAATCACTTCTGAGCGCACAAACAGAAGATTCCAGAAGGTTTCAGAATTACATTATTCACACATATAACACGGTTGGTTGGGTTGATCATATGGGTGATGTGAGATTGATTCACAGGATTATTTCTTTACCAAACAAATTTACATCTCCAAAATAAAATTCCTCCATGACATTCTGGGTTTTTTCTGCATTAACCTCAAGTGGATTCAGTGGTGAAACGCTGATATTATCGGAGCTGAAATTCAATTCTGGAAGTTCTCTGTGGGTCCTGCAAGGTCATGTTTATCACTATTACAGATTTAATTATGACTATTCACATATATCCATCCATAAATTGTGAGCTGATCTTTGGGAATGTTGGCCCGTGTGAGCCATATTTCTGCTGTTTGGGGCTCGGTGAGGGGAAGTGTAACTCAATCACTCTTTTCCCTCTTGTCCAGGACGGGCTGCCAGATGTGTGTCAGTGCTTTCAGACTTTATATACGTTTATTTGTACAGTATACCCCCACAAACACACACACACACACACACACACACACACACACACACACACACACACACACACACTGTACATGCACACTATAGGCTACATATAAACAGGGACAGGTGAAATTGGTGGTCACAGCCCTTTGAGACTGCAACGTGATTAAGGGATATATAAATCAAATGTACTTTTCTGACTAGACACGATGTCAAGGTAAACGTAAAAAAAAGAGATATACCTTATCACTTTAAACTATAACTAAAATAGATACTTACAGCTTGACAACGTAAGCGCAACTTTCCACAGCCTGATGGAAATTAAATAACATGACAGTTGTGCCTCTCTGAAGTGTTTCCCCTTCCTCTCCCCCAACCAACCCGGTCTATATCAAAGGCTTTTGTCTTAAAGGCGCGGCAGTAAAGCGTGTTTGGGAGCAGCGAAACAGGAACACGGGGTGCCTGTATGCCTGCCTCCACATATGTTGCGGTGTCACAGCGCCATTCTGATGTGGCACTGCGTGCGCGGCTCACATGGGGGCGCGGGCAGCGCACGTCGCGCTGTGGGGCTGAAACTGTGAGGTGGGCAGGGCGAGATATGGAGAGTCAGAGAGGGTAGATGATGCCCTCTACAGTAGACATGTGAATATGAGGAGGACGCATGGGCCTGTTTAAATGAAGTGAACGCGCCATTCCTCAATATAAAATGCATTGCAGAATAGATTATAACAACAAAAACACCCACACACACACACACACATATATATTTTATTATTATTATTATTATTATTATTATTATGTAGGCAATTCTTCAAATATAAAATGTATTGAAATTACATGGATTTAAATACAGAGTATTCTGTCTGTGTAATACAAATGTATTAAATAGACTTCATTATTCCATAGTAAAATAAATGTTTTGATTAATTTTGATTTTATTAATTTTAGACATGTTTATTTCTACATAATCACTCTTGTATTGAATATTAGGCTACTGTATTGGCTGAATACATTTTGTATAAGCTACAGTTAAATTACACGCTGTAATTAAGGCATTAGGCCTATCTGCCATTCAGGCTTAGCCTACTATTGGTTTGGCTAACTAATTTCGTATATTTGAAAATATTTAATGTGGAAAGCTTATATGCTAATAACATATTAAATTGATTTCACATTTTTATATTTAGTTTTTACAATTGCAGTTGGTTAGATGCCTAGCAGGTTGCCACTCGTCAGGATCAATGACAAAAAACGATGTCTGTGAGCAGAGAAGTCTACCTGTAGGCTATACCTGCGCAACAGCTCTACCCTGCGACCGAGTGAAACTCTACGCCCGGTATTCCCGTTTACCTGAGTCACAGCTCTCCGGTGACTCATTCGCTCTCGCAGTAACTCGCTTATAGCTGGGATCGCGGAACAGTGTCTAAACCACACATTGTTCGGAGACAGAGCGCCAAAGGCTACATCTGATGGATTGATTTCTGATTATCGAACCAAAATGATCTATGCTAAAGACGAGGTCCAACGGATTGTCCTGGAAAGTGATGATGGCATGTCGGTATGTAAACTGTGTGAAATAATGTAGGCTGTTAAAACGCTCGGCGTTATATACTACCGGGAGGCAAAACGCATGAGGGACCTTTTATTATATATATATTTTTTTTTTTCTTTTTTTTTTTTCTTTACCTAAAGCACAAAAAGACCTGTCTGCTAGCCCTTCGCCAATAGGCGTGATAGATTACCGTGGTCGTACGGAGGCAATAGATGAGAGTCCAGACACCACGTGTTGGAGTCGCATCAGCGCAATAATTGCTGGGAGCTCCAGCTATATAAACCACAAAAGCCCGAGCACGGGAAACCCCGGCCTCCAAACACTAACCACATTTACGGCAACAAAACGGTCTCGTTTTTCCACCGCCTTCATCTCGTCGGCGATATTTTTTTTCACTTCGACAACCTTTTTAACCCTATATGCAAAACCTGCGGTTCGACCCATGGACTTCGTGGCGTTAAGTTGTGTCAGTGCGTGACATGGCTATAAATAACAATGTATAGTATTGTTAAAAAGCAGTGTTCGTATCTTATTTCTCTGACTTTGAAATCTTTTTTGTGTACATAGCCTGCGGGCTGTGAGGAGCTTTTCAGTTTTGACACAAAGACTTCAATGACGCACCTGGAGCGCTGTGCACTTTGAGCTTTCACTAAAGGAGACACAAAAGTTTTTTTCAGCATCTGGGCTACTTGTTCGACTTTAGATATCTATATAATTACATATTACGAGCCTGGACCTTTTATTCAGTGTTTTTTATATCCAAACATGAGCGACTACGCCTGCGTTTTTGTCATGGACGCTTCCACTGAGAAGTTTAACGCGGATTTGAGAAAGACCATGTCATCAAAAAACTTCACGGAGCTTCCATGGGTGTTTTTCTAGCTGGAGAGTATTTCATGTCGTTTGAAGGCGCCCACTAAAGTTTGTAGTGGATAGGCTTTTGAGAGGCTGTGCGCGCAGAGCGAGTCCCATTTTCCGTTGGCAGATGTGTTGCAGTTTAGTACCAGCGGAGCAACAACTCTTCGACTTTCTGCCCTGAAAGGAGTGGAGAACTCCCTCTGTGTTTGTCTTTCCCTGTGCTCGCAGTGACTTTCTGTTCATATTAGGCTGTTGTGATGCGAATTCCCGTAGATCCCAGCGCCAGTCGGAGGTTCAGTCCGCCGTCCAGTAGCCTTCAGCCGGTCCCGGGGAAGATGAACGATGTGAGCTCGCCGACTGGCCAGCCGGACTCCGCCGCCGTGCCAAGACTGCGTCCGCACGAGAACCGCAGCATGGCCGAGATCATCGCGGACCATCCGGCCGAGCTGGTCCGGACGGACAGCCCCAACTTCCTTTGCTCCGTCCTTCCCTCTCACTGGAGGTGCAACAAGACGCTGCCTGTCGCGTTCAAGGTAGGATATGTTCATGTTTAGCACCTCCGCGTTTGAAAAATGAACACGGACTCGTGTAAATGTCGTCCTTATTAAAATAACTAACAATTTGCGTGTTTTGCAGTGTTGTTTGAGTTTTATTTTGAAATATATTCTCCTGTGAAATGATCTGCATAATTAACAGTATATTTTAAATAAATATTAGGCACATTTGTCTACTTGACACGACAAACAATGAAGCTAAAATACATTTATATTACTGACACAAAACGGAGGCCTCCTTATATTCCAAATAAGTGAACATACAGTATATGATCCTAGAATGTATCAAATACAATTGGGCTAATTTAGAGTCCTAAATTCTAAAATATTGTATTTTATATTTTGACACAGGCCTATGTAAATTCATTATATAGAGGCCTAATATGTTAATTATATGTTTCTACTTAATTTTAACCGTGGAGCGAAATATTGAATATTCAGTCAGTTGCAATATAACTTCGACAGTAATATGCAAACAGCCAAGCAATAGAATTTTCATACATTTTCGTTTGAACGTCTGATTCATTTAAGCATTTAGATAATTTAATTAGACCTGCAGGCTTCTATAGCCTACATAAAAGGCCTCGACTGATTGTATCTGTAGGACAGATAGGTCATGGCCCATATATCAAAAACAATCATTTAAAAAATGTTGTTGTTGACATTGTGTTAGGCAATACCTCTACTCTATATCTCTCTGTAATTACATCGTTGTCCATTGTAATTAGCCTCAGACCTAATCCATTATTTTATCTGCATCCAACATTTCTGCAATGTCACAGGGCCTCATTGCAATTTAAAATTATTTTCCAGCTTTAGATTCCCTAGTTTGCATAATTATATCCAGGCATTTATAACGTGAAACCCACCTGTTTCAAAATATTGTATATATTGAAGCAAATACAGAAAAAATGTGTTGGGCATATAAAAGCATATCTTGTGGAACAACATAATGAAACGATTCTGCAATGTGATACTTAATTCTTAAAAAAAAAAAAATCTTATTACATTTGAAAATGAAAACATTGTTTTCAGCATGCAACATTTAATTCATTTATTGTTTCCTAAATTATATAAATGTAGGCCTTCCTGCATTATATTATTCCTTTGGATAAACTCCTGGATTTCTTTCATTTGGAAAATGACAAAATAATTAAAAATTAAAACCATGCTTAAAAAAAATAACAATTAAAAATAAAAATAATTTCTATGCACCTCAGGTTTTAAATGTTATCCACATAACCAAACGCTGCCGCCCTTTGACCCCCTGACATCGACGCGCGTGTGTGGTCGCTACACAGGTGGTGGCGCTGGGCGACATACCCGATGGCACCGTCGTCACGGTGATGGCCGGCAACGACGAGAACTACTCGGCGGAGCTGCGGAACGCCTCCGGCGTGATGAAGAACCAGGTGGCGCGCTTCAACGACCTGCGCTTCGTGGGACGCAGTGGCAGAGGTGAGCTGTCGCCGCGGGCAACCGCCGGCTATTAGCGTGGCGGGTTTGGATACAGTGGTGGCCGCGCTCTCTCTCTCTCTCTCTCTCTCTCTCTCTCTCTCTCTCTCTCTCTCACACTGTTCCACCAGTGAAGCCTTTTATTTCTAAATCATATTCCCGCTAATCGCGTTCCTTCTTGCGTGGGAGCCAAGCCCATATCAACACTATGGAGAAGCAGGCACATCACCGCTATTGTGACGAGAACATTGTTGTTTATGTTATCTTCCTGAGCCCTGGTGTAACAGCGGGACTCACCCGGTACGACCTTGCTGAGCACACCGCGGCCCTTCAGCAAGGCACTCACTCAACCAAACCCCCCAGGTTATGTAGCTTTGCCAACTGGCGCAGTCCTGGTGCTGTAAATGGAGTTCCCTGAATATCTTCGCTTTGCCCAGGTTAGCCTTATACAGTAGCTTCAGTTACACACGGTGTAACCCAATCCGCTCATTTACTGGAAGAGTTTGCAACAGTGGGTATTTTTTCCCCCTAATCCCCCGTAGCAAGTCTTCTCCGTGTTCTGCACACAGCGTTGTGGAAATGTTTTCTTGGTGGATGAGGCGTGGGTGGGTGTATGAGGGTCTGGGGGGGATTTTACATTGTATAAGCTGTGCAAAAGTGCCAAAATGGACGCTCTGTTGAGTTGTCAGTGATAAGAGCTGTCATCAAACCCAACCAGCAGTGCGCGATTGCAGCTCTCTTTGGTGGTAAGAGGGGGTAGTGGGAAGGGGGGCATTATGTCGGATATGGGAGGGGGAAGGGGGTGAGTGTATTGCTTATTGCTGTGGACGTGTTGCCATGACAGTTGTGTGTGTGCTTTTGCCGTGACATAGAATGTAGTCACAGGAAGTGACATAGGAGCCAGGAGAGAGGGGGGGGGGGGGAGATCGGAATACAAGGTGTCTGAAATGAACACCCCGCTAACGCCAGAGATGAGTGCAAGCGTGGCCAACCGATAGGATGTGAGATAGCTAAACACGTGATGGACAACAGGGAACAATTAGACGCCTCAGATTGTTTGGCAATGGCAGTGAGGTGACAAGGGTTGGCTTCCAACCGACAAAGCAAGTAATCAGTTCCTGTATCGATAACAGCATTAGAGGTAATGGGGTGACAACCACCAGCGGTATTCTATATTTTAGTGGTATAGCGTGTGAGATCTCGTGCCATTCAAGCAGGCTACTTCTGCGGTTAGCTTATAATACCTGAACTGGCCTCCTCTGGTCAATAAAGGTGGAGTCAGCTATCCTGGAGAAAGATTGTTGAACATTTGAAACACCATGGGATGTTCTCTCAGAAGCCCCCCCCCCCCACTGGAACACACATTGCCTACGACGGTCATGGGCAGCTAGCGGACCACTAAGAGTTATACATTAGCTTTCAATCGCTGACCGTACCTTTATTAAAGGAACACACTGCTACGTCTGCACGACGTAAGACGTAGCAGAGCTATGCTGTATATCTGCTGACAGATGAGGCGCTTAAGGCCGCTCCAGGCCCTCTTGGCCCCCCCCCAACGATGGCATGTCTCCCGAGCCTCATCTCATCAGCCCTCCTAGTGGAATAACCACCGAGGGCAAGACCACGGGACGGGTGGGGAAAAGTGTGGGGGCGTGCCTCGGGTTGGACAGCTGTCTGGATGAGTCGGTCATGTAACCTTCGCCGCCCTCCGCCCACCACACACACACACACACACACACACACACACACACACACTATACTTCCTGTTTCCTGTGCATGGCCCTATAGTTACGTGATGCGTCTGCATACCTCTGGTGTTACTGTTTGCGCTGACTTGGCGCTTGCACTCTGATTCATAGCATGCCTCTTGTTTGGAAGCACATAACACATTAGCGCACACACACACGCACACACGTAGAGATACTCATCCCCGAGGCAGCAACTGCTGTGGATTATCAAGAAAGGAAGTGGCTATTAAAATGCCTCTCGCCCACGCAGGCAGGCAGGGGCTGAGACTGGAGCAATGCTGGATAACAAGACAGTCAGTCTTCTACTTAAGCGTTGCCAAACATCCCAAATAGAGAGGCTCTTAATGGCCAATGTTGTCTGCCGCTAATCCACTCAAAGCTGATTTGTCCCAGTTTGTGTTGGCTATTATGGGCTGCCAACCACACTTGTGACTCAGGGGGGGCGGGAGGGATAGTTTGGGGGATGAATGCGGGACATTGTGCCCGGTGGACAGCGTGTCACTGGATGTTGTTTGATGTTACCCACAGGCAAGAGCTTCACGCTCACAATCACAGTATTCACCAACCCTCCACAAGTGGCCACTTACCATCGGGCCATAAAGGTCACCGTGGATGGACCGCGCGAGCCGAGACGTGAGTGCACACGCCGTATGGCCACACACACACGCACGCACACACACACGCACGCACGCGCACACACACACACACACACGCACGCACACACAGACTAGACATTAGGTTGCTAAACAAGACAAAACCATTAAACGTCCAGTTAAATACTGTACTCACACACACACACACACATATATGCCACACACATACCATACACAAACACAATGCACATGAACAAGCACGTGCACACACACACACACACACAAGCCCAGACAAGAGGCTCATACTCCTTTCTATTGACTGAGCGGAGGGTGTGTCAAGCAGCCAGCCAGCCAATGGGAGCGTCCCAACGGTGGCAGGCTAATAAAACGTTTTAATTAACACAGAACAGCCAACTTTACTGGGGAAGGGGGGTGGTGTGTGTGTGTGTGTATGTGTGTGTGTGTGTGTGGGAAGGGGGGGGGGGGTGTTCATTCTGATTATTTTAAGTAGCAATCAGTGGGTTTTTAATTAAGTCGACTTCTCAGAAAACAAGCTGGCTTCCCGTTGCATGCATGAGAGGGAGAGAGAGAGAGGGGAGAGGGGGGAGAGGAAGAGAGAGAGAGAGAGAGAGAGAGAGAGAGAGAGAGAGAGGGGGAAAAAACCAACTTGACTACGGTCTCTCCTGCCAACCGGTCTGGCAGGCAGCTGTTGCTGCAGCCCTCCTCCCTATTCATAAAAGCAGGAGCGTATTCTCATCTCGTGGCGTCTCGTCTCGACCAATCACGTCCCAAACAAACCCTGGCGACGCCACCGAGACCCCGAGGAGCCAGGAGATGCTGGACCAGTACCAGCACATCTCTCTGCAGGGTAGGGACCTGCCCCCGGTGCCAGGAAGCCCTCACACACACACATGCACACACACATGCACACACACAGGCACACACACATGCACACACACATGCACACACACACACAGACACATACAGTAGACCCTCACACACCCACACACACACACACACACACACACACATATACACAAACACAGACCCACACACACGCACACATCACACACATTTCCAAACAGAGCTCATCACCCTACGCTAATGCTAGCAGGCACCCTGAGTGAAACACACGTGTCCTCTGGTGCTCGTGTAACTCAAAGACGACCTCTCTCTCTCTCTCTCTCTCTCTCTCTCTCTCTCTCTCTCTCTCTCTCTCTCTCTCTCTATCGAGTTTGATCAAAAGCATTTCCTGTGCATCTGCCTCGCTCCTCAGTCAACTCCTAAACAACTTTTGGTATCTGCTGTTTAGCAACCGGCGGACGGACAGCGGGGGGGGGGGGGGTTTGTTTATGCAAAGCCCCCGTTTTTCTCTCAACAACAACTTCACATTCTCTGACCAAAGAGCCTTTTTTGGACAGACGGAATACACGTGAATTGGGGATGAGTTGCAAAATGGACGCACGCACACACACACACACACACAGAGTGGGATATCTAATCTCAGGGCATGCCATGAGCGTGTCATTACATTCCGGCACGCTCAGGAGATTTCACAGTGTAGTCAGCCATCCATTGTTCCTCTGTTGGATCTGCTGGCTGGCCCCCGCGCGGCACCGGCCTGCGACTGAGGTGTAATCCCCCCCCTCGACAACTCCGACTGCCTTCACCACACACTGGCTTTCACGCAGGGTCTAATTAAGGCAATGAAAGGTACATGTCATCGTGCCTGACCCCTGAAACCTGCTCGGTTGGTCCCTAAGTGGTCGTTGGAGTTGTAGCGCTGGTCTTTGTTAGCTTGACAGTCACACCCCCTTCCCCCAAGAACATGTCCCTCTCTCAGGGGTCAGTAAGCATGGGTTGGAGGGTGGCAAAACACACATGTGCCCCCTCTCTCTCTCCACTCTTTTTCTCTCTCTACCTCTCAATCTACCTCTCTCCCCTCTCTCTTTCCTCTCTCTATCCCTTCTTTCTCTGCCTCTATCACCCCTCTCTCTCTTATTTATTCTCCTTCTCCCTTCCCTCTCTCCAACTCACTCTCCATCCTCTCTCTCTCTCTCTCTCTCTCTCTCCCCTTCCTGCGGCCTTCACAGTAGAGCTCCCAGGGGCCGTCTCCGGGCTTTGATTCTATCTGTGAACGCTTCATTGACACATGTCGGGGGTGGGGGGGGGCTTGTCGACCATTACAGCTCTATTTTGTGTTAAACGAGTGGGTAATTACGAGGCCTCAGCTATGGGGCCCAAAGGAGGTGGAAAGGTGGGGGGGGGGTTGTTGGGCTGGTCCACGGGTCCAGGGAACACTGGGCTGTCGTCAAGGCAGACATGCACACACACACACACACACACACACACACACACACACACTGGCACTCTGTGTGACTGCCCCGTAAGCACTCCGTGTTGTTGCTGGGGAAACGAGCTGACAATAACGGTACATTTCAACACCACGGCAACAGTGTCCAGCTGCAAGTGTGTGGAGTCAGATCACGCGGGGAAAGAGTGGTTGTAATTACTGTTATCGCTCACGTTTTATTTGTATGGAGTTATTATCTTCACGCCCCGTGCCGTGTATGTGTTAGTGTTTGTTTGGGGTTGTGTCCCGCTTTGAGCTCTTAACGCAGACGGCGGTGCTTGGTGTCGCGCTCAGGAAGGACAGTGTGTTGTGTTTGATGAGGCTATATCAAATCAGATGTATTTACAGAGCACATTTAAAAACAGCGTGAGTGTCAACCAAAGTGCTGTACAATGACATAAAACAGAAAGGACTCAAAACACGAAGTCAAGCAGCATGACAAACATAGAAATTACAGCTCACATTTGCCTACCCATTTCAGACTCGAAAGCCAATGGCGGCCAATGCGAGGTTTACTGAGAGATAACACTTCCCCTGTGTGGTCGCTGAGCCAATATCGGGGTGGGAGGAGCTTGGACCAGCCCCGAAGGAAGTTTGTGTGTGTGTGTGTGTCGGGAGGAAGGGGCGGTAAAATTGTGTTTTAGAACTTTGAATCTGAGCTTTTGTTTATTAATTGTGTTGACAGTGTGACTAATATCTATGAGACCTACCCTGGAGATCAGTTGTTCTAGTGTGTGTGTGTGTGTGTGTGCGTGTGCAGATGACAGCATGGCCTTATAGTGCACGGCTATAAGGGTTTTCTGTGGCTCTCATTGTTGACCTGTGGTTTGCCACACACCAGTGCATACACTTGTGCGCGTGCGCGTGTGTGTGTGTGTGTGTGTGTGTATATATAATCCATGTTATATGTGTGCTTCTCTGTGTGTGTTTGTGTGTGTATGAGAGAGAGGGAGAGGGAGAGAGAGAGAGAGAGAGAGAGAGAGAGAGAGTCAGTGTTATTGGCGTCATTAGCCCAGCGTAGCGGCGGTGCTGATTTGGGGCAGCGCTAATAGGGCTCATTAAATGTCATTTTAGGCTAATAGACAGGGAGTGGCGGCTTAAAGCAATATGCTTTTATAAGCAGGATTCTGTCTGCCCTCCCACAGCCGTTCCTGCTGTCTGTGGCCGCCGGTGGAGACTGCCTGCATGCGTAATAACAGCCAGACCTTAATAACACAATACACATACACGAGCTGCTGCCCAAAGCCTCTACTTAGAGGTAATGGATGACAGATAGTCAGAAGAGGCGACACGTACTGTACAATACAGTGTGCTGTGGTAAGTCACACTATTTGTGTGTGTGCGTGTCCAAAATATATAATTGTGTGTGAGCGTGTTTCTTAGTGTAAGTACATGTGCCCGTGTGTGTGTGTGTGTGTGTGTGTGTGTGTGTGTGTGTGTGTAGTTGCATGTTTGTTGTAGTAATAGATATTTTATTTGTGCGTGTGCATGAGTGCGCATGTGTCAGCCACCAGAGACCAGCAAGTGTGTGTGTGTCTGTGGTTGGTGGTTGGACCCGTTCTGCTGGTAGAGGTGTGTGTGTGTGTGTGTGTGTGTGTGTGTGTGTGGGTGGGGGGGGGGGGGGGGGGGGGGGGGGGGTGGGGGGGGGGGGGGGGGGGTGGGGGTGGGGGTTGGGGGGGGGGGGGGGGGGGGTGGAC
>JAODUE010000017.1:325548-344715 GCA_027564755.1 Amblyopsis hoosieri
CATTTTTTTTTATTAAAATCCTTCTTCCTCTATTATATATAAAAATTTATGCCCTTACCCCCCCCCCCACTCACACACACACACACACACACACACACACACACACACACCCTCACTTGCCTGCTTGCCCTTAACACTTATTACACCAATGTTTAACAGAATATATTTCTGGCAGAACGTTTCACATATCCATCTGCATAATAGCCTATTCTTTTTTTTTTTTTTTTTGTGGTTTAAAATTGAACTCCAGTTTTTTAAGCATAATCATCCAGGTTGAGGTATATGTTGGTACTACCTGCTTAAAACGTTCTTGCCTGTTGTAGCCTAACATTAGACTTAATGAGGAATATGCGTATTTGGGCAATGACATATTTTGTTTTATTTTTATTATTATTATTTTCTGATCCAATAGGCTGCATTCCTTTTCAGCTTATGTGACGCTCTGGAATACATTTTCCATTTGTCAGTCATTGTATGCTTCTGCCAACAATGTAGCAGTTTATGGGGCTTTGTGTTTAAAGACCGTTCTTTTCGCTCAGTCCCACACAATCCAGATACGCCGAGGCGAGAGATCTAGCTGTCGCGCTTTCATAGAGTGTCCATGTTTTCTCCCCTATGGAGGAAACCATGATTTGCGTACAAAGAGCGCGTAGCCAATCGCAGTGATGGCACGAAACCCTCTTTTTCACCCTGACCAATGTCAGCGACCGTGTTATTTGCATAGAGAGGGGATGCTCCAATCACGAGTCGCTACAGGAGAAGATTCTGTCTATTCTAACCTATGGCCGAGCGAGATACAGAGTTTTGGGAGTGCATATAATTAACATATTTCTGAAGGTGCTTAGATATTGATCCTGTATTTCGAGGTAGTTCAAATTCACCCTTGGACCTTCTGTTTGACCTTTATTATTCGTCTTGGGGAAAGTTGTTTAATTGCAAAATGCCGAAGAGAAAGGTGAGTGTCTGCGGTACATCTACCGACATATCAAGATCACTTGAATGTTGGCTAGTTTCTTTTTCTGTGTCCGCGAAAATAGTGGTGCGCGATTTCGCGACGACGTCGAGCAGGTGAGGGGATGGCAAAGTTGAGAAATCGTCGTGTACCGTCTCCAAGCTGTGTGGTTTTTGGGGACGCGGGGCGCCAGTAGCAATATTGGCAATATTGCATCAAAAGCATGCTATTTATGGCACATTTACACTAAAATTGCCGCGCACCTCTCAATGGCCGTTCTTGATGTCGTTTTATTTGCCACTTCCCTATCCACGGCAGCCTACTGCCGTGCGCATTGGCACGGGAGGATATCTCACGGACCCGCTGGATGGGTGCGTTTAGATAACAGGAGATGTCTGGCGATGTGTGGATGTGCGCCAGAATTCCTGTATCTTTGCGAATTTGCCATTCAACGTGTTTGTGGTTTTGTTGTAACATCAAAAATAAGAACCCCGTCTCCCGTATACCTCTGTCATGATAAATTGTACGCGACCGCACATTCGCCAAGCCGAAACAGCCCGTGTCTACAGAGAAAGGAGGGATCATGGACAATTGCCGCTGTGAAAGGACAACGATCCAAACACTAGCACGCCGGGATGTAGTTCTTTGTGCCAGTGTAGGCTATACTAAAGCCTACATGGAGAGTAGCTTTCTAGTATCCGCTATTGTCTGCGGACGTGTAGCCTACAGATTCGTCTTTGGGGACAGATTACTAAGGTGCCACCAGGGACGGGGGCGGTTGCCATGCAAATGATGCGTTCGCCAAATTGCGGGCTGAATCGGCATTATCCGTGGACCGACTCTAGTCTTATTTACCCACCTGCCTTTACCTACCTGTAGCCATACACAAGATCGGCTTTAGCAAATGACCTGTTTCAGCGTCAACAAAATAGGCTATAGCTGCCCATATCAGTGATGGCTGTACCCTATAGTTCTGACGTCGTCACGGCTATATGCCAAATACCTCAGCAAATTGTTTCTGCTATGTTTTGGGGTGCAGCCAGCCAGGTGTAGCCTACTTTGTTAATTTGCTATAACAACACGTCGCACTGTAGGCTGCTTCATATTTTCGTTTAAATCTGCGGGGACATATGTGTATGTTGGACACAAAATCTAATTAACAATAGGTAGTTTATTAGTAATCTATCTGTAGTTTTATCGATATTCAATAGTTTATCAAATCATTTAGTTAATCTACTACATCATTTCATGGTTGTTCGGATATCAAAAATACGATGTTTGATAAATACAATTTCGATTGTAATCTATCAAAACTATAATTCTATATATTATCGAATTATAGTTTATTATAATCTTATAAACTATCTATAGTTTACGTGTTTGATGGATCAATGACAGAACAGTGGCCATTGTTTACTTTGCCCTCTCCTCTCCCCAGCTACAAACACACTGTTGATGACGATTAAAACGTCAGTCACATAACTGTACTACAGCAGGTCATATTAAGGCACAAAGTGAACGGTAGTAGGGGCAGAAGGTTGAGGCTGTGAAATGCCAGGGATGAATGTGTGTGTGGAGCAGCCTGTGTCGTCAAATGCACCACACCTCCATCAACCACACAACCCTGCATGAAGTCTCCATCTTGCAGGTCTGTCAGTTCGTCAGTTTGAAACCCTGCTGAGTGAGTGCATTGTTGTTGTTTTCCCTCCAGTCTCCAGAGGGCGCTACAACCAAGGAGGTCTCCAAAGCCACAAAGCAGGAGGTAATTATTTAGTTGGTCGGTTTGCTGTTTTTTGTTTTAGGTGTGAACATGTTTGCAGTGGTTTGTGTGCAAGTGAGAGCTTATAAGCACACACAGACTTATAACCCCTAAGGCACAACTGATATCTACCACTCTCTCTCTCTCTCTGTCACACTATATCTTGCTCGCTCATCCAGCCCACGAGAAGGTCAGAGAGATTGTCAGCGGTAAGTTAAATTCTTCTACTCTGTCTTCACCTCTCTCCCTTTCCTCATCCCACCTCACCTTACCCCCCCCGTATTCTGCTAGTTTATTGCTCTCTGTGCATGCTGAAAAAGAATCCTGTACTTCTTCTACACAGCCCTGGTTCCATAAATAGGAACTAGGGCTGTCCCGAATACCATTTTACAGGTTTCGAATACTTGATGGTATTCCCGAACAAGTATTCGAATACTCTTTCTCAGAAACACCATTAAAAACATTCAAAATATAATTAAGAAGTATAACAGAAGTAATCTTCGATCCCTAGCTTCAGTGAGCACACATGTAAACATAGCCATGCGCTCAAAATGGTCACTTTGATTGACACGTCAATTGAGCCAGTCAGAGCTGTCAAATAGCATACACCTCCTGTATTAGCCAATAAGAGTGTGTGTTGAATGAATAGCCTCGCTCTCTTCTTACAAACAGAGCAAATTGCAATCAATTGTGTTGATGACACAGTGTAGGGTTGAGGGTGAAATTACATTTCAACATGTGGGCTTATATGGAGACAGTAGGGATTAATGGGAAAACATGCGTGAAAAAACGAATACTCGAATCCCAATATTTAAATCGAATACTTGAATAATCGAATATTTGGGGCCAGTCCTAATAGGAACACAAACAAAGCTCACAACAACAATTTTCTAGCCTTTTGCAATAATGCCTTTCCAAAGTGTGGGGGCGGAGCTTCTGAGGGAGCACCCTATGGCATTGAAGGGGGCGGAAGGTAAGAGGTTTTAATTTTAGTTTTGATTTGAGTTTTGAATTTGAATTTAGCAATCGTTTTCCGGAATAATTTACTATGCCATTTAACGTGCTGGTAATGTGCTGGTTGGCAAATTCCTCAAACGTGTTCCCCATGGGCCGTGTCTGGTCCGGTGTGCATGTCCTTTTCTTTTCACTGTTGTTCCTGTGTAACAAGGTTGTGATATTGGGATCACAACAGCCAGAAAATTATTATGCTGCATGTGACACATTTAGATTAATTTAACAGTGCAGCCCCTATATAATGGTATGTATTGTATTAATGTATTTATTTTATTGTTGGACGTAGAGTACTAGGCATGTTGGGTTTATGCTGATGAGTATTTTATACATAAATATGTTGACGCGAAATAGAGTTTTTAGCTATTTTTCACTCCTGCCTTTTACCACAAGTATATTTTGCACACACAATCTCCTCTGGTCTCTGGGCTTCCTATTGGATGAACAATAGTATTTATGTGCATGAGCCAATCTGCTTGATTGGGAGGAATAAAATAGTAGTATAGTGTTTCTAATAAAATGGTGATCATAAATTTCAAATTATTATTTAGTTGTAAAGTGCATGTGTCCGTAGTTACATCACTAATTTACAGTATGTACTTTGTAGTTATTCAGTAATTTCATATTACAGAAATTACTGAAAGTCCACCAAATGAAATGATTATAATCAGGAAAAAGCCCAATTATAATAATTTCATTTGGTTATAACAGTTAATACAGGTAAAACAGCTTGTCGTATGACAAGCCGTTGTACATTTTTTTCGCTAGACTGGAATCCTTACAGATACCTGACTGCAACATAAATGTGCCTGAACTATAAATCTAGATATCTATAACTTCATTTTGACTAGTTGAAAGGACAGATATTTGTAGTAACATTTTGACTGGTCAGTTTCAAATTAAGAGATTGAGATATCCTCAATTTTTATTGTTGATGTCGTCAACTGAATTATGATTGTGGTAATTCCATTTCCAGATATGTAATTTGTTTTCAGAAGTGCTGTGTGGAGCCGCAAGTGGTCAATCGTTTAGGAACTGAAAAATAAGTTAATAAACACTGGGTTAAGGAAGGTAATTACCAGAAAATGCATAAGGAAAATCCAGTATTTGCTTCGCCACTTTATTGAGACACAGTAGTGTAGTTTCTGTCCCATCTAAAGATCCCTTCTTTTTTTTTTGTGATTCGATATGTGTAAAGCAGAATTTATTTCAAAAGAAAAACAAGAATTATTCTTAATCGCTAATCACTATTTATTTTGCAATAGCTATTTTAGCTAGTGGGTTCAGGGCAACATGTTCTACAGTGTGTGCTGTAACCCATATTTAGCTTTGCACAGACTGGAGCTAGAAACCCCGATGCTCACTTTCAATGTTCTTTCAACAAATTTCTAGGGGTGAGGATTCAGTCAGAACAACCAATCAAGTTAATTAAGTATTAATAATCTGCCTCTGCAAATTAGTATTTTAAAGTCAGTGGATCCAAGCTGTGCGAAGGAAGACAAGTTTTGGTTTCTACAACATTGCTGTTTTTCCCAACAAGCACTGTGGGTAGTTTTGCTTAGAAGCCGTGACATTTAAACTGTAGAGTTAACTCCATACGTAGATTGTCTATATAAATGGAAAAAACCTTCGTGACGTCACCCATAGCTTTTCCAAAGAACAAGTTTGAAGTTTGCTGTGCTGGCTCTGGCTGTCGCTATCTTTACAGTACTTTACTTTGTCTGGCCCCCATGCCCCCTATCCATTATAATGGAACAAATGTGTGAATAATATATTTTAACTCATGAGTTATAAAAAACATATTTTATAGTTGTCATAGAAGGTAAGACTAGCTCTGGACTCCAAACCCGTTTTTTGAACCAGGCTGTCAACATGTTTATTTTTGCTGTAAAGTCAAACATTTTAACATGGGTGTCTATGGGGATTGGCTTCAACCAGCCTCAAGTGGCAGCCATCTTTGAAACGCCCCGGGCAGTTTGGGCCCACGAAACACGTTTTCATCGCTGAGAGCGCCGATTTTCAATACAAACTCTTAAGTAGTTCAGCGCTGCAAGCGTCATCGGTGCATTCAGTCGCATTCAGTTGAAAGCAGTAGACATTTTTTTTTTTTTTCCCCAGTGGTGTGTCTCCTCTATATATTGTCTCTGGTAGAACTTAATCCTCTGAGGCAGGCCAACACTAACCAGACTGTGTTTGATCTGCAGAAACCAGGGCCCACCAAGGCCGAGGCCAAGCCAAAGAAGGCCATCGTCAAGGTAACGCGCGCACACACACACACACACACACACACGAGCACTGAATTAATGACCATAGCTTCCGTCCGTGTCTTAACCTGCACTCAGAAGCCTGCAGACGACAAGGCTGTGAAAACCAAGAGGGGGAAGATGGATGAAGGTCCCGCCCAGAATGGGGAGAACAGCACGGATGAGGTATGAGCAGGAGAGACAGAGAACGTGAGAGGAAAGTGTTTCCCTGCTTCCGTGGTAAATAACTAACTATGCTTTTTCACGCACGCACGCACGCACGCACGCACACATACACACACACACACACACACATGCACACACACACACTACAGATATACTGTATGTGTCTCGTCCAAGTGTCCTTGTGTCTTCTGCCAGAACCAAGTCTGCCTCCTCGATGTCAGTTAGAGGGCAAGCTGAGACAGTCGTAGTCCAGGGTATGGTGGCGTGAGTTTGCCGCTTTTTCCTACTAACTGCGTACAAACTTCGTACAAACTGCGCGCTTTGCTGTGACGCCCGCTTGTGAATTTGTGAGCTTTTAACACAGAGCTTTTTTTTTTAGCCTTTCCGTTGAGTTGTCCGGAGACGGATTGATTAAGAGAGCTGTGTGGCTGTTTTTGCTGTGTATAACATATTTAACAGGACGCTGTTGCTCACCTAGGCTTTACCTTAAAGGTGCTTGTCTCAGAAGGTTAACATATAGCGGCGTACACCACTGGTAGGAAGCTTAAGGGAGGAATTTACTTGTATGGAAACACACCTGATTCTTTATAACTTTTACACATTACATAACTTTTTAACACTGTAGCTGGACGAAGGGTTCTGACCTCACCTCAGGCTACATTAAAGGTAGAGATTTCAAATACGTATTTCAAATACATGTTTCATAAATACTGACCATCCCTGACCGTAAATAGGAGCACAAAAAAGTGGCAAACTCTGGTCACCACAACAAAGCTGTGGTACTACCAGAGTACTACTCTTTACTTCACAATGCATTGTGCGAGGCGGAGGGATATTGTTTTGATTTGAGCTAGAAGTTAGCAAGCGTTCTCGAGAGTGACTGACCCTCCCTTTTTAAAGGTGCAGTCCTTGATCGAGGATGGCCTTTATGTTGGTTTATTATCTCCACCTCAGCATTTAGATCCCCCGACACGCCCGTCTTCCATCCACTGAGACTCATGCCGTGCCTCTGTCCCCGCTCTCTCCTCCAGGTAACTGAGACGGCAGAGGACACACCCGAGGAGAAGGCGTAAAAGGAGAAAGGGGGGCATGTCCACGCCCCCCCCCCCCACCCTCCCACCCCCCCTCCACCCCAGTCCACGGCAGCAAAAGTGTCTTTTTTTACCAAGGATTTTGTAACATGGCAACATTTTTTTTTTTTTTTAAACCTGTGATAGTTGTGAAGGATACCCAGCAAGCCCCTCACTCACCATGTACCCCCCCCCCCCACTTCTTCCCCATTCGGTTGACATTCCCTGTTCGCCTATTGCTCGACTCGCCTCTCTTTTCTGTTCGGTCCACATGCTACATGAAATTAATGAAGTGATATGTGTTTATTAAAGGGACACCCATTGATATGTGTGGGTCCAGAGTAGGGCTGGGCGATATACCGGTGTATATACCAGTATATATTATATTTTATATTTAAATTGTATTTAAATTAATTAATTACTAAATTAAAGAAAATGGAATTAACGTTGAAATTAACGTTGAAATCACTGAATAGAAAAATGATATATACCGGTATATCGGAATTTTTTCAAAAGAGATATAAGATTAGACAATGTTGTTTATATCGATATAGTTATATTATGCGTTTATTCATTCCTTTTCGATATGTTCGTCTCTCCCTACATGCCTGCACTTGGCCTGAGGAGTGGAGTCAGGAGCGAGTGATTTAGTGCATTCAGAGTGTCAAAGGGGCGGAGACACCAGAGAAAGCTCACATGTCAATTAATGTCACTAAAAATGTAAAATGTCACATTTCCGTCGGGTTTCCTGTTTTTTTTCTGTGCCTGAAGGATTTAGCCCACTTTATAGAAAATACTGATATATATTGTGTATCGGTATTCAACCTAAATATATCGGGATAGAATTTTTTGTCCATATCGCCCAGCCCTAGTCCAGAGTTTCGAGCCAAGAGCACTTGTCCCAAGTGCAGAGATGTGTGATTCTGGGGGCACTGTTAAAACAGAGGTGTACGCCATTTTAATTGGATGCAGATCTTTTCCTAATACCTGACAGAGGCTACTGTCATGCCCACGTGTAATTATTTTAACGAGATGATCTTATTTTGTGTTAAAAACTAATATTAAAAGGTTCATAAAATGTTTTAGAGTTTTAACCCCTGATTGGAGTCAAGGTTTTATTTTAAAGTGTTTATAAGCGTTTTGAATAAGCTACAGTCGATCTAACCATAGAGAAAATTTGCAGGCAAAACAAACAAAGATTTAAAAAATATATAATTTCAGGGGTCACTCCCTGTGTTTTTGACAAAGATATGTTGCGTTTGAGCGAGTGTTTGTGATTCCCACGATTTCTACACTTGTGTTCTGTTGTTGCTGTCTCCAACTCCTCGTCCTGTGGAAGAGTGACATAGCAATAAAGAGCGGTGCTCCTAATGTAGAAGTCTGTGTTTTGTTCGAAACCCACTGGGCTTTTCTCAAGTTTACATTACTTTTTTGTTTTTTTGGAAATAATAAAACACAAAGTTGGTGTCACATGGGAGTTGGCGTCTTCTGTTCATGAGTTTGTCTCTGTGCTTGTTGGACAAAATCCACAGTGTGTGCCTGCACTGTGACTTTTACATAATGTCCTATATATGATGTAAAAGTAGAATGTAGTTTCTCAGTGTTTTATGATGTGTACACCTTTGGCTGGAATTGTTGCCATGGGGGAAAAGTAATTTGTGAAAGCATGAGTGTGCTCTGCTTCTAACACCTTTGTGAATGTGCCCCGTGTTTGGAGTCGCGTTATTAAACCCACACAAAGCGGTTGGTCTCTCCTGTATGTGTGTGTGTGTGTGTGTCAAATACAACTGCTGCGTCAGGAACTGAAAGGTCAGCATATGCCAGAGGGAGGCGGGACCAAGCTGTCACTCACAATTCCGTACAATCTCCTTTTCTGACGTTCAAAGGTGTCATGAATTATCACAGATTGTAACAACACAGCTTTAACAACAGCATCTTTATTTTGAGTAATATAATGATTATGATAATGATAATAATGATAATGACTATAATGATTCAGAATCAATCAAACATAAAGACACCATGATACCTGAAATATAATAAAATGTCAATACAAATCAATGGTCTATGATGTTATTATTTATGTCCTGTGTTAATCCTGTAATAAGTTGATATTTAAAAAAAATTGGTTACATTTTACTTAAAGCCATAACATTCTCCTTTAATAATGTAGGATCAATCAACAACACAGGCACATGATGGAGGATATATAACTTAAATACTAAACTGGAAAATAAAACGTTAAAGAGAATGGGGCTCAGAGAGTATGAAGTCCACCGCAGATTACCTACTATTATCCTACAGATTACCAATTAATTTGTTATAGGCTACAGCCTAATTTACAGTAAGCAGGCCAGGAAGGTTTGAGTGTGTTCACGATTACTTTCAAGTTTGAAGAAAAACTACAACGGATCGACTCATTATTTGTCCACACCACTCTGTCTCTGCCTACCCTTGTCACTTCTGACCTTTTTGTGGCCCTCTATTCTGTTAGATTAGGTGATAGCGAGTGAGGATGCCCCCTTGTGGCTAAATCAGATAGCCTATAGGGCGAGCACAATGACAGTTGAGTCAACGTATGATCCACGCACAAAAGTTTGCTTGGCCGCTGAGCACAGAACAGTTAAAAAGAAATAAGCAACTGAACCCATACCACAGCAATTCTGTGAAGTTACCAGTAAGCCTTGCCCTTGCCTACTTCTTATGTTAGTTTTGTAGGCTGAATCCCTGTCTAAACACTGATTCACTGAATCGCTTAACAATACAACTTGCCACAGATCATGCCTATCAGTTCTACATCATCATTGAGGTCCTGCCCAAAGTGAACTAAATGAAAGTTTCATGAAACTAAATGGCAGTTGCTGTGGCTGGCCCTAACATCAGCCTGTCCATAACATGATGCTAAAATAATCTTCCATTTCCACCTGTAGCAGTGTAGAATCAAGGCAAGTGAATGCAGAGCTATACTATCACATTCACACGTTCACCCATCAACTAACCTATAAGACCTACAGTTGGTGTCCTCAGCCTAAACACTTAAAACATTTAAAATTAATTCAGCAAATATAGTATAAGTCATGTTATAGGCAAATTGTGTAATCTCTCAATGTACATCTGTTAGTAGGGCCTACCCCACACGATTTCAACTGGCTGCAATGCATCTGATGAATCTTAAGAATGAACACAGTAGCAGTAAGGCCATGCGTTTAATATTTCAATTCAGAACCCTGAGGGTAATTATCCGCTATCTGTCACTTACCATATACTTGCAGAAGGGCTTCACTAACTGCCAGATGACCATCCCGTGTCTCTTAAATTAGGACAGTTGAACAATTTGAATGCCCCAAGTCTGGCAATACTCTAGGGTTATTTAATATGTAGTTACACTACTGTGTTTAGCTAAAATACTGTGTGAAATATATGCTAATTGCAATAAGAGGTGGTTCTATATTTGAAAAGACTACACTTACTGATGACAGTGATGTTGATTATATGAAGATAAAGTGTAAAAATGTAATGCATATTTTCGAGTAGCTAACAAGAGGTTGCACTAGCCTAAAGCTTTTCTCCTGGGTTCTTCCACTGTCTAAACATCTGTTTAATTTAATATGATTAGCAAGTTGGTCTTGTATGTTCCTGGTGAGAAAACAGGCGAACCCAACAAATAAATGTTTAAATAAAATTAAGAGATAAAGAAAACAATAGTATTTATAATTAAAAAATAAGATGTTATTATACTATACCCCACAGAATAATACAATGCATTTAAAGTGGAGATAACAGATTAAGGTGTCTGTGCATGTGTGAGATAATAGGTAAATGTTGTATTTTCAGTTTGTCCTGTAGATATGATAACAGTTAAATTATTATATTATAAATACTATATTATAAAATTATTGTATTAAACAACCCCAAAAAATATTTATGATGGTGTCCTAGTGTAGGCTATAATGAACTGCAAATAGGTCACACAGAAAACGTGTAAAAATATGTTCTTAATGTGTTGGCCACGGTAGTATCGTTGCCGTTAAATGTGGATTCCTGTAAAGCAAGAGAGTTCATTCATTAAGCTGCATTCTCCTTGTATCCATCCCTTCCCCCATTTTAGCAGCCTATTTGGAAAAGAAATGGACGACTTCCCCACCAAACGGCGCACAGTGGGTGTGTTATTAGTAGACATCTTGTTATACAAACGCGACGTGACAATAACCCAGGAAAACGAGTAGCCTACACATAGAATAGTCGTAATTTGAAAGAGATCAAACGTTTAGATGATCGTAATCCATCGCAAAAACGCGGCAATATTCTACATATATATCTCACGGTATAAATATTATTAGGTGTTGTAGGTTATACCGATGCGGATGCACAATTATATGCAATGCCCGCGGGAATATACTTAGATTAGGCTACTATTTCAGTGCATCAGTGTCGATTGCGCTACATTGTAAAAACGATCCCGCAACATTTTTTCAATACCTTTGTAGGTTGCCATTTCTACCTCTCCTCTCCTATCAATGTGTGTGAGCGTAAACTACAAGACTTCGTGTTCTTGCGCAGAAGGCATGCGCTTTTTGGGGGGGAGGGGAGTCCGGGTGGGAGACACAAACCTCGTTTTATAGCCGATTGAGCACAGCGACAATTCAACATAATGTTTATTATGTTCTGTCATAACTTACTTGTCCGATCTTAACCGAACAGTGGCCATATTTCGGTGATAGGAGACCACGATGCGTACTAGTTGTTGCTGAGCGGATGAATACGCACGCCGCCGGGACTTGCTTGTGAGCAGTGGCTGTGTGAGTAGCTGAATGGAGGAAGGCTCTTCCTGGTGGATAAACAGTGACAGCTACAGGGCAGCCACCTAGACCCACTACACAAGCTGGCGCTGCCCTGCCAGCTCCCCGAAACAACACCAAAATGGCTTCAGACAGTAAACACATCGCGCAGTTGACTTCTGGTGAGTAAGGAGATCGGAAATATGTCACCGGGATGTATTAATATCCCCCGATTTCTTCGGTGCCCTCTTCTAACGCAGCTCCCGTCCTCTTACCCCAAAACAGAACTGTACTTCCTAATAGCCCGTTTTCTAGAAGCTGGACCTTGTCAAAACGCAGCCGAGGTTGGTGTTTTTGTATTTTGGGTACATTTGTAATATGCCCAGAATTGTCTCCGTGTATAATTTTGTATTTTTATCGCATTTTCAGACCCTGATAAGGGAGGTGGAGAAGAAGGAGGTAAGCAGTCAGCACTATGAGAGATGCTTCTCTCTGCACTCTACTTCACGATTTTAATACTCTGATTGACCATTTAATGTTCGAAAACATCACTCAATACATTTATTAACCGACCGATCGCGGTCGACGTTATTTTTCCATCTCAGCTGCTGCCAAAAAGGTTGGACTGGACAGGACAGGAACACCCTGGAACATACGAAAATTTGGTAAGGGAGCCCTATAACTGGGAGAAAGTTTTTAGAGAGCAAAATAAAAATTGAATTTCCCGCAATTTTTAAATCAGGTGGAAAAAAAACTGAAAAGGACTTTGTGGGGCACGCCGAGCCAGATCGGGGCCGTCGTGCTCCATGGGGTCGAGTCCCAGACTCCTGAGGGTCGTGTTGTGCGAGTTTGGTGGCTCGCATGTCCGTAAGATTTTAATAGTTGTTGAAAAATGTGTGTGAATTGTTGATACGTCATGAGTGTTGTGGTGTAGGAGCGCTCTGATCCGGAGGAGGGACTCCATGCGCCACACGCAGGAATGAGATGGAGGCGCTCTCGTCCAGAAACAACCATAATGTGTGTGCGGGGCGAAACACGGGTGGGAAGTAGAGTCAAAACATTACTTTTTAGGAGAATATAAATAGTTTATTATTACCGCGTTTTTCTGGAGATTAAGATATACGGCTTATGTCTGACGCAGTGTTAGCAGCTGGATGTTTCGTTGAGGAGGGTGTTACACCAAGGTCGGAGTGAAGAGTAATCACTTTATGTGCACACGCGAGGTAATATTGAACTGATACGTTATGATAACTATTAATTAATAGTGCTAATTGTTATGCAAGCAAGCAGTGCTTACGAGAGAACGCATGGGGGCGTGGGGACATTGGTCGTAGTTTGCTCAAAAACACCTAACTACTGCTGATCTTTTGAGATATTTGGGACCATGACATTTGTTGGCTGTTTTGAAACTTTTTATTTTAGAGTTGAGCGTTTCACACTGACCTATGCCCTACTTACCTCTTTCGAGCATTTTTAAAAAATATTTTCTCTCTTTTCCTGAACCATCCGTGGATATATTCCGATGTGAACCTAAAACCTCGTACATATTGACTCCACAGATTATAAATTTATACATTTAGAGAATTATTGACAGCGTCTTTCTACCTGGTTGTTTTTCCACCCCGCTTGGCTCTCGCCGCTCTCCGTCCCTCCACCCCCTCCGCGTCTCGACTCGGCGTGACGCGGCCGTGCCTCTTGTCTGTTGTGGATAATTCCTCCGCCGCCTGCCATTCTCTTACAAATGCGACATGTTCTTAATTATTATACAAAAAGGAAACTGAGTATTTAGAAAATGCGAGCGGCGGATCGCGTCTGTATTTGTTTGTCAGCAGCTTTGCTGACATAGCGGGCGGCCCCGAATCCTTTGGCTTGGCAATGATGGCTATAATGACAAGATACTGTTATTTTTATAAGGGGGTTAATCATTAACGGTGAATTATTGGAATTGCTAATTAATTTAACAAATTAATTAGGTATATATATTTTAATTCATTTTGATAATATAGCTATACTGACTATAGCACAAATCGACTTATGTGTATATTTGAATCACATGTTATGACACATCATACTACTATGATAATGATTACCACAATTAACATATATCATTATCTCTCGTTAATTATTTACCTTTTAACAATGAGTGACGCTCTGCTCAGCGGTGTAAATGAATGATCATAAATACAGTTGCTTTACTAATCATGGCTTTACAGTGTGCTATGTATGATGTTATTTGTTGGGTTATGCACAACGCGTGAAATATGAGATTTTGTGTAAATATGAATATTGCTGGTTGCATGGCTCCATCACTGAATGATGGACTAGTTTTGCTGCAAGGGCAGCGCGATTAGCCTATAGGAAAACCACAGCAAGTTGTAGGATATAAATAATTTTTGTTGTTATAGACTACATTTTCTCGGTTGGCACACGCGACAGTGTGCAAGCACCCTTGTATCGCATGTGCAGTTGATGGTTTATGCGTGTGGGTGTGCGCGCCGTCCGCGCTGACATGTAGAGGCGCTGCTGGTGGTTAGGGAAACCGATCACGTCTTTCGTCCTGCGATGATGTTAAAAGCAATTAAGCGGTCATTAATTGTGCGCATGTGTGTGTCTGAATATGTGTAATTGAGTATAATTGTTTAATGCATATATAAAACGGGGAAATATGGGGTGGTGGTGGAGGATAGTGTTTTTTTTCCCCCAAAGGAGATACAGCCTCTGATTTGTTTGAGTCTATTGTGTGAGGGGAATTGTTGTTTGTCCCCAAATGTGATTTAAAAATATGTTTTATTGGTATAAATCCATATTTTTACCCAGCCATGAATAATTACCAGTTAAAACATAATACGAGCCATTACTTTTTAAAATGTAATATTATATAGGAAAAGCAGTGAATTATAATTCTAGTCACGTGAAGGCCATGCTGAAGTTTCTGATGTGTCAGAAACATTACAGTTCATTACTGTAACTGTAATGAAGTGCACAAACTGCCATTTCTTATTCGACTTAGACTGTGACTTAAATTATTACATGTCTTGCTGTAAAACCAAATCTATCTATCTATCTGAAAGAGAATACGAATATTTGTTATCTGCAGCTCTTTCAATTATATTTCTTCTTTTTGTATTTTTCATTCAAACGGAATAAAGGTCACATCAGTTTAAAAAAATGTGTTTGTTTTGGAAAGCAACATCAATGTTTTGAAAACCTTGTGGTTTTGTTAAATAAAGGTCACAGTTGAGCATTTTCACCATATCCCAAGTTATTGCTGGAAGTGGTGCTCAAGGGCACTTTGGCAGTTTGCTGTTGGTCACTGGCTGGTTTCTCTTACTGGTTAGGTTTATGTGCATTTGTTCGTTAATAAATGTATAGCAGTCAATTCCGACTGTTTCACATTTGTTTTTAATATTTTGATTGTCTAATACTTCAACCTGAAACCTGACAATTGTTTTTGTTTGTGTGCGTGTGTGCATGCATAGGCCTTATATGCTAGTGTGACCACTTGACAGTCATCTTAGTAATGGCTCCGGGCAGTTATTAGGAAGGCCCTATCTAAATTATGACGAGAAAAGGCATAACTGCACTTTGAATGGTCACCGGGACATGAATACAATCACCAGTCAAATCAGATTTAAAAAAACAAACAAACAAATGCTTTAAAATGTTTTGTCCAGGTCCTTCGCTATGTTCTATTGAGAACCCACTAAGTGGTCTGTATCCTGTATATGTCTCTGGTACTTCATATAATGTATCTGGTCCTTCTCTCATGTTTTTAAGTGGTCTTTTATATACTGTCTCTGGTCCAGGTGAAGCTACACAGACACATCAGTCCGGACCACCTGCTGCAGGTGTGCACCAGAGTATGCCCCCTGCTGGAGAAGGAGGTGCCGGCCAGCGTGCCGGGGCTCCGCAGCCTGCTGGGCGCCGGCAGGCAGAACCTTCTCCGCACCAACAAGAGTGAGTGTGCCGTCCCCGGCGTCCATCTTGTCTTTCCCTTGTGGTGTTCTTTTAGCATCGCCCACCTAGCCTTGCGAGATCAGCTTGAGTTCGCCACGAGAAGGAGATCTCGGAAGTCGTTGTGTTTCAGGCCTGTAACCAGTGTCGTATTGTTAGCTAGTTTACATTCTTCTCCCGACTTTTCTTCTGTGGAGTGGCTAATAGACATCTGGCTGGTCAGATCAACGCGCACCGTCGACAAAACAGTGTATTACATCATATTACGTCATTAGGGCTGTGCAATTAATCACATCTTTATAGTTTTGGCTCCTAACCATAACAACAGAAAAACAATGTAGTAGATGAAAAGAAAAAAAAAAGAACTTTTATTTTGCACATTAAGTTTTGCAATTAAACTCTTATTTTCTCATGTGTTCTGCCCCGTCCGGGGTGGAAGTGAAAGTTCAATGGGAAAAGTATTAATGGAAATTTCACAGTTGAAGGTGTTTTCACTTTGTTTCAAGTGCATTAACTGTAGCATATTTCCAAAGTCAAGGAGTAATTGTGTTAATCGCAATTTCAAAATTGACCAAAACAAATAGCGTTTCAGATTTATTTATTTACGTATATATATTTATATTTTTTTCGTTATCGAGCAGCCCTGGTAGTAATCACAGCGGAATTGTTGTTTGTAATTGATTATGTGTCCTTCTTTAAGGCCCAGGCATACTACCGCGGACACGGAGGGCTGTTCAATGGATACGTCATGCGGGCACGTCTATTTGAGTACGCAAAAAAGAAAAAAACGTGCTTTGGAATATGCGTACTTTATAAGCACGATTTACATGCGCACACATTGTTTCCCATGATAAATATTGGTGTAACTAAGACATTCGCTGGAAAGAAATATTTGTATCTGCATAAAACAACACTTAGTTGTGAGCTTAGCAGGACATCTATAGCCATCTGTAGTGGGCCTGTTGCTCATGTGCAGTCAACGTGGACACAACATAGATCTTTACGCCACGCACACCGTCCACGCACCTCCGCGGTCCGCGTACAGGCTTTCACAATACACACAACATAATGTTGATTATGATAATAATAATACATTTTATTTTAGGACGGCTTTCAAGACACTCGACGTCATCTTACATTGAAAACACACAAAGACACATTGATATAAAACATTTGCAGGAGTATACAAGATTCAAATAAATGTGAAATGATACAAGCGTGCTGGGTTAGAGAGGGTGGGGAGATACAGTAGCCTAAATTAACGGAATGACGGGTTAAAAATCACCTTACATTGGGAGACTTATGTAAGGTTATAAGTAGTCGAAATACAGAGGACGGTTCAGTAAAAAAACATTCCAAATGGTTTGGGAGAACAACCAGAGTAGAGGTGGGTAGACAGGGAGTTTAAAGTAAGACATTAAAATGTAGTAAGTGACTTAATATGATGGTGGCATATGGGTAGTATGACCGGGAGAGACAATAAGTTACTTTACTGTGCATGTTAATGTATAGTTTTATTTAAGTGTGTGTTTGTGTGTGTTTCCCAGGCTGCAAGCATGTGGTGTGGAAGGGCTCGGCACTGGCAGCTCTGCACTGTGGACGACCCCCAGAGCCGCCGATTATCTACGGAAGCCCCCCTAATATTGGTAAAAGAAAAAAAACACATTCTACTGTTTTATGCTGAAGATGGAAACCAACATAGGTTGCAGAACAGAACAGGTTGTGAACCCTAGACGGCCCCGTTTGGCTCCATGGTGGAAGCTGCACTAACAATCAGGATGTAGGCACAATTGTCCATTGTTTGCGTAAGGATATCTTACTGGCTGTTTTTGAAATAACTGCTGAATTACTACTGAACATGATGATCTTGTGGGATTTAACCTCCATAAAGTAATTTTTTTTTTCCAGTGAAAGGAAAAACAGCGTATCCTATATGCATTAGCTCCTGTGTCTATATTATAGTTGAACAAATTACAGACTGTTGGTTTGCTGTACAATAGTCACATACGCAAACATTGGCAATGAGAACAACTGATGATGATTCAAGACTCAAAAACCTTTACTATCACACAGTGTAAAGAAAGTGTTCTTAAGTCTAGGGCTCACAACAGACACATAAAAACACACACACACACACACACACACGAAAAGTGCAGATAAAATTGCGTTAACAACAAACGATCCATAAATAAATAAACAAATGACGCAGGTGTGCAAATCTGCATTTAAAAACGGTTTAAAATAGATAGTGCAGTGGGAATTAATGCGTTTTTTGTAGGATCTCTTTTTGGCCGAAGGTGCCCTGAAGCGGTTGCCTGATGGGAGTAGTTCTTTCAGAATGGCCAATGGGTCCTTTGCGATGGAGTCTGCCTTTTCTTTTACCGTGTGACTGTAAAGGTCTGAGAGTTGGACCTGTGAGTTCAGATGTCTGCTTGATGATTCTTGATTATTCTTGTTTCTTGCTGAGCTCTGTTAGGACATTGTACAAGAGGATGATGATGATGTGCTGCTAGTATAAAAATCAACATACCCAAATAAAAAAACTGGCAAAAAACCATTTTCCCCCATCCCTCCCAAAATCTTGGCAGTGGTTGAGACCCTCCATCCCTCTACTCCACATTTTGAGACGCGCTGCTCTAGATGTGTGGTACCTTTAACGGTGGCATAATAAAGACCCCCCCTTCCATCCCGTCCCCAGTGGAGACGAGCCACGGCCGCCGCCTGATCGGCTCGTACCGTCTGCGACAGCTGCTGCCGACGGCCGTCTACCAGCACATGAAGATGCACAAGAGGATCCTGGGACACCTGTCGTCTGTGTACTGCGTCACCTTCGACCGGACGGGACGTCGCATCTTCACCGTGAGGGCCACGCCTCGCTTGTCTGCTCGTGTGCTGTTGTGTAGCTTGTGTGTGGTTTCGGTTGTGTCAGTTGCGTGTTGTGTCGGTTGTGTGTGTCTTTTGTGTGCGCCTGTGTCGGTTGTGTGTCTTTTATGTGCCCTGCGCGGATTTTGCGCTGTGTAGTTCTTTTGATGGTGATCTTTTTGAGTACAGTATACAGTTAAGGAGACGTTTGCCAAGATTAACCTAGGCCAGGAGAGAATCATTCGTGTGTGTGTGTGTGTGTGTGTGTGTGTGTGTGTGTGTGTGTGTGTGTGTGAGTGTGTGTGTGAGTGTGAGAGTGAGTGTGGGAGGCACGTCGGAAGAGAGCGGCGAA
>JAODUE010000017.1:344815-387349 GCA_027564755.1 Amblyopsis hoosieri
AGTTAACAAAGTCAGCTGTTTTGTGTTTTATTTTAAAATGTGTTAACAAAGTAGCGTGGCCCGCAAAGTTCTCTGACATTTTCAATGTGGCCCCCAAGTGAAAATACTTGCCCACCCCTGGTCTATAAGGTGGTGTTAAACAATTATTTGTTTGTTTTAAAAACACAAATATATTTACCACTTTTTGTGGCCGCTTCTTAAATAGTTTTTTTAGGGTGCTTCCTTGTCTGATTGGAGGATAAGGTCAGAGACATTATAGAAGAGACAAGCCACTTACTCAATAGACATGAATGTGATTGGCCAAGGATCAAAAAGCAGATAAATGTAAGGAGTGCGCGCACGCATCCAAGTTCGTGTAGAGTAAGTACATTTAACCAGCATCTTAGATGTGTGGTGAGATACAATGGAAGCAGACAGAAGTTAAAATAGACCGAATGCAATATTTGAGTTGTGTCTACATGCCTGACAGGGAGACATGCTTGCGAAGGCCAGGTTTGAGGAGCCTCCAAACCCTCATGGTGGTCAACTCTTCCCTGACTCTGGCGGATGGAGACTTTGTGCCCGAACCGGAGGGGATAATGCCGGACGTGGGAGGGCTCTCAGATGACCCCGACCTCCGGATTGGGATTCGGCTAATCCGTGGTTGCAGGTCGCATCTGGGCGTGGAATAGACAGGCGATTATTGCAGGTGATTTATGAGCCAATGGCGGTTCATTCACACTGATCACACCATTGTGCCTATCCGACCCTTGCTACTTACTTGCTGAATTCAATTGAGGAAAGGATGTGATCATGGCATGTTTTTCTAGCAGTCTGGAACAAAAACATGACGTAGAATCTAAAAATCTGAATGCATAACAGAATACAGTTATATATTCTAAGCAAGAAGTCGTCCATGAAAGGTATTGAGATACTTTTAAGTAATGCAAACCTGTGCGTGCGCCTCTGTTGGCTGCTGTGTGACTGCTAGAGTGTGGCTGCCTCTGCCACCGCGTACAGGCCGCGCAGGGAGGGACGTTCGGGACCACCCAGATAGGCCGGCTCCACTAGCTTTGATGTCTGGGCAGCTGACACCTGCTAACCAAAGGTGACGACACCAAGGATGACTGACAGCCACCCAGATTGTTCCCCTCCCAGTCCCAAAGACATGTTCCCTCCCAGTCACAAAGACTTGTTCCCCTCCAAGTCATAAATACTACTCTTATCCAGATTTGCTGCTTGTGATTGTAGGGCTCTACTTCTTACCTACATGATTATAATGTAAATGCTGATGTGTGTTATTTCTTTATTGGATAGATTACTGCTTGTGGACTAATAGTGATCTATATTGAGCTTGCTATCTCACAGAGCTGCAAAGCACAAGCCAGTTACTTTCTGGTTGATTTATAAGTCACTAACTTCTGTCTTGACTGTAGTAGAAAAGGAGGCTTTATAGCTCATTGTATTCAAAGTGTAGTTTATGTGACATTATATGATGTGTTGATTAAGGTAGACACACACACACAGTCGATAGAAGGGGCAGGTGCCACACAATTTCTCCAGAAAGGTATAGTTTATTCCAGAGTTTAGAAGAGTGGTCAACAGCACAAGGGTGATCTCAGTCAAGATGAATACAGGATCTGGAACATATTCTGACAGAGGAAGTTAGCACCATGTTGAAGGAAAACGGCAAAGGTTCTCATGAGGAAAATTAATCATAGAGTGAAGGTCAAACTATACTACCAAACACAGCTGTGCTCTTCAAAGTATACTTTCTCCTCTCGCGGACACATCTCAGCACACAAGTATTAGACCATGGGTGAATTAGTTACAATCTAAGTATGATTTATGTTTTTCCCCATCATTGTGAGTTGAATTGAGAAAATAATATTAATAACAATATCAAAGATCACAGTGCGATAGCATACATATTTGCTCTCAATATTTACTGAAACATTGGTTGTCAACTGACATTTTTTATAGTATTATTACACTAGTTTTTTCAACTGCATGTATCGTTTATAAACATGATACCAGGCTTTGCTTGCATTAACAAACCATTTATTTATTTTCAGCCATTAAGTAGCTGCTCAATATCTGTCCTACTTTAATGCCCACACTAATTAAGGTTTAAGTGCACAGCAGATGAGGAGTCATGGCTAAAACCCACCGATAGGTGATCACATCCAGTTGCTCTATCAATACATGTAAGTCAAATCGAGCATCTGTGGGATGTGCTGAACAAACATGTCCGATCCATGGAGGCTCCACCTCGCAACTTACAGGACTTAATTAAAGGATCTGCTGCTAAAGTGCCACAGCACACCTTCAGAGGTCTAGTGGAGTCCATGCCTTGACAGGTCAGGGCTGTTTTGGAGGCAAAAGAGGGACCAAACAATATTAGGCAGGTGGTCATAATGTTATGGCTGATCGGTGTATAAGGCTGCACCAGGCCTGTCACGATAACTTTTTTGTTGGGCGATATGCTGTCACAGAAATACATGCGATAAACAATATTATTGTCAGAATTGTGTAGTAAACTATGTTGTTCTGCTATTGCTGCGATCAGGCAAGCGAGAGCACAGAAGCAGCACAACATGGCTAACTGTCTTATGTGAGCAAAACACGCAAATACAGCAGGCAATATTATTGACGTCTGAAAATTGATTGAGGCCATGTTGGCCATATTGCACGACACGTCGATATGGTATTTATCGTGACAGCCTAGGCGGCCTAGGTTTCCCGGGGTGAGAGTCTAAATAAGGGGTGGTTTTGGCGGGTTTAGGAGGACTGGGCTCCAACAACTTCTACTGAGCAAAACCTGTATATTAGCTGAAATAAAAGGTGATTGACTATGTCGGTGTCTTAGCTCCTTCCATTGGGCCGAGACGTTACATTATTTTTAGATCCCGTTTGAATTGTGACACGAAGTACACATATGTTGGTCTTTTTAAAAGATAATTGTTCAAGTTGTGAACTATAAAGTAATCTTTAGTTTTGTGTGTAACCGCTCAGTGAACTACAGCTTTCGTCTCACACAACACACTTCACCAAAACAACGCTTTCTTTGGCTTGTGGCGCGAAAACGTCATGACACTTAAGCGACACAAGGTTTTGTAGTCTTACTAATGACATATTTTCACAGTCTTATACTTCAACAAATGCCCGACAAACCTAGAACAATTATCTTTTAAATAGACAAACAAGCATCATATGCCTGCGTCGTGTCACAAAGCAAACATGATCTAAAAATAATGTTATTCTCTCTGTTAGTTGACTACATACACATTTTTTCCAAACTAAGGTCCCACAATGCAGAAGTGACTTCGGCTAGCTATAAAGGAAAGTGCAATAAGAGCATGATCAATAATAATAATAATAATAAAAAATATATAAAAATAAATAATAATAAAATCATGGGTGGATATTACATACTATATCAACGCGTTAACAGAAAAAGCACTATAATCCTTACTTGTTCTTTAGCCAATGCAAAACCACAACTCTCTAAGAAAGAAATGTTTCTGATAACCACATATACAGCACAATAGACCATCTACTTTATATACCTACCACTGAGAACTTTTGGTCCACAAATACCACTAGAGCTCAAATGCTACTGGTTATACTGTATAATCAGTAGCATAAACTATATTGTAAATAAGTAAATAAACACCATCAAAATAAACACCATCAAACAAGGACTGATTTAGCTTTTGTACTTTTGACAATTGTTTCAAACCTAAGTAAAAGGTTTCCTTATACTATACTGGTTTGCCTATTAGTAGGCCTACAACATTAATTAAATGTAATATTATATACTTCCTAACACTGACTTGCTCATACTGTTAGAACACAGAGCAAAACTCAATATAGTGTTACTTTATAATATGCAGCTAACCTTACTATATATTTGTTATTTTTCTACTTCCAAGACTTAATCTTCCTTATATATAAAGATACAATAGCGAAACATGAACATTGCACGAAGAAATAAAGCCACTTACGGCTGACGTAATATCTTTGTGGCATAAGCCATGTAAACGTGCATATGAATGAAAGAGGTTTACAGCACATATACTAAATGAAGTACATGGTATGTTTTATGCAATAGCTCGTATTGTACAAAACAATACAAACACATGGTTCTTAACATAGACTTCTACACGAAACTAGCCATGTTTGATGCAAGGATAGGATATAGCGTCTACCTTGTATCATGTACAATCAAGTACTATTAACGAAAAATATAAGAGTATATTAACAGACAACAAACCTTCAGCAGATTTCACAGAAACATACGCTACATTACACTTTCAGTTGGAATTTGAAAAATCCCTTGGTTTAGTAAGGGAAATGAAAAACACAGTACATTCAGAACTCAGTTGTCATAGGTACAACTGCAACATGGTCAACACAATGCATAAAAGCATAAAAAGCACTCCTTTAGTTTAGAGGTAATGATGACCTCATAAGGAACACAAAACGGATGAGAGAGAAAAAAGAAGAGGCTTTTAAGAAGAAAGAAATGGAAAATGTGTGGAAAAAATTCCAGTAGTATCATTTTTATGTAGTGCAAGAACTAAATTGCAGGCAGTATCTGTCTCGTCACAAGGCTAACATTGGCACAACTGCAATATTTACATTAAATAAATAAAAAAATATATATATTGACTACATGGACTGGTAATGTATGACTTAACATTTGCTAATTGTTGAAAAAACAATGTCCGTCATATTGAGTTCTTATCTACTTGGGCTTTGCTAAAGTCGAACACAAATACGTGTCCGGCTGCGGCATATCATTTTGTTTTTACTCTAAAGCACATATTATATTTTAGAGATACTGTATGTACTTATGTTGAATGTCAAAATAAAAAAAAATATATATAATAAAAGGAATGTAAAACAATTAGCAGGAAATTAGCTTAGCTAGCACCAGTAAACTTTTAGACAAAAGGAAAGACTCACACATCCACACCTACACAATACCTTGCATCACTAACAGTAGCATGCCTTAACTGAGGGGTCCAGATGGGTCAAAATAACTTTAAATAAAGATAATTCTGTCAGACAAATTTGTACCATCAACATATCTAATCTGGCACCTTTTTAAGGCTTGTATGTGGCAATCTTCACAGTAGGCAAATAAATAAATAAACAAGCACACCTCTCATTCTCACACGCACGCACGCACGCACCCACACGAAGACATATTTACTCCTGGGTTGGCCCACTAGGAGAACATTTGGCGTGCGGGGGCTGGAGGCCCTGAAGGAGCAGGGGGCTCAGTTTGGAGAGTAGCCCAGGCCGGGGCAGTGCCTGCAGGGAGGGGAGCAGGGAGCAGAGGCTGGGGGTCTGGAGGGAGTACAGACCTGCCATGCCGCTGACAGAGGCCGGCAGGGGACAGGGGCCCGCCACACACACCGAGGAGCAGGAGGAGGAGGAGGAGGAGGGAGGTGGTGAGGGCGGGGGGCGGGGAGGGGTGTGGCTGTTGCTAGGAGACCGAAGGATGGGGCGGTGGTGGGGCGGGCGTCTCTTCTCCTGAGCCTTAGCTTCTACAGAGACAGACAGACACACACACACACACACACACACACACACACACACACACACACACACAAATGCTCAGATACATGCGGGACACACACACACACACACACACACGCATGCGGCAGGCTCAAACATGCACACACAGCCTCCATCCTGGAGGTGGCAGTACCTCAATGACACACCAAAGACTCAGACAGCACCACCAAGGACTCATGCGCCTAACATTTTCCAACCACTAGAGGGCGGCAGAGAAACGACAGACAATAACACCACAGTCCTCCATGCATCCGGACTATCATGTTCTACCGACCGAGGGTATCCCAGGCAACACATGCTTACAAATGGATGCTGGGGTGTAGCTGTGGCACGCGGCAGTGCTTGAACCGAAGAACGGGAGCTCAAGCTATATAGTAGCGCCCACACACACACAATGAGCCTGAACAACGACCAGGTGAACGAGCAGAGAGAGAAGAGCAAAGGAGACTGTGTGTGCATGTGTGTGTGTGTGTATGTGTGTGTATGTATGTATGTATGTATGTATGTACGTGTGTGTGTGTATGTATGTATGTACAGTGTGTATGTATGTGTGTGTGTGTGTGTGTGTGTGTGTACAGTATGTATGTATGTATGTATGTGTGTATGTGTGTGTGTGTGTGTGTGTGTGTGTGCTTGTGTGAGAGAGAGAGAGAGAATGAGTGCTGGGCGAGCAACAGAACAGAACAGACTGCCGCCACCAAATGGTTGGGGGGACAAAAATGGGCCCTACCTCTGACCGGCCCCAGGGTCTTGCTGCCCCCGCGGTTGCCGTGCGCGTGCGCGTGAGCGTGAGCGTGAGTGTGAGTGTGAGCGTGGGCTCGCGGGGGCGGGCAGCCGAAGGTGAAGCTAGGCGAGCTGTGGATCTTCGGGGAGGGCGTCTGGCTGCTGCTGCTGTGGCTGTTGGAGCGCACGTGGCCCAGGGCGTTCTCCGATGCCGAGCTGGACAGAGAACTGCTGGGCGGGAGGGAGAGACGACAGGTGTCAAATGATGAAGAGATGTCAACCGACAACAGACGTCAAATGATGAATAGGCGTCAAATGATGAATAGGTGTCAACCGACAACAGGCGTCAAATGAAGAATAGGTGTCAACCGACAACAGACAATATTAGGCAATAAGGGCTCCGACACAACAATATTTTGGTTGTTCAGTTTTAAAATACTCATTGTCTGACATTGTGCAAAGATACACAACATTACGCCTTTTATACTTAAAAAGGTATAGTCTGCGTTTGTAAGCTGATTGTAAGCTAATACACTTTTTGTCAAATTCACCAAATATCTCCTAACATTTCTCTATTTTACCGTTCTCTGTGCGTGCTGAAATAATTTTCTGGTACTCCTACACAGCCCAGGCTCCGTAAATAGGAACATAAACTAAGTGACTGCTTACAACAACAATGTTGCTGGGCTTTGCGATGCGTTTCAATGTGAGGCGGAGCTCCTGAGGATGTCCGGAGGCTTGTGAGTCTGCATCTTTTTGTTTGGTTTGTGTGTTTTTGTGCGTTCATGCGCGCATGTAAACTCACATGCCGAAGCTCTTGGGTGGCGATGCCTTGTTGACGCTGTGGTGCGTTCGTGGCGCGTGGGCGTTTGTGTTGGTGTTCAGGACCTTGTTGTTGCGCACGTGCTTGAGGATCCACGCCCGCAGGTTGGCCAGGCAGCTGTACTCGGACAGAACCAGCCTGGGCCAAGGGTTACCCTCCACCATGTCCAGGGCAGAGATGGCCACGGCACGGCCTACCTGAGACACGCACACACGCGTTTAAAGCACACCATAAACAATCAAAGCAAATAGCTAAAACATGCAAAAAATATTTACATTTATGTTAATAATCAATATTATTAATAAACTATTTATCATTCATTAATCATAATAATGTTGAGACCTGATTAATATAGTGAAATAAATTGGTTCTTGGTGTAAAAGTGAACATTTTAGGTTAAGTAAGATTAACACAGGTTGTGATTGACACTGAAATGAACCAGAGAATGATATTAGCTTAATGTTATGACAGGAAAATGTTAGGTTAACACAGGTTGTGATTGACACTGAAATCAACCAGAGAATGATATTAGCTTAATGTTATGACAGGAAAATGTTAGGTTAACACAGGTTGTGATTGACACTGAAATTAACCAGAGACTGTTATTAGCTTAATGTTATGACAGGAAAAGCCTGGTTGCTGGCACAAATCGTCACACCTGTTCAAATATGTCTGGAGTGTATTTTGGGGGGAATGACGGGGTTGGTGGAGGTGTGGCCCGTCCGTTGTCATGGCAGGCGGGTGGAATGGTGTTCATCGCTCTCCCAGTATTGTAGTTGCACTCCAAAGTGTAACTGTTTGAGGAGTTGATAGGCACACATTATATTAGATGCACCCATAACACAACACAAAACACAAAATAAAAGAACAGATCTGATGTTTATGTGAGAGAAGACTAATTCAATAAAGCAGCTTACTGTGGGGAATAGAACAAATGAAATTATTGTTAAGAAGAATATAATTTTCCAGAACAATCTTATGATTCTGAATAACTGTCCTTAAACCAAACTACTGGTGCTCAATGTATGTGTATCTATAAACATACGGTATATTAGACATAAAAATATAATAAAACAAGATAAAGCAAACCTCTAACAACTACAGTACAATTACTAGGGGTGGGAATCACCAGAGGCCGCACGATACGATATTGTCACGATACTTATGCCACAATGCGATATTATTACGATTTTAAACAATATTGCGATATATTTTCCCCACTTCAAAGTATATCCCCAAAGGTGAACTTTGTTTTGTTCATCTCACATAAATTGTATTGCTGCAAAAAGTGATTGTCAAGCAGACTAACTGACATGAACATGTCATAAATATTGTATACACCAAGTCAAATTATCATGTGCAATTTATATAATGAAATTGCGATACTTGGCGTCCGTGTTTCGATACAGTATTGCCATGGGAAACATCGCGATACTATGCTGTGTCGATGTTTCCCCCACCCTTACAAATGGCAAGATTCGGCTTGATTTAAAGTGTAGCTGCGCCATAAAATGTGTTTTTTTGAGCTGTAAACTAAGTAATAGCATTGATCTGTGATGAGACACATCAATGATACTGTTTTTAGAAAAATATGCATTATATGTGCTGAAAACAGAACTACATGTCATATCTGTTAAAAACACCGCATGACCTGGCTGGTTTTCATCGGTACACTCCGTCCGCTTATATGTAATCAAATTAAAATGTTAACGTTAATGTGGGCCCCCCTCTCAGCCCCTCCCCTCTGCTTCCCTCACTCAGCTCCTTGACTCATTGTTCTAAATTGTGTAGTCAGGCTCGGCGCTGGGGCGGTTACACTTTAACATAGTGAGGTGTCAGAATGGACAGTGTTGTGCCAGTATGTCTGCAGCGAGGATGGACCTGTGCAGCAGTCCTATGGCCTTATAAATGGCCACCCTGCCGCTGCCCTCCTTGGACTGGCCGTCCCGCTTGTCCCTGGCGTACATGTTCTTCTCGGAGAAGTTGCAGCCCTGGAAGTCGAAGTGTGCGGAGTTCACAGCTATCAGCCTGGGGTAGAGCATGTTCTCCACCTGCACAATGTAGCCACAGAGACCGTTAACATGGGGGTCTGACTCCGCAACCCCTAGTGGCTCATCAGTCACTGCAGGATGTCCGCCAAATTATTAGATCCCAAATTGTTTGTATTCCAAATTCAAAAAATAAGTCTGAGAATACACATTATCATGAATACAACATATAAATAAGATATACATATATTAATCTGTCAATCCTGATTATTTTAATGGATTAGCATTGTATACAGTAAACCATTACAAAGTACGTTTACACAAATTGTTGGCAACGTTGAAATAAGCAACACAATATTGTACAATATGCATAATTCTATAAGCCAAGGGGTCCTTGGCCTGAAAAACGTCCTGTGCAGAGGACATGGGGACTATCGGGAGCTACACGTTTAGTGGACATGAACATGTCATGAGTGAACATCAGTAACATGTCATCAAAAGATACAAACTAAGGCATTAAAGCTTTTAAAACCAAGACTAATAAGACAATGCAGCAGAGCTAGTAAGATCTGACCTTTACATGATCAAATAAAGTTGTTAACACCGACAGCATGGTTTCTTTCTTTATTGTTGTTCCCTAGTGAAGAAATGGGATGGGACCAAGAAATTAAGAAGATGAAGACAATCTCACCTGCTGGCTCTCGTCCGGAAGGCTGTTCCCGTACATGAAGCAGCCCCGCTTGGAGGCGTGGCCATGCAAGTCCACGTAATAGGCCACGCCCCCGTTGTGGGACACGATCGGCTCCGCGCCCGGCCGGAGGTCGCCGTGGTTACAGAGGAGAACCGCAGGCGTCTCCGTGGAGCGCAAGAGGCCGAGGTTGCCTCCGATGCCCTCGTCCCCGTCACCCGTCTCTATGGCGACCCTGCGGTTCTCCTCTTCCACCACGGCGACCTCCGGCTGGGCGGGGCTCGCGAGCGGGGCGCCCTTCTCCGCGTTCCGCTGGTTCAGGCTGACCTCCAGCGCGGTGAGGAGGAGCGGCGGGGGCGGGGCCTGGTGGTTGGCGGGCTTGGCGGCGGCGAGCAGGGCGGCGGGGGGCGTGCGTGCGGGGCTGTTGCACGGACGGCTGTGTGCGTGGTGGAAGAGCAGCAGAGTCTTGGCCGCGTAGATGGAGGGGTGCAGCTCGGGGCTGGGGTGCAGGTACTGCCGGTTTAGGTTCACACCCCTGGAGTCTGTCCTGCAGGAGGCGCAACAGTATCGCAGAGTCAGCCTTTACTTACGACTGCATGGCTGTACAGTCTGGCACGCAGACAGACCCAGTTAATCTACTGGGTAACTCAAATGAAAAGTGTGATGTTGTGTAAAGCCAGACCCAGTTAATCTACTGGGTAACTCAAATAAAAAGGGTTATGTTGTGTAAAGCCAGACCCAGTTAATCTACTGGGTAACGCAAATAAAAAGTGTGATGTTGTGTAAAGGCAGACCCAGTTAATCTACTGGGTATCTCAAAGGTGTTATTTTCCCCACAGAATACATATATATTTAATATACGCGTTGGACAGTGTCACACCTGTAGTGGCCGCGAACCACTCCGTCCGGGTTGAGCATGGGGATGAGCTTGAAGACGAACATGTTCCGGAGCGCGTGGGCGCGGGGGTCGTCCTTCCTCAGGATGAAGTGGAGGAAACCGTTGAAGACGAAGGAGGAGGGGGTTTCCCCCGGGTGTACGCGACTGCTGAGGAAGAACACCTGCGGACGACGACGGAACGCGCACGCACACAAACACAGGGTCAGATTCTCACGTGGCCTTAACTGGATCTTTCCAACGCGTTGTCTTGATGGCCGTGCATAAATATTTCAGTAGCCCGAGAGTCCTTCATCGCTGTCAAGGACAGCCAAGGAGTCGACAGCAGACAAACGGAGTTGACTTAGCTCAAACAGGCGCTGAGTAAGACTAAGGCCCAATCCCATTTCTCATTTGTACCCCTACCCTTTGCCCCTTGGAACTGTTACAAGGGGCAAGGGTTGAAATGTTCCCCTACGAAATGGGACAACACTTCCAAGAACCACAACGTCATCAGTAGCTAGTCGATTGTGTCATCGTGAGTGTTTTTACTGGCTTTTACATTTCCATAATTCCGTCCTCAGCTGTGATGATCTCTCTTGCGTGGGCTATAGGCATCTTTTTTATATGGACGTGTTTTATACTTATAAGCCTACTACATTATGGCATTGGCAATAATGTTACCGTATCACAAGGACAGCATCTATCTGATGGGGAGACTGAAATACACACCACGTTCGCGATGCGTTCACAACTTCAAATTGACGTATCTAACCCTAACCCTATTTTCTTTTTTTAACGAGTTGTGAAGACAAAACTAACATACTGGTAATATCCAATGAAATTTCATTAAACTAAGATAATACAAGGATTTTCTAAATTTATTTTATTTTTGTAAAAGAAAATACTTATATTTGTGGGTTTTGAGCAGTCACTCTGGTGTGTGCCTCTGAACACACTTTGTTTGAGGGGCTACATGGCCCTAACACTTCTCCCTAGCCCTCAATCCAAACCAGTATTGGGACGCCCTACCCCTACACATGAACGCGCAAAACGGAGGGTTAGGGCCAAGGGGTGAAATGGGATTCAGCCTAAGTCCTTATAGGCACGTCTGGCCGCTTGGCAGCCATCTTGGTAAAGCAATACCCTACCTAAATGAATGAGGATACAGCCATGACTGCACTTCAATAGTCACCGTCCAGCACATGAAAACTGCATGTACATATTTACCAGGAAAATCTGATTAAAAGCATCTTAAAACATTGTGTGACTTACCCCCTTATAGTCAGGGAAGGGAATATGTTTAAGGGAATAACTTCTACTAGCATGCGCAACAGGTGGCTTGCATCAGTTCAACCACACATCTGACTAAATAGGTTAATGCTCGGCAGTTATAAAGTAGACGATTGGCTCATTTGGGTGGAGGGGCGGTAAATGTGCCTCCAACTGCAGCCATATTTGACGTTTCAGAATACTCTTATAGAGCTCCATTCAGAATTCTCCCCATAGAGCTCCATTCAGAATACTCCCCATAGAGCTCCATTCAGAATACTCCCCATAGAGCTCCATTCAGAATACTCCCCAGAGCTCCATTCAGAATACTCCCCATAGAGCTCCATTCAGAAATCTCCCATAGAGCTCCATTCAGAATTCTCCCCATAGAGCTTCATTCAGAAATCTCCCATAGAGCTCCATTCAGAATTCTCCCCATAGAGCTCCATTCAGAATACTCCCCAGAGCTCCATTCAGAATACTCCCATAGAGCTCCATTCAGAATACTCCCATAGAGCTCCATTCAGAATACTCCCCATAGAGCTCCATTCAGAAATCTCCCATAGAGCTCTATTCAGAATTCTCCCCATAGAGCTTCATTCAGAATACTCCCATAGAGCTCCATTCAGAATACTCCCATAGAGCTCCATTCAGAATACTCCCATAGAGCTCCATTCAGAATGCTCCCCATAGAGCTCCATTCAGAAATCTCCCATAGAGCTCTATTCAGAATACTCCCCATAGAGCTCCATTCAGAAATCTCCCATAGAGCTCCATTCAGAATACTCCCCATAGAGCTCCATTCATAACTCTCCCATAGAGCTCCATTCATAACTCTCCCATAGAGCTCCATTCAGAATAATCCCATAGAGCTCCATTCAGAATTCTCCCCATAGAGCTCAATTCAAAATTCTCCCATAGAGCTCCATTCAGAATACTCCCATAGAGCTCAATTCATAATTCTCCCATAGAGCTCCATTCAGAATAATCCCATAGAGCTCCATTCAGAATACTCCCATAGAGCTCAATTCATAATTCTCCCATAGAGCTCCATTCATAATCCCACGAGTGGCCTGTCTCCTCTACACGGTGTCTCTGGATGTTACCCGTTTGCCGGCGAAGCGGTGCGGCCGTGGGGTGCTGGTGTCGGGGAACAGCCTGGGCAGGCGGGGCTCCCTCTCATCCTGCATGCCGCTGACGTTCGTCACGGTGAGCAGGTCCACTCGGTTGCCGTCCAGAGAGCGGCACAGGAGCTCCCGGTGGTAGTACACGCTGCCTGGGGCACTGGTGCCCGTGGTTACCGCGGGCGGAGGAGGGAGGAAATGAGGAAAGGAGGACATTGGAGAGAGAGAAGCAGCAGAAACAATAAAAAAGGAATAGTCAGCCATTTCTAAGATAATACACTTTTTGTCAAATTCACCAAAAAAATATTCCAGCATTGCCATTTGGCTTCGCAATGCGCTTGAATGCGTGGGGCGGAGCTTCTGAGGGAATTTGTTTTGATTTGAGCTCAAAGTTAGCAAGCTTTCTCAAGAATGACTAACCACTGTGGCATTGCTACATTGTGATTTTATAAGTACATGTATTATATGTATTTTTATATTTATAGCATTTTTCTATTCACTTTATATTCACACTATATGTACAATTACATTTTAAAAGATTTGCAATGGTCTCTTCATTTTTTACGCGACTGTATAGATATACAGTACTGTTATACACACACACTGTATAGAGACATGTACAGCATATTAAAGAGTCAGCTATTCCAAGCTAAATGTAAGCTAATACACGTTTGTCAAATTCAACAAATATCTCCTCGCATTTCGCGATCTTACCGTTCTCTGTGCGTGTTGAAAAAAATAACCTGATACTTCTACACAGCTCCGTAAATAGACATAAACAAATTGGCGAACACCGCTCGTATCAATATAGCCGTAGCACTACGCTTTGCTTCACAATGCATGTCTGTGTGTGAGGCAGTGGCGTGGAGGCCCGCGGAGCGATGCTTGATTTGAGCTCGAAGTTAGAATGGCTTAACCCTGCCCTTAAATCCAAAACCACTTACTACTACTTTTGTCAACAGCTGAATAGGTCAAACACTCGTCCTAAGCAAACAGCACTCTAATGACCCCAATGGTGACAGCCGTTACGCACGCCATCATTGCATTACATATGGGTACAGTGTGAGCTGTGCTACAACACCACAGTAATACCTGCTAGGGCCGAGCTGCGCCGTGCTTGGGTAGCTCTGGTCCAGGAGCTTCAGCATTGCCTGGTTCTCGCTGTAGGAGAACGGGTAGCAGAAGGAGAAGTAGGTGGCGGCTCCTCGCACCTCCAGCAGGCGGTGGGTGAAGGACAGGACGAACTGGTTGTCCACCATCTGGGCAGCGGCACAGTGTTGTAGGGAAACCCAGTAATAGACAGCGAACACCTTTAACATCTAGTGTCACTGTGTTATGTGCTAAACTAAAATAAAATGTCCGTGCTGTCTGTCTAGACTAGAGTACGCGGTGGATGGCTGTGGAGACGTTTTCATTGACCCTATTCCTCTACATCATTGGTGACTAATCTCCCCTTCTCAGCCTTATAGGATTCAGAATTTCATTTGACAAACATTCAATAGATTGGTGTCATATTCATGTTGTATCAGCATGTCTGTTCTGGGCTAATCGGTTAAAGAGGAAAACCACCTGATAGGTATTCATTTTGTGTGATGGCATCGTGCATTCTCGACTAGGGCCGGAGTTTTACGATATATGTATATACTCTTTAGTGAGCTGCATCAGCAGTGAAGCCTGGGTTTGTGCCTCAGCAGAGATTTGAATTTCCAGGCACGACTTGATGCGAGGCCGAGGTAAGATTGGCTCTCTGACCTGGAGAACACATCTAGCTGCGTTATGCATATTTTTTGTCTTAACGGCGGTCCAGTAAATGATTGAAGTTCTGCTACAGACATCTGCCTGGTGAATCTTCCTTCTTTATGTTAACTCCACAATGGCACACCGCTCCTGTCTACTTACCTCAAAGGTGGGTCTGTCCCGGACCCTCTCCCAACGGGTTTTGCCCGGCAGTGTTCGCACGAGGGGAGTCATGCCCTGACTGTACAGCTTGCTCTGCTTGTTCATATTCATCACGTTGACCTTCAGCAGCTTCCCAGGTAGAGCACCGCGAACGCTGAAGTAAAACCAGGACCTGAAACAGGAGTCATTGCTTCCCATAAGTAACACAGCTCTATACTGAGTCTCTGAGTGGAAAGCACAAAGATATAATGTAGTTCAATTGCTTGCAAAATTCAAACAGATATAGGATTTGTTTTGTTTGGGGGGTATTTGTATAGCCTGGGCTCTTATTTTTCCATGCTGTTTTAAATGTATTCATAATTCAATGATGTTGATTATATCAATATACTTTCTGCTATATTTAAAGCTATTATAAAATATAACATAAAAAATGTATTTTAAAAACTCTAAAATCTAGTTTTTTCTGTAACGGTTGTCGGCTAGTTAATGCAGGGTTATAGCTCACTCTCCAACACCTCAAAAGGATTCTCTGGTGACTCATACGCCGGAGACCATTGGGTTTTGGCGTGCCGTGTATAGCGGAGAGTGGAGAGACAGGTGGGACGGACACCGGCTACACCTCCATTCACACAATGCTCTATTAGCATACAGCATGAACCGCATCCCACGCTGAAGCATCAAGATTTCTGGCGGGTCAGGTTTTGTGTTAACACTCGTACCTGTTTCCATTCTCGTGCTCAGTGCCAGAACAATCTGGCCGCGTCCATACGTTGAACTCATAGTCGGGCACAGGGCTGGACCCTGGAGGGTTGGTTCCAGCAGGGGGACCTTCCGAAGGGGAAGAGTTACCCCTCTCAACTTTTTCCACATGGGCAAGATTCCCTGAGTCAAAGTTGGAGCTGAACACCACAGTGCCAAAACAGGCCTCCATGTCTCTAAGCTCTGGTCACGGGCGTCCTGTTACAGGGTTAGAAAATGTACAGTATGGGTCTTACAATGACTACTACTGACGCACGTGAGTGGTTGACATGACGTCTGATTTTACCGTAATCAAGTAATAAAACTGAGAAATATAAATAATGCAGAATAGAGACATTTTTACAACTGGTAAACTTTAAGATTCAAGAGAGTTTTTGGTTTGTTTATATTATAGGTTCAACAGAAAACATTTACTGCTGTGACTGTAATATGCTTGAAGTAGGAAATGTAAACATACATAAAAATACTATTTGCATTATTTTATGCATGTCTACTTTGCCATTATAACTGTGTTAATTGCACAAGCCAACAATAACAATAATTAGAACAAGTTATATTTCGTAATAAAAATTATACACATTTTATACACATATACAGCTGTCTGAGTAGTTTATTTTCAAAAGACCACCCAAGACATAATAAATATAAATGACATTGAAGCTCACATCACTTGACTGTCAGGCAATCGATTAAACAACAGTGTCATCAGCATTCAGTTAATAAACGAATTGCTTATATATTAGGACAATGTTATGCTAGGTTGCAATTGCAAGATCAACCCCATTTCGTTAACTTAGCAAATGTTGCTATGGTATCTCTCTAGGCTACGGTAGTTAGCTCCTGATGCTCGACACAAGACAACAAATGCACATACACAATCATTAGCACATTTGTTCACAGTACGGTATAGATCGTGGTTATGTTCAAATGCAAATTAAATACAAATAAATCGTGTCTTACAGAGCTACTGTAGAATGATATCCATTGTAAGTCTTCTGCGTTGGCTGTGAGGACCAAAACAAACCCACTGTGCAGCTCTGCTGCACGTAGGTGGCCCAGGGAAAACAAACGTTACGACATTACACGCTCCGGAACAATAGGGGGCGCCTTTAACGTTATCAACAACCGTATTTCATTATTCCAGACTTTCATAGTGATTATGCGTAATATATGTTTAACAACAGAAAGAAAGATGTGATATTAACTACAATTTTGGTATGAAAAATATACTATTGTTATGTAGTCATGAGACTGCACACGCCGGTACCGGTATGGCAAACCGTTTTGACTTTTATTCTCCAAGATTTACTAGAAGGCCTACATATTAGATACTGGTATCCATTGTTAAGACACTAGTAAATATTTCAAAAATTACTAGTATCTGTTATTTAGATACTAGTAACATTTTAAATGTCTTATGATGTTGAGCCTTCAATTGCAATTGAGCCTTCAATTGCAATTGAGGCCATGAAGTGTTTGGCGTGACTTGAACATAAATGACAAAATGAGTATACATTTTCCCCTTACCCCTTTATCCCTGGTATGTCACACTTACCAACACTGATGTCATTCTCTTGGCTCATAGGTCTTATAATTGGTAAGGGAGGAGGGGCTCTTAATGTTTTCGAAGGGGCATGTGGATGGCCATCTTCCTCCGAGGACAAGGGATGTGATGAGGATGAGGGTGATGAAGATCTAAGCCGTTCTGGTCTAAATATATAAATTAACATTTAAATCATTTGTATTTTCAAGCATCACTAATTTGTAAAAAGAAACATGAATATAGGCCAACATTTTCCTCATGCTAAAAAATGTATAAAAATTACAGTGTAATTATGTTTTGTGAAAAAAAAAGATAGATAGATACTAGTAACAAATTGCACATTTTTACAATTGAAATCTATGGGCCTCTACCATTCAGATATATCCAAATTGCTTCTGACTAGTAACTATTCCAAAAGTGACTAAAATACTATTCCAATCTAGTCTAATTCTTTAGATAGTATCTATTCCAATACTTACTAGTAGTATATTATTTAGAACTAGGCCTATCTATTCTTTAGATGCTAGAATGTGTTCAAATATTTACTAGTATCTATTCTAACTAACATTTTAAATTGAACTATCAGCTGTATTTTTGAGTAAGTAAAAAAAAAGAAATAGTAGGAATTAAATGATTACTAGTAAGTATTAGAATAATACTAGTAACTATTCAAATATATATTACTTATTGGTTGGTTTTAAGATAGGCCTATATTGTGCCTAAATAGATACTCGTATCTATTCGAATATATACTAGTAAATATTGGAATAGTTAGAATAGACTACTAGTAACTATTCGACTAGTAACTATTCGAATAAATACTAAAATCTAAAGAATAGATGATAGTAACTATTCGAATGGATACTATTAACTAATGGTATATACTAGTATCTAAAGAATATATACTAGTATCTAAATAAATAGATACATATTGGAGAATAAATGTCAAAACGACTTGCCATACGCCGGTGCAGTAGGCGGCGGTATGCCGCTTAAAGCTAATTGTGGTGCGGCGATAAACCAAGGAAGAAGAGGACGATTCCTTCTAGACACGAACAACATTAGCGAAAACAAAAGCCGCCAAATAAACTAATAATAGTATATTAGAAACCCGATAACGGGCTTTATTTCGACGACCCGTAGAAAGAGGAGATGATGATAGCCACCTACGGGAGCGGGTAATTCCGCAATGCCTTTGTAAGTCTTTTCATTTTCGACCGTTCTGTACAGTTTGTTGAGATGAATCGGAGGCCACGATTGCAAGGGCCTCAACCAGCTAGCATGAGCTAGTTCACATTAGCGTGTCGTGTTTGTGTATTGGTCATCTGGTACGTTATCTTGCATAGCTAGCGTGGATCACAGAAAATCATTGATTATCTGATTTTAAAAAGCTTTACTGCCGTACTACTACTGTCAAAAGTTACCTACCGTAAGGTCGCAAAAACGTGTAAAGCCATCGTTGGAGCTACCGTAATGCCGCTATCTTCCCACGCGTTTTCAGTTAGTTGGTACCGTGCTAAGTAGTTATTTCGACAATATAGAGGTGTGTTGCTTGTTATGGATGCAATTTCGGTTATCACTGGGTCAGTGGAACCAGATATCGAACCCCTTTATCTCTTATTTTTTAGAGAAAATCTCGTACAGACATTTGTTTTGATACTGCTTTCCCGCGATGCTTTTAACCCCCGCCCCGCTCCCATAAATCATCATGGTACCATGCATAACATGGCATCTCTCTCCTCAGCCCGATCAACAACCAGCCTCCCGCGGCCAAGCACTATGGGATCACATCTCCCATCAGCTTGGCTATCGCCAAGGAGGCTGACCTCATCCAGACCCAGAAGCTGATAGACACATTAAAACCACACGGGGTGTTTGAGGAGGATTTGGAGCTACAGCGCAGGTCAAATTCAACGATGCTTACTTACTGACATAAGATCATTCTAAAGAAACATGCGCATATTTTTTTCTTTTTAATTGAAGCCATGGTCCTACATTGTCTTTTATTGTTAGTGGCATAGGTCCATGCTTTTTAAATATTACTTGTTAATGTCATATATGACTGAAAAATCCTGACCCAATGCTTCAAAACTAGTTTATATGGGCTATAAAAGTCATAACTTCAATGAAAGCTTTGAATGGAGGCTGTGCTGATAAACTGCCTCCAGTTGATTCTAGTTGATACAATATATTTATATAGAGAAGTGTGTTGCTGTATGAAATGATAATACATGTGACACAGGTAGAATATAACCTGTGTTTTCCTGCACCCGCCCACTATGTTTTCTTTTCTCCTCCACAGGATACTTGTGTTGGGCAAGTTAAACACACTGGTCAGTCACTGGATCAAAGAGATTAGTGAACTAAAGGCAAGTGTGTTTCTGTTTATCCCCTTTGTCTGCCATTTTAGCATGGAGGCACAAATATTGGATGTAAAAATATTTCAATATATTATTTGTTCAAAAAGACAGTAAATGTATACATTACATGTATACTTAGCGATTGTAAGCTCATACACTTTCACCAAATTCACCAAATAAATTTACCAAGTGCAAAGTGGCGAATACCGCTCACAAAAACACTGCCACAGGCTTGACTGTGTTTCTAATGTGTGGGGCAGAGCTTCTGAGGGAATACCCTATGGTGTTGAATGGAGGGGTGTTTGTGATATGGGTTTGACGTTAGCAAGCGTTTTGAGTGACTGACTGACCCTGCTTTTAATACTAAATGGGACAAATATTGAATTCCCTGCAGTATTGCTAATACTAGTATATTATATAGTTTATTCCAAAACAGTCATTTAAATAAGACTATTTGTGCTGCTGCTTTCAGAATTTACCCCCATCTATAACTGAAACAATGGGAGGAAAGATATTCACCTTTGGCTCCTATCGCTTAGGAGTCCACACAAAGGGTAAGTCATTGTGTATCTTGTAGGCCCATCACAATGGATATACCAACCTTTTAAGATTGCCTTGGATTATTTATGCATTGTAGAACGCTTGAAGTAGTTTAATATGCCATTCATTAATCTAGAAATGGTGTGCATTTGCTGTAAATCCAAGTTCATTACTTTGCTTTATAGAAGACGGTATACCGGCGGTTTTACATTTTTATTTGTAGCATGCAATATTTTTACGCCACAATTTGTTCAAGTTTATTGTCATTCCATCATGTTGGAACACAAGGGAATGAAGGTGTTACTCAGGTACAGCAGCATAATATACTGATAAATAATAAATAACCTAAAACTATATAAAAAACCTAAAACAATATAAGACTAAACAGTTTAAGATTAGTTTTAAATGCAGCATTGGTAAGTGCCACATAGTCAGCAGCAGACAGAAAAGCAGTGAAACAAGTTGTTGGTTTTTAAGATGAGTTCATAAGCCTGACAGCTTCTTTTTACAATTACACAAACGATTGATTGTTTATTCCTCTTACAGGTGCCGATATTGATGCCCTTTGTGTAGCACCACGACATGTTGAGAGAACAGACTTCTTTACTTCTTTTTATGAGAAGATGAAGGAGCAAGAGGAGGTTAAAGACTTACGGGTCAGATATTTTTGTTGTTGTTGGATCTTCCTATTTTTATTTAGTTTTTTTTAGTAGTCTTGTTTACTTTGGGGGTATTTGTTCCATCTTGTTTTAATCAGTTGTATTTGTTTCATATTTGTTTAGGCTGTTGAGGAGGCATTTGTCCCTGTGATCAAATTGTCATTTGATGGAATTGAGGTACTTTTGAATCATAAGTTATTAAAATCGCACTGCTACACCTTGTTTTATTTTTATAACATTTTGTATACATTTTATTAATGTTATTTATCTATTTATTTCAGATTGACATACTCTTTGCCCGGCTGGCATTACAAACCATTCCAGAAAATTTGGATCTTCGGAACGACGCACTTCTTAGAAACTTGGACATACGCTGCATAAGGAGTCTCAATGGTAAGCCCTGTCATTTGATTTAAACTCTGGAGTAGTGGACCAAAACATTTTGGTTCATTTGACACTTTGATTATTTATGTTTATTTTAAGCAACTGCCACAATAAACACACATTTACAATATATCTCTTTACATTTTTGTGTATACTGTCTTTGTGCTTTGTAGGCTGCCGAGTAACCGATGAGATACTTCACCTTGTGCCCAATATAGAGAACTTCAGGCTCACTTTGAGAACGGTCAAACTGTGGGCTAAACGTGAGTTGTCAATTTTTTTTCCCCTATTCATCAACATATTAACCTCAACCCCCTATCCTGTTGAGCATGTTGACTGTGTTGAGTGTGTAGCAATTGACTTGCTACATACACACTTGTAGATCAGTTGAGGGATTTTTTTTTTGTGTGTGTGTGGACTAGTACGCAATCTTCCTAATGGCACATGAATAAGGTCTAACTAACCTGTATGGCCTTAACTCAAGAGATTGGTTCAAGCCAAAAGAAACCTGCGTGTTGTTGCATTTTTCTTTTTTCCCTGTTGCCATGGTGACTTTGTGTGGCTTGTGTTTACTGTCTACCTTGCGCCCACTGTTGAAGGAATGTCATGTTAGATGGATGAGCGTCAAATTAAAGTGATCACAGATTTGAAATTGCGGGCCACAATACAAATCCATGCGTTGCTGCACAATGTCACAGGTTTTTACACAAAATAATAAATAAAAAAAGCCATAGGATGGCAGTGGGACGACAGGTGATCGAGATGTCGCTGTTTCGAACCGTGCTAACTCCTGACAGTGTTGATGTCCTTGAGCAAGACGCCGTACCCTAACTTCTCCCGGTTGTTACATGGCAGCTTGCATGGCTGACACCACTGTGTGAGAGACTGGTTGAATGTGAGGGTATACTGTAAAGCGCTTTGAGTGGCTGGAAAAGCGCTATATAAATGCAGTCAATTTACCATAGGAGCTAGCATGTTTTCAATAATATCGACTTATTGTGATATTGGGAACTTATGGGTTGTTTTTATTTGTTTTCCCAGGGTGGTGGTGGTAGTAAAAATAAAAAATGTAATTTGTATAGCACTTTTCATATAGAATTGCAGCTCTATTTGCTTTACAGAGGGAACATAAGAAAATACATAAGGAATCAAATTAACTTATAAATTATTAATAAGGCGTAAAAACAAATACATAAAGATAGTAAAAAAAAAAAAAATTTTAGATGAACAAATGTATTTTTGTATGGTCTCTATTCCAAACAAGTTTTGTTAATCATATGCTTTCTAATAGAGAGGAAACTGTGGCTGCTATAGTAACTACTGCCATCTAGGGTGAGACAGTGTATGACATGCATAGTTGCCCACGCTATGCTGCATTCTGTGTCTATGCAGTGGTAGTCTACCCTTGAACTTGACAACATGTATTTGGCATGCGGAGCGCTGCGTTAGTTTGAGTCTATAATGGACCACCTTTTCTTCTTCTACTACTACCAAGGACGCAACATTTACTCTAACATCCTGGGCTTCCTCGGTGGTGTGTCGTGGGCCATGCTGGTGGCCAGAACGTGCCAGCTGTACCCCAATGCTGTGGCCTCGACCCTCGTGCACAAGTTTTTCCTGGTCTTTTCCAAGTGGTGAGTGCTCCCGGGTGCATAGAATTGGAAGTGGGGTTTCTAAAAAAACATTTGTACTGAGATTTGAGTGCGGTGCTGTTTTGGAATGGAGACTTTTCTTTGTTGCAGGGAATGGCCGAATCCTGTGTTGCTAAAGCAACCAGAGGACTGTAACCTTAATCTTCCAGTTTGGGATCCCAGGGTAATGACAAACCAAGCCTCAAGAGATATATGTAGTGCTAAACTCACACTCTTAAGACCTTTTGGACTTTGAGAGATGGGAAACACTTTTAGCTAAATGTTCTTTATGTTGGGTTAATTTGCTTCTTTTCTTTTTTGTTGCTGTTCTAATCACTTGCTTTCTAATGAAACCAGTAATGTAAATGTCTCGTGTGCAGATGTTGGTGTTCGTACATGTTAAACGTAACGTTGTGACACAGCTCACCACCTGACTTCTTAGTAAATGCATATTTAATTTCTAGTCTCCACACATTGTTGTCTGTTTGGGTGGATGTAGGAATGTCCAGTAACAGACTCTAAACTGTGTGTGTGTGTCCGTCCAGGTTAATCCCAGTGATCGCTACCACTTGATGCCCATTATCACCCCCGCTTATCCCCAGCAGAACTCCACCTACAATGTGTCTGCCTCCACCCGAGCCGTGATGGTGGACGAATTCAAACGGGGTCTGTTTACATTGGCCTAACAACGCCAAGGGTTCACATATAAAGGCTCTCCTAATAGCTCATTAACTTTACAATTACAACGTGAATTTAATGCAACTTGAAGACAATGAACTGTGAAATTGGGACACAATAACACATTTCCTGCTCGATCTTTTTGCAAAGACATTTAGTCGGCATTGCTTAATTGGTAAACAACTTTTCCCGTTTCAGTTGATAAATTGTAGAATGAACTGAAACTGATGGCTATAGTTCTGATAAAGCCTTAAAAGTATAAGACAATTCTGTGAGCTAAAATGGATGGATTTTTTTTTTCCTTTTTCTAAGGGGCTCTAATTTTTAACACGTTCCCGTTATTGTTTCACAGGCCTTGCCATCACAGACGAAATATTGCAGAAGAAAGCCGACTGGTCGAAACTTTTTGAAGCCCCAAACTTCTTTCAGAAATACAAGTATGTATTGAGCAGCTTATCCTGTTGGATGCCCATGGTGAGATTACAATATTTCAATAAAGATTCATATTTTCATAATGAGAAAACGCTGCTTGGCCCTTATAAACATTTATGGCAGTTTATTTTGGAAGTTTTGAATGAATATTAGTCATATTATTTAAACTGTAAATTATTTCCTGCCATAGCACGTTTTTTTTTTTTTAATTCTCAGAATGATTTAATTATAATCTGAGTCTAGGGGCAGTTATACACATAACTGTGCCTTGTTAGTTTAAATTTGATGTTTTGTGTTTTTTATTAAAGGTAGGTACCTGGTTGTAAGCATTCCTATTAAATATAAAATCTCCTGAATTCCCCTGTACATTTTTTTAATTAATCTGATTGTATTCAATTCAAAATAAAACTATTTAGTTCACAATTTGCACTATGTATTTTTTATTAGTCTAATTTTTATATTCTTTATTTATAATTTTGAGTGTATTTCTGCATTGTCAACTGACATAAATCAGCATGTTTATTTGGGAGTTTTGCAATGTCACATGCTTATGTTAGGTAGGTTAGATATATTAATGTAGCACAATAATCAGGTTAACATACTGAGTAATGTGCTCAAGTTTGTTAATTATTGAATTGGACACCCATTGTTTTATATTTAAGCTGTCATTACACATAGTCAGTAACACAATATTGACTTGAAAGCCTGTGGACCAGTCCCCGGCCCTTTTCTCAAGGTTTACCCAGTCTGGTGCTTTGATTCAAGGTGAACCTTTTATCGCCCACTTTAAGTAACATAAGCCAAGTCAATTTTCTATAAATTTATAAGCACATAACAATCTCAAAGGGCTTCACATGCCAAAATGCCATAAAAGATGTTGCCTTGCTGCCTTAAGCAACCCCCGGCACGGCCCAACCAGGCACTCTGGACACGTAGGTTCTCTGTTCCTCTCCGGAGCTGGGGCAGAGGAGGAGAAATGGCATCGGAACTGGAATGTCCGTTCCAGCGCTGCTTGAGAGTTTTTGTTTAGAAGAACTCTATCTGGCTGCGGTGTATGTGGCTCCAATGCAGCCGTGCTTTAATTGAGTGCATACTTTAGCACCTGGGGTTTCAGCCTTTCTTCCTTGGATGTGTTTTATTGTGTTACTTGAATAAATGTGTTTGTTCTGGCCTGAGTATTTTTTAAAAAAAATATTTTTGTTTTTTATTTCCATTTATGGCCTGATAATACCTTTTCCTTAAGTGACAATTCTTGCGTGTTTTAGCACAGGCAGACATATTTGAGCAGCGTTTTGGTGTGCTCACAAGCTCCATAAATGAATAGTAGATGTGGACAGGTTTTTGCTTTAAGTGTGGAGTCTTCTGTAACATTCCCTTGACAGGGTGAGTTAGGTATAGCTGATATTTTTTAAAAGCTCAGTATGCCAGTGAAAGCTGTCAGTCTTAATGCTTTCTTTACCAGCACCTGAACATGTGCAACCTTGATTAAAATCTAAATCCAAGCCTGTGAAAACAGTAAAAGTAAGGGATTAATGGACTAGTTTCCTTATGTGTGGGGTACATGTAGCGTTATGTTTTGAGGGTGGGATTGGGGGGGGTTCCAATCACTTCTGGATGTCTAGCTGGATTTCAGTCGTGGGGAGCACCCAGGTTCGCTGCCTTTATGGTGTAATAGCATTGTTCTGTTTTTTATGTTCCAAGGCATTATATTGTGTTGCTAGCAAGCGCACCGTCAGAGAAGCAGCACTTGGAATGGTGAGTATACTTCACGAAGGCACCTCTTGCGGTTCTTGTTTGATTGAAACTGGAATGAGTGACGATGTCTTTAAGCTTGTTAGTGCGTGTGTGTATGAGTGAAAGTTCCCCTTATCCATTCTGGTTTCTAGTACAGGGCTATGCTGCTATTTCATTCTCAACCTGTTGAATGCATTTCTTGTGTGAAATTAATAGTTTTGTGTGCTTCGTCAGGGTTGGCCTGGTGGAATCCAAGATCCGGATACTTGTTGGAAACCTGGAGAAGAATGAGTTCATTACACTGGCCCACGTCAACCCACACTCCTTCCCTGGCCCCAAAGAAGGAATCGTCAAGTGAGTAGATGCACCTTATAACGCTGTCTTAAGTGTAAATGATGACTTAAGTCGCATGTCAGCCTGAGTGTGTCTGTGGTCTCTGTTAGTCTTGTTTAAAATGTTATGTTATTGCTGTTAAGTTGTTCTTCCTTGCCAGACAATTGAAATTGGTTTGTCTGTGTGATGCAGAGAGGACCTGAGCACAATGTGGGTTATTGGGATAGTCTTCAAGAAGTTGGAGGGCTCGGAGAATCTGAATGTTGACCTGACATTTGACATCCAGTCATTCACAGACACCGGTGAGGAGAAATGTTTTTTTATTATTATTTTTAAAAGGTTTTTATTTATATGTGTAAAATATGAAGAGTTCAGATGCAAAATCCTCTTTTAAGTCCATCTGAATAAAAAGTAACAACTTAAAACAGCAATACTTCTTTTTTGAGTTAACCATTTTGACCTTTTTATTACTATGAAAAGTCAGTGTCACTTAATAACAAGTATTATCTTCCAAAAACTTAACTATTAAATATTGGCAACAAAAACAAAAGTCAAATGAAACTTTTTTTTTCAAATTTTCATGTTTATTTGCGTGTGTGTGTGTGTGTATATATGTGTGTGTGTGTGTGTGTGTGTGTGTGTGTGTGTGTATACAGTATTTATTGTATGCCATTGTTATACTGTTGACAGTAGCGTGCACACAACACAAAAAGGTTGAGCACCACAGCTCCGCCATTGTGGGGGCATCTTCTTTTGAACAACTCGTTCCGTCCCTGTTAATAATTCTCTTGAGTTGGCTCCTTCCGTGTCCAGTCTACAGGCAGGCGATAAGCAGCAAGATGTTTGAGCCGGAGATGAAGATATCCGCCATGCACGTGAAGCGGAGACAGCTGCATCAGCTCCTGCCCAACCTGAAACGCAGAAAGGTACGTCGTCGTCCATTCCTTTTACGCAGTGTCTCGAGGTGTCGAGGCAGCTTCGTCACCCTTTGTATCTCCTGTGCAACCGTTACCGGATGATGGGTTTCTTGTGTTATCGGTCAAATGCAACAAAACCAAGTAGATAACGTTTAGCCATTTAACTGGCGCCTTAAGTAACTAGTAATGGATCTATAGGTAGTAGTGGATCTATCTTGGCTGATGTAACTAGTACCAGATCGATATCATCTTTTCCAGAATGCCTTTAACCTGTTTAACATCGTTTTGTTTATTTGCTTATGTATTTATTTAACTTTACTGAATAATATGTTATAATATATTATTATTATTATTATTATTATAATTATTATTATTATTATTCTATTCTTAGCTAATACTTACTACCGGTACTAATGTTCTTATGGATAAAGTCCATGTCGATTTGCATTATTCATGTTTTTTGTGGCGTTTATTTAATGAGCTGTTCTGCTCTCTGCTGCCCCCTTGTGTCCTGCAGCAGTCCACAGACGGCGTCCGCCCATCAAACGACAGCAGTCTGGACCTGTCGATCGACAGCGACAACAGCATGTCTGTGCCCTCTCCCACGTCTGTGCTCTGCTCTCCCCCTGTTAAGGTCGCCATGGTGTTGGGCCCTCCCCCCAGTCCCATTGGGTAAGTCAGTGCCACCAAACATACATCGGGTTATTACCAAAGATGGTGCAATGTAATGCATTTTAATGGGGAAGGGGTAGTCTCGCAGAGCTAGCCTTTACTTACGTGAAGTCTGGGACCCAGCGCTGGCTAATTGCGTTAAGGTCCGCTTACGAACGGCCCCCTACGAACTACCAACTCTATGACAACCAACAACCAACTCTATGACAAAGTTGGAAGTTAAAGTTATACAGAACGAACTTGTTGAGAAACATACCAACTTGACTCTGGCTGTTTTCAGCTATTGTTCTGTTTGATAAAGCTATTGTTGGTGCTTATAAAGCACGTAACAACTGAAATTGGTAAATAAAGTAGGCTACTGCACTAGCGTCGCACCGGAATTACAGACGCAGACTTTGTGAGTGGCAACAGCCAATGAAAACCTACTTCTCAATTTTGGAAAGTGCTGTCGAACTTACAGGGGTATGTATCAGACGTACAGCACAGAGTTGCATATGTGTCGTAGTGCTAATGGACGGAGAGGTTAACCTGACAAGCCACAGATTGATTGTTCGACACAAGTCCGTCTGGGAAGCCATCCATCGTTGTTGGAAGTTGCCGTGAATGTTTTCTGACCCTGAAGACCATCCTGATCTCGCGAGCTTCAGGCTAGGAGATTACTGAAATTGTGTGTGTGTGCGTGTGCGTGTGTGTGTGCGCGCTTCTAAACTAGGGCCATTGCTGGACCTAACCCCGTGGCTCCCCTAGAGGTTCCAGTGATGGCAGCAGAACCCCCGGGAGTCGAGCCGACACCCAGCACGCCCCCTCTGACTCCCACGGGCACCAAAAGGTCCAGTGCCAGCCGGCCGGAGATGCCGGCTAAGAAGCTCAAAGCCGACGAGGTGAAGCGCTGCTTTAAAAAAAAAAAAAGTCCTCTGCTGTAGATCAAAACAAGGTGTGTGTGTGTTTACCTTCTGCTTGTGTTAATGCAGCTGTCGGCCCCAGAAAGAAGCACCCCCCCTCCTCATCCAGACGCCCCTGGACCTGGTTCTTCCCCCGCGTCAGCGAGGACACCAGCGTTTGAGATCAGCGCTGATGGGGTACAGTTTGATAAGTGATGTGTGAGGATTGGGAATGACCATTCAGTGATTGAATATTAACAATGTATACAATAAAATAAGCTTAGAACCTGTAGTTTATTTTTTGCAGTTTTACCTTGAATGTAGACTTATTTCAGTCAATATTCATCCCTAATAGTCAGTCTACTTGGATAGAACCATAGAACGGGATAGAACATGCAGTAATGTAGCCACGTTTAATTGAGTTTTGACTTGGCACCTACTAACAAACATCCAACCTACCAAGTATTTATTATAAGAGATGAAAAGGACAGTGAGGATGTGAAAATATGTTTCATAATTATATGCCAATATTTGTGTAGGAAATAAATTTGCTTAATATAACGTGAACCACTGCTGTCTTCAATCCCAATACAGAAACTGTGTGTGTCTGTGTAATAGGGATGTGACTTTTGATAATTTTGACTGCTTGATGCTTGAAAATGGCAGATGGTAAAGAACAAATCGTCTTTCTGTTTGGTCAGACTGCAAACTATGGCGGTGTGAGTTGTTTGGTACCGGGCTACCTCGGCAATTGCAGTAAAATGTTCCGTTAAATGTACGCTATTACATTACATTAAGACATTCATTAAATTAATTAATGCATTTATTTGCGTTGTCATAATCTATCATGAAAAGTATGATCAAGCATTGCTGTCATAGACGAGCACTCTAGAGCTCGTGCCCATCCCTAATATATAACATACACACACACACACAAGTGTATATATATGCATGCGCTATGCCGTTTTCCTCATAATATTTAATTCAGGCAACTAGTTAATTCATAAGCCTATTGTGCCAAATTCTCCCATTTGTTTACATTAGTTTTTGTGTTGTTACCCAATAGGAGGTCACCGCTGAGCCACAGGAGAAGGACATGTCTGTGGAAGGGTTGACAGAGGTAGACCTCTTTCTCTTAAATTACTTGTTTATATAATTGTTTGTGTGCGCTGCACAGCGGCTGCACGCTGCTCCCTTGAGGAACGGGTTAAATGCAGAGGATGAGTTTCGCATCGTGTGTGTGTATGTGACAATAAAAGCACCTTTACCTTTTTTGTTACTTTAATGCATCTATTGACAAATGTACTAATGGTTCAAGTGTAACTGCAACCTAAAAATTTTTTTTTTTTTTTTTTTTAAAGATGTAAACAAAGTCCATTGTATCGACCTGTGATGAGACACATCAATGGTGGTGTTAATATTGACATAATTCCCGTTTTTTAATAAAAATCGTCATGTTATGGGCTGAAAACAGAACTACGTCATATCCGATAAAAATCACCCCAGAACCTGGCTGGTTCCCCCTCTCAGCCCCTCCCCTCACTCATCTTCTTGATGCGCTTTTCAAAGTTGTGGTGGGCAGAGTCGGGCTCAGAGGTGGGGTGCAGTTAAATTTGAAACTGATTTGGATAAAAGCCTCTGGCCTGGTTCTGTATATCCCAACGTATTCATTACTCTTGATGTATGTCTTGGTCTTTCCACAGGTATCTCAAGAAGCAAAGGCGAACGGCGAACAAATTAAGGTATATTTGCATAGTTAAATGTTCCATTACAATGTTGTATGATGACTCAAATATAAAAGCTGTAACTGCTAGCTGAATAAAACTATTCTATCACGTCAATGATTTTGTGAAGATCCAATCTAAACATGTCCGAGAACCATTTAATGTCCGTCCACAAGCTGAAGAAAGCATTGTTTTGGTGACGTGGGTTGTGCGAGTTTCACAACAAAATGCAACATTCTTGACTTGAACCATTTTCTTTTAAATAGACAAACATCGTATGTGTACTTCATGTTACAATCCAAACGGGATCTAATAATAATTATATTCTCGCCGTTGACTACCATACATATTTTTTCCAAACTACGGTTACATAACGCGCATGTGACTTCGGCTCTCAATATGTATACTTATTAAATGTAAATAAATAAGGCTCTGTGTTTAGTTGATTATTATAACAGCTACTGATCATGGCGTCTGATGTGCTCCAGGTACCGATTCCTATTTGTGTGTGTGTGCGCGCACGCCCGCGTGTGTTCCGGGACACATTTCCTCCCCCTCGAGTCGCCGGAGCAGCATCCTCTCTGAGCTCCGGGACCTCCTGGTTTAAGCGCTGGCGTACACATAGACAAGCGGCTGTCACATACTCGTCTGCGTACGTTGCGTGTGCTTGGGGGATTTAAAATATATCCAGTAGGGGGCAGATTATGGTCGAATCATCCCTGGCCGAAACCGGAATATTGTCCTTGACTTTACCTCCGTATTTCCACAACAGCAGCATGGAAAGTGGAGACATCATATAGATGTTAGGTAATTACATGTCAGCTCTACTAACTTCTCTTTAAAACTTCCCGCCATTGTTGTTCTTTGTTCAGAGACTGCTGTTGATCTGTCTGTCCCATCCTGAATTACGTGTGTGCTCTATTGCATCGTGTGTACGCGTAGCGTTCATTCCTGAGGACGTGCACAAGCTACGCTCCAAAGGAACGCGGGATACGCGCCCGATAAGCATGGTGTAAGCCATCTTGCGTATGCGTAGTTCAAAGCAAGTATATCGCGGGCTTAATTGTGTCCTCTTGCTTTTTTTTTTTATGTAGTTCTCAAATCCCACCGACTGCAGCTTTAATGGCGGGCCAAAGACCTTGATTCATTCTGTTTCTCTAATCACGCCCTCCCAGAAGCTGACCACTGCTGACCTGTCTGACGTGCCCCTCCTGCCCAACAACCCCATTAACGTGGTGAAGAACTCCATCAAGCTTCGCCTCAGCAGGTAAAATCCCACAAAAACAGCATCCTACCTCCCCCTCAGACCCCTTTTTCTTCCCCCTGCTTCTGTGGCAGAGGGGGATTTATGGACAGACCGGTGTATAAATAACAGACTCCTGGACAGATGAACAGAGGGTCTCCTTGATTTTTACCTTTTTCCTGGATGTGGATATACTTTGGCAGTCCCAGCAGTCACCACCAGAGGGCAGTGAGCACCTTCCTTTGGCGTTTTTTATAATTTTTTTTCTTTTTTTTTTTTTTCTTCTATCTGGAGTGGTGGATGATTAATCTAATCACTGAAAGCTACATTTTTCAGAGGCAGGGTTATTTTCAGAGGAGCGTTTCTTCTCCAATGGCTGGCTGTACAAGAGAAGGAGAATCATGAAGCACATGTTTATGTCCCATGGTATGAGATCAAGCTGTAGTGAATGTGTGGATGCTCTCATTTTTCTTTCCTTTCTTTTAATGCGTCGATTCTTAGACCAGAAAATGGTGGCACGGTTCTGCTAAATGTTTTACTGTCTTCATCAAAGTGATCTACAATGGTGTACATAAAAAAAAAACGTTTTGTAAAGGTAAACAAAAAAAAAAAAGTTTTAGTTTGATGTCTCTGTTGCTACTGTTTATGATATTTTACCAGATTTTTGTTTTAATGTGTTAATCTCTGGGGTAAACATGATATTTGCAAAATTATCTTTTTAGGTGATCTTTACGTTTTTGATAACTTAACAAGTTATTACAGGGAAAAACTACCAAGAGTTAATCAGTGAAAACTTGCCTTTTTTGGATGAACGGGGGTCATAGCAGAAGTTTCAAGCTTTGGGTGTACCAAAATGTACACACACGCTCACACACAGTACCGTCAATGAATCTAGCTCAGGTTTGAGTACACAACTGACCAAAAATACTGCTCACATTTAGGACAATATAGCACAGACTATATTACCAGACCATGTTTGGACCATGTGCTGCTGTCTTGCTTAATATCCTTACAGTCCTCCAGAACCCCAGTCCAGTGTGCTGCGCTTCATAAAAACAAAGTTAGCTAGCTAGGTTTTGTTTTGTGTAGTTATTGCTAGCATCTTGAAGCTAATTTTACATCATGAGGTTCATGCCACCTACAGAACTCAATAGTTTTTGTTTCCCTACTTTTGTTTTTTTTTAAAGTAAACTAGAAAACTAGAAAGCACCGAGGCGGTGTTTCAGATAACCGTTGTCTTTGATTCACCTGGCTTATTCCAGGCTTCTCATGAACAGGAAGATCCAATCATAGTCTCACAAACACTGCAAGTATGTCAAATGGGTGCCCAATTGTGGCAGAAGAATGTGAGTCAAGAGTATAGGTTACTCACGGCTTTCCTTTAAGTAGACATACATTGTACAGTACCTTTCAGTGTCTTGTCTTGTACAATAGCAGAAAAAAAGAGAATAAAAAATTATAATGCTTTGTGTGGAATATAAGACGTAAGTTTTAGCCTTGATGGATTTTGAATGTGGCATTAATGTGATTTGAATTGCACCAAAAGAAATGTGGTATGAAAAAGGTTTGGTGAACAAAAACATGTTTATTTTATTTTCGTGGCGTGGTCATTAGATAATTGCAACTGAAGGACTGTTCAAATGGTTGATATTTAAAATTGCAACACAAGCCTTTTTGGTTTACTGTATTGAAAGTTGTATATGATGTTCATTTTTTAATATTTTGTTGACATATCACCATGTCTGGCTTCTGAATAGTTTGTGCTTCTCATGTAGAATACGTTAAATGCTACTAAACTAAGACCACTCATCTTATGGTGCATAAATCTAACTGTATAGAACACTTTTTCAATGAAGCGTTGTTCTTACAGTGCTTTCAGTTCAACTTTTTCTTAGGCTTATTTGTAAGAACGAAGTATTGTACTTTTTTTCCACAAATAAAGGTCTACAATATTGCAAAGAATATTCTAGTAGACCTCGTTATTACCTCGTTATTCAAATAAGGACATTTCACCATGCGATGAAGTTGCATATAGTTTCACACGATTTGAGTCTTGGCATTGTTCAGAATCATTTGAAATAAAAACCAGATGAAATCTCTGATATATACATCATCAACGAGAAGGTTGGGGGTGTGGGGGGGGGGGGGCTTCTGTCAGTCGAGACGTGTATATTCAGCCCAGGGAGCAGTCTGATAACATGGCCTAGTTAAAGGTTTCCGTATTGTTCGCATCCCGATCCGGTCAAAATTTCCCAAGATGTAGCTTGTCTGTTGTTGCTAAGGAACAGTATTTCCTGTGCCCTCAGCAGGTGGTCTTCTTATGAATATCATTACAGATCCCCGTTCAGGGAATGCAAGACACCTTGATCCGTACCAAGCCGTATGTGTATGTGTGTATCATCTCTCTCCCCCCCCCCCCCCCTTAAATATTGTAAGAGGGATGTTTATCATCCCATCCATGCTAGAACCCAGTATGTTTACTGCAAAATGCAGTCATGACTTTGGAGCGTCATACTTGCTGTCAAGATTCGGAGCCAGGACGATGTGCATTTACAGCATTGATTTTCCCCTGTTCTTCTATTGCTACAACCCCCGCCTTCCCATGTAGGCCCTCTCATAGTAAGCCCATGTTCTTACATGGCAGTGATTGCTCTCCTGCAAATCCCTCCAATTAATCACGGCCAACATTAGGACTACATCCAGAGGAGCATCAGTGGGAGGTCCGACCTATGGCACGGGGGGGGCTCCTCTGGAGTCGTGGCCCCTCTTAGCCCGGCAATGTGCGTTGTGTTGTGGGGTGGGCGGCCTAGGGCATGCCCTCTTGTCCACCTGCTGGGCCTCCATCTGCTACAGGGGTGCTTATATCCCCCCGATTGATGGCAAGACAATGGGTTTATGACACGCGTCCCTGTGAGTGACGGAGGGCCTTGTCCCACCCGGGCCACTTAACTAGCGTGGGTCTCGTAGTCGTATAGCCGGCAGCGTGCCAAGGATTAATGGGAGGCCCAGTTCCACAGCTTCTGCTCCCGCTGTGGAACTGGGACTGCAACCGTCTGGGTGAAGTCGAGACAGAGCTGAACCTGTATCTATTAGTAGTATTTTATAATAGACATGAAGGGGGCACAGCGGAATAAAGTGACTGGTCCAAGTTAAAACACAGACACTGCATTAGGTGTGTTCTTTGTCTGGTCCTGTGTCTCCAATTTCCGAACCTCGGGGGGGGGGCAATTCCAGACACGCATTATAAGTGTGAATCTTTAGCAAAGACAAGCAAATGCATTGCATGTGGAAATACGCAGCTGAAAACAGTTATGTCCAGATGCTTGTGATACGCAAGGTACCTCATAACGAGATATAGGGTCTTATTTCCTCCGTGAAACACATTTTTAACCCCGGCAATCCTCCCGGAGCCTTGTATGCGTCCCTGGTTTAATTCCTGAACTAACATGAACTATTGCAGGAGCAAACCCTGACTGCGTTTGCAACCTTAGATGGCATGAATGCATGCACATCAAATGGACAAGCAAACCCCGTACGGGTATCCTGGAAACCCTCATTTTTGACAGGTACAAGAGCGCTGATAGTTCTCCTTCAACTGCCAGCTATCCCAAGGTGAAACCGGCACTGACAAGGACCGCTTATGTCTGCCTCTGTTCCACGTCCCTTTTGAGAATCCTTCTAAACCATCTTGGTCTCCACGCTGAAAGTTCCCCCAGTTTAACCCAGCGGTATCCATTTCACACAGCTGTCAACGTTCCTCTTTGGTGGGTCCTAGTTAAAAAGAAATATCTTCCTTCACCTCCCCCTCACCTCCTCCTTGCCCAAAACAGGTGATAAAAGCAGGATTCTTCACATCTGAGCAACTGCAACAATGCTTCCATTCCTTCAAAGAGGGTAGGGGGGGGAGATGCCACATTGTGAGATGACAGAGGACGGATTTGAAAGTGTTGTCTCCGTTCTCGACTTGAGATCAGACGAGCGTGGGAGACGTGTGCTGCAGCGTTGCTCCGAGTGATTTGACCAGTGTGGAGGAGAAGTGTCATGGCCGCACACAAACTTGAATTGTGCACGTGTGTGTGTGTCACAGCAGTTGGAGAAGAGCCATTTGCGCGGTTCTAGTTATGTTAATGCCTGGAAGCAGTGTTTGGTATTATGTATGAATCATAGCAATACGTTTAAGGTTAATGTTATGAGGGGATGCACAAATACCGGTATTGGTTTTGTCTCTTAAATACTATATATTCCATGGTAAAATGGTGATTCACTAGTACGGCATTTCTCTTAATTTCTCCAAACCCAAGATCCACCACCATGCCAAATATGTAAGCGGCGCATGCTAACATGAAAGCGCGCCAGTTAACCTTAATTGAGCCCTCGGTACGTATCAGCTGACGCTTGAAGCTTAGTGCCGTGATTCAGCCAGTCAGCCAGTGTTAGATGTGTATTGGTGCTGCTCCAAACGCGTGGCATATGAAGCGGTTTATTTTGTTAAGGGTTTGTTTATGTGTGCCATGTGTCAATGTGAAGGTTGCATGATTTAGGATTGCTCAATTTGCTTCATAGAATTTGAGCGATTCTTCTTTCTGGGGCCAGGATGAGAAGGTGAATGGGGAGGGAGGGAGGGGGGAAAGAGGGGGGGCGAGACGGGACAACTTTGAACTATTGGCACAGAACTAATTTTAAAGCAACTTAAATGGTGTAATTGTGGGCTACCACACACACACACACACACACACACACACACACACACACACACCATAAGCATGCAGGAGCACCTGTGCCAAACGTTGATGCCCAGAATGGCTCCCTGCCAGGACAACTAGCCTGTGTCTGCCTGGCGCGGAGGCTAGCTACCCACTGATGAGGAATTAGAAAGTCATTACGGAACACAAATAGCAGGATGGCAGAGTAGCAATAACCCGAATATGGCTACCTAATTTGTTTTGGTTGATGCCTTTATTAAAAAGGACATATTTTAGATTATACACCCTGCAATGGACCAGATAAAGTGTATGTGTGTGTGTGTGTGTGTGTGTGCGCATGTGCGTGTGTGTTATGCCTGAAAAGACAGTTTCAACTAAATGTATTTCTAGCCTAATTGTCTGGCTTTCCTCTAATAAGGCACAATGAAGTGATCATCTCCATATGTACTATAGAGCAACATCCACAAGATCTACTTTACACATGATTCCTCACACAAGCAGTACAAGTGAATAAAATATGTTTACCTGTGATATTTTTGTAACTCAATCATTTGCTGTCTGGCCTGTGGCCTCACACCTGACCATGAAGTGCTTTTATATTGAGCTAGCATTGACTTTCCCACAGCATATTTGCACGATATTTCTAAAATAAAACAATCGTTGTGCCTTGTGCAGCTAATCGTCACCATGTTTTGCCACCTTGATTATGTACAATACCAGCTGAATTCCTGATGGCTCTTCACACTCAACCCCGCAGTACGCTTGAGCTACCTAATTAAGGCCTTCGTATGCAAATGAGGTTTGCGGTCATCTCCACAGATGGCAAGGCATGCAATCCGACTCAGCAGATATACAGTACATGGAGGTTTGTGAGGACTGCGGTCTTTGTTGTGAGGTGAGGTGGGTACCGGTCATTACCGCTATGTTGGGGGAATTAGCCGCACTTTGTGAATAGGGTCTGGCAACGATCCTTTGGGAAGTGTTAAGTCATCATGTGTAGACCTCTGGTTCATTTCTAAATTATTGTACAGCCTTTAACTATTTGGCGTTGCTACAGCTGTTTTGATCGCCTCATCTAGCTCTATACCACCATTTCAAATCACGCTTAACCTCAATGTCATCTCACTTAACCCACCCTGATTGGTCCAAGGTGGCTGTGAAAATGCTAATGTGAACAGGGTTTCCAGACTGTAAATGTAGCGTGTAGTCGCATATTTGGAACCTGTTGGTGTTTTATAAGTAGTTTGAGTATTTGTCATCTTAAATACATGCAGTCTCATTCTGATATAGAATGCGTGAAATATAAAATCGCAATATCTTCACACAACTGTTGTGGACATATCTTTCAATGGGAAGAGGTTCATTAAGTGGCTATGTGCCGACAGGTGGTCCGTCGTTCATTGATACAGCTGATACACAGCAATCTACAACAGTAAAACAGGTCGCTTTGGTTCTTGTTAGCCATGTGAATGTTTTACCTACTACAGCCCATCTTCTCCCTGTTTTGTAACCTGGCGTTCAGCCCACTGCATTTCACTTTCATTGAACGTGTAGCAAAACGTGTCACAATCCTGAACGCAGGGAGTGTTTCCCAACCCTGGTCCTGGGGACCCCTGCCCTGCATGTTTCAGATGTCTCCCTGCTCCAACACACTTAGTCTCGCAGAGCCAGCATTTACATATACAGTCTGGGACACAGCGCTGTCTAACTGTGTCTATTTGACAAGGGATGTATTTTGATTGACAAGCACAATGACCAACTACGTAACTCGGTTACCAAGTCGGATGTTCAACTTGCAATGAGGAAAACTAAAATACATCACTGCGCAATCATTGCACCAGAAATTACGGAGACATACCTGTGAGTGACGATGCGAACAGCCTATGGATATCGAGAGTATTACTTCCCGAGATTCCCATGTCGAGCTTACAGGAGTATATGTATCAGGCGTATTAATCATGAACGGAAGAGGCTGAGACTACAACCTGACTCAAATGAATGAGTCGTTTGCAGACCTGCAATCTCTACAGAAGCTTGATAATTCATATATAAGTAAATAATCAAATGAGGGTGGCCAGGGCTCTTCTAATGGCCGTGGACAGCCAAAATGCTGTTTGGCTGTGTGGGCGCTGGTGTGTTTGACAGGTACCGGTGGATGCTGGTACTACCCTCGATTCACATGGCGCACACGTCTGGGAAACCTCAGCAGACTGTATCGGATCGCCAGCTGATAAATCTCCGCTTCGCGGCAGCCCTTCCAACAAGTAAAGTGTGTTAAATCGCAATCCCGGCCCTGCTGCTCCTCCAGAGGTCAAGGCATATGAGAAACTGACAGATAGCATGAACCAGGCCGTAACTCCGATCTGCTACACTTTCAATTCTGGAGCTATAACACATTGTACTTTAAGACTTACCCCAAGGCTTGCTAGTGAGTGAGTCATTGACACATCAGTGACTCTGATTGCACAGTCAATTACCCAAATACCTACCGTGGACCAGAAGTGGAGATGCTGGGAACGGGTTCATCCATGCATTCAACCTACGGCAGCCTAGCCTCCACCGGAGGTGAAAGCCATACACAAACGGCAGAAGACCGGAGGATATCGGGTTAGTTTTTTCTTTTTTGCTGTAAAATAAAGGTTAATAACAGTCCTTTTCTGTGTCATATTTGACATGACCAGTCATCACAGTAATTACAATCATTACACTCCAAAGGATGTCTAGTTATCCCTCTTAAACACAGGCCACACAAAGGAAATCAATTATTCAATCAGAGCTTCACCATTCATCCCTGCCTGAGTTCACTTAATTTTGGGCCTGGGTGAATCTGCCGCAAATAAGCCCTACGACCGGAGAAGAAAAGACGAACAGGCCCCTAATTTGTACCCTTTCAGACGGTCAATCACTTTTCAAAGGAATGCAAGCTTATTCTGACAATCAGGCCGACATGAATGGGAATGGGTTTCATCTGCTACTTTACATAAGTTATCTGGCGATAAGGATGGGGAAGGGGGGGGGCTATCTCTCGGTGAGAGCAGAGAGCAGACCGTGAACCCCCCCCCCTCCCCCCCACCGCCACAACCTAAGCTCCTCGTCTACCCACCCTCCCCCTCCACCTCCTTCTTTCACCTCATCTCTCACCCATCCTCCATGCCTCATCTTGCCTGTGCCCACCAGGATTGGCAGCATGTAATTTAAGAGTATGGGCACAAAGACCAAATGCCAAGCCTATAATGGAAGCTGGATGTGTTCTGATTTAAATGGGCCGATCTGCTCTGGGCCCATGGACTGTAATTAAGATCACTGGGACAAAGGCACAGAGAGACAGTTGTACAATGCAGTCAGGACCTGGTGTAAGATGTGGGAGAAAATATCAGCTCCCTGCACCCACGAAATGGAAATGGTATTATTTCTTTTTTTTTAAATGGACACTTCAGTACTTTGGAGGGAGGAAGGGAATACTGACGCAGTATTATGATTTTTATTTTATTTTTATTTTTATCAAGCCACAAGCCGTCTGTAAAGTCTTTCCATTTGATATGTTGACTTTCGAAGTGATCTAACGTTTATTTGTAGTAGATTAATTGGGCTGGGGGGATAAAAAAAATGTCTAGTTGAACTTTGCATAGTTACTTTCGAGGATCTGCGGGAGAGACAGAGAGAGAAGTGTCTCTTCGGCGGCTTACAAATAGGACGCACGCGGCAAAGAGCGGCTTAACTTCAGAGAAAATTACTTTCGCCGGCAACTACCGCACAGGCTCCATCAGCATTCCCGTAGGTGTATTTGATCAATCTGGGCGATAACGGGACCGAAAGAGGCCTCCATATCTGCGTGGAAGGCTGGAAGTCTCATTCTCCATACCCATGGTCTCGCTATCACTCTCCCGTGAGCATTTTTTTTTCCCTTCCCCGTGTCCAGAGGACATACTCCAGCACCTATAGAGCTCTGGGTGGCATGCGTGTTCAGGCCCTTTTCCGTTTAATTAGATTTGTTAAAACAATTTTTGGAGTGCTTTATTCGGTAAAAGCTCTCAGGGGTTAATATCCGCAGAACACTTCTGTTCAGCTTCTTTTCACCAATGGAGCATAAATTATTTAAATTATTCAGAATTGTGCGACCTTTTATCTCACCCCCTTTGAAGGCAGCAAATTAAAAATGCAAATGGACTAACTAATTAATATGCAAATGTATTCATTCCCGGTTAACAATTAGCAATTAAACCTGCAGTGTCTAGAAAGAGCACTGACAAAATTAGCAACTTATTTTTTCATCTGAAAAATAGTCCGTCCGAACAAAATTGATTGACGAAATGACTTTTACTGACAACCACCTGCCTCGATATAAACAAAATTAATAGGATGTCGTGTAGGAGACGCAACAATCTGAGGAGTCATGTCACAAACAAGGAAAATGTCTAATTTGTTCATGGTTTGGTTCCAAGTCTTGTACTGTATGTTTCATAATTCAATCAAATGTTAATTGTAGTGTGTGTGTGTGTGTGTGTGTGTGTGGGCGTGGAGCGAGTGCGTGTGCATAAAATATTTCTCAGACAGACAAAGGTTAGGCAGACTCACATATAGCAAGAGAGATTCATAGGAGATATTAGAGCAGCATATGCACAGCATTACATAAAATGATTTCTCCTTTGACACTATGAGTATAGTCGTAAAAACCAAACGCTTGCCCTGAAACCCAAAAGGATACCACTATGGCCTCATCTACTGCTCTGGACAGATTAAAATGCCTCCACTACATCTTAGATGGCCTCTAATGTTAGACCACCAGCATCAATCATGTTATGCCTTGTGCTGTCTGTCTGTCTGTCTGTCTCTCTCTGCTGCTGGTGAATTTGAGCACGTTCAGATGCATTAGTTTGATAGCAGAATGAGCAGGGAGCTCAGAGGCGTGGAACGCACCTCCTTGTAAAGGTTATCTGCGATACACAGACCCGGGGGCACTCGTTGCAGCGTTCAGCTATAGCGTACGGAGCTACGACGTGATTCAGCCGAGAACATCCACGGCAATGTACTGTGTGTGTGTGTGTGGAGATTGCTGTCAACTTCGGGGTTTTGACAATAGAGGTCAGCCAGTCAATCGGGAAGGGGGGGGACCCGCGTATTGAAGTACAAGAAGTAGACAACAGGGAAGATTTCCCTTTTTCTTTTTATTACCAATCATGGCACACAGCGCTAATCAGTGCTAATATTCGTCTGACTCTCGTGTCAGCCTGAAGCTCCTGCCACGGGGCTGAGCATGGCTATCATCACCCTTTGACAAACGCCAGGTGATTGCTATTGCTTCAAACATGATTCTTGTGTTTCATTAACTTGCATTTAAAGTGCCCACGTCCCCTGACGCCGGGATGCTATATTGCCAAAGAAGGCTCATATTTTATTTAGCGCAGTTTAATATTGTTTTTGAATATTTGTGGTGGCTTTAAGTCTGGCTCGCAGTCATTTTATACTCTTTAATTTCTCTTCGGAATTGAATTTCTATCGCCAGGAGTGACGTTTGATTAAAACCTTTTTTTGTGTGTGTGCATAAAATGTAAAGGAACAAGCGGTTATTCTCTTAATACCTCATATGTTTGATACAATGCATGTACAATTATTTAGCATTCCTATAATTTAATTGTAACTCATTTAAGTTGCATAATATGGCCCGGATCTAATTTAACCAAGACTTCCCTACTGTGCTGACCATTTAATTCACACACCGGGGTTCACATACATATACACTGCAGTTATATACTTGCAACTGCATAATTAGAGTACCAGACACTCCCCATGCATCTCTTTATCCACTCACTCATGGAATAAATACAACTAAAACAGAAGATATGCAGCAGAGCCTCTTTCAAGCAAATAGGCTGGGGGTGGGGTAGATAATTAATTCTGAGATTAATGTACTGTAGCAGTGGTGTGTTATTAAAACGCTATTTTTAAATTACAGCTCAGAAAGCACCCCCTTGGGATTAAGAGTGTTAGCCACTGATCTCTGCTTAAGTTATGGAAGGAGTGTGTGTGTGTGGGAGGGGGAGAGAGGTTACTACATAGCTTGGCACTTCCTTATGGCTCACACTGTGGTCAGACACAGTTTCTGGTGTCTGCCTCACTAAAATGCAGACTTTTTTCATTGTGTTTCATAGGAACACGCTGGTGTCTCTAATGTAGCATGCGAAGAGCAACAGATGCATAACAAGTACATGAAAAGTGGACTGCTATATCACTGCTATCTACTGTGTCTTACCAACCACTCCAACACACGGACTACTGTGTGGTGGAGTTGTCCATGTAATACTAGACAGGTACTGTGTGTGTGTGTGTGTGTGTGTGTGTGTGTGTGTGTGTGTGTGTGTGTGTGTGTGTGTGTGTGTGTGTG
>JAODUE010000017.1:392740-405339 GCA_027564755.1 Amblyopsis hoosieri
TCTTTTATCGCGCCGTGTCTCTTGCCACCCCCTCCCCCCACCCCCACCACCACCCCCCACAACCCCCCCCCCCCCCCCCCCCCTGTCCACTAACATCCCCCCAAAACAAGTTTCCCTGTCTGTCATCGGAGATGGTGGTGGGGAGGCTGTGGGGAAGGGGCGGGAACAACAACAACAACAACAACAACAGACCAACTTTTAAGGAGATTGGAGTGGAACCAGATGGAAGACGATTTTCTGATTAGTTTAGATTTTCCGTTACAGCGAGCACGGCAGAAAGAGATAGACCGAGAGGTGAGCGGAGAGAGAGAGAGAGAGAGAGCCGACGAGCAGAGGAGCTCTGATTGGCTGTGCTCAGCCAGGTGGCCTGGGATGGACCCACTTGAGCGTCCGCAGCCACAACAGAGGGTTGAGGAGCGAATTGTCCGCAGGCACGTAGCGCAGCATCTCCACCTTTCCCAAGGCTTCTCTTCTAAATATCTGTATATCAGATAATATCATTAACCTGTTTAAAGTGGCTCAGTGATGTGATGACAGATGTACCTTGGAATGTCACATTTGATTGTGTAATTGTAAAAATAAACTCTACCCAGAGATCAGTACACAAACGTTGACTTGAGGGCACGCACACACACACACACACCGCTACCTCTAAGCTCGATATGAATGTGCCTCTAAGCTAAAGCTTCATCTGTGAGATATAGCTTTCTGTCAATACGGCAGCCCTCTTTAGGTCAGCCAGCATCTGTGGGCCGACCTCAGGAATGTGTGTGGGGGGGCGTGTTTAGACCCGTCCTTGATCGACAACCTCTTGCCTCTCCTGGGGTCAGGTTCACCGCACCTGTTGGGGCGCGATAACTGACGCCTTGATGTGATTGGTTCCCGTGGATGTAGGCAGTTTGCTGTCCTCTGCAAGTTTGCAACGGACCATTTGCATGTCTGCCTAGCTAAAATAGCACCGCAGGCCTGCGTACACGGGCTTTGGCTTATTGAGTCGTCACTCACGCACACAACATGGAGAGCTCTGGGTGTATAGTTAAAGGTACAATCAGCGATTGCAAGCTTGCACACTTTATTGGCAAATTCACCAAATAATGAGGTGCGTCTACATGGCTCTAGCTCAGTACAGTAAGGGCACACAAAGTGGCGCGGATCGCACCACACAGCGCTATCCTAGCCTCCGCAGTGTGTTTCCAATGTGTGGGGCAGAGCTAATGAGGAAGCACCCTATGGCACTGAAGGGAGAGGTGTTCATGTTTTGATCGGGTCACGCATTACACGGACCGCAATGGATGCTCTCCACGCAGAGCTTCACATTGGACCAGGGTGAAGCGTCAGAATGGCGGACGAAAGGGCTCGGCTGATGCGTTACCGGTCCGAGAGAGCGCCCTCGCCAATCTGCGCGCGCGTTGTGCACTTCTGCATAACAAGTGTCCGTCCACGGCGGGCAATCTCACCTCGAGAGAGTGATCTGTCTCGTCTAACCTCCCCCGCCCTCCCCCCTCCATAAGAGGCCCTGCAAGCTTTATCGGCGAGGCCAATGATGAATTCTCAGCAGACACCCACTCTGTATGGGTACCCTGAGTGAGCATGCATTTAAATGAACCCTCTCTGCTACTGCCTCTACATACTACACAAGGCCTTCTGAACTACCACCCCTCCCACACCTTCTCTCCCTCTCTCCTGTCAAGCACTACATCAAACACAATAACAACAGCCATTGCAGTTCTCCCCTTACCCCTCTCCCATTCCTCTCTCTCTCTCTCTCCCTCTCTCGCTCTCTCTCTTTGTGTATATGTATATATATGTGGATATATATCTATATATCTTATCTCTCCCCCTCTGTTTCCTCACTCATTTTCTACTCTGACATTTCTACTTGCCTGGTCCACATCACCAAAGGTTCCTCTAATCTCCTTTATATGATCCGCCGATCATCTGCGTGTTTTTATTTATTTATTTATTTTTGTGTCGTTTTACTGCTCCCTCGCTTTTTTTTTTTCTCCATCTTCTGCTCTCCTCTTGGTTTTGAACCGGGAGGTGAGGGGAAGAAACCATGGCGATCACAGCATCAAAGCTGCGAGTTAGCCCGCTGGCTGGTTCATCGTTTGGGGAGAGGAGGGTGTGTGTGTGTGTGTGTGTGTGTGTGTGTGTGTGTGTGTGTGTGTGTGTGTGTGTGTGTGCGTGTGTGTGCGTGTGTGTGCGTGTGCGTGCGTGTGTGTGTGTGTGTGTGTGTGTGTGTGTGTGAGGGAAGGCTAGTAGTGATGTTAGACTGCCTCCTCCAGGACCATTGCTTTTAAAGGCGCAGAATAACGTCAGGTAGCTAGTCTAATTACTGTGAAAACACATTTATTTTACCGGATCTGCCTTGGTTTACACAAGTCTTCATTTTGGTATATGTCCAGATTTTCTGGAATGTTCACCAGGTAAACGCACACAAATGTTTTATTTAAAAACATATTCTTCTATAACATATTCTACAGATTCTATAACCCCATTATTTAGCTTACTGCTTTCAGTGTCTTGGTAGCTTACTCAGAAAAGACAAGAATAAAAGATAGACACATTGCTGAAAGTCATTTATGTCCCGCGGTTACAGGGTTGAACCAAATAGGTCATGTCTCGTGAGGGAGTTGATCTTAGGCATTTGACAAAGATAATCTGCAGAGCTGGTGAATCCCTACTGTATAGTGTCTAGATGAACTGGGCGACAATGGAGAAAACAGCGATTCCTGTGTCACGTACATGTTGTTTGTTGTGACAGTTGGGTTTTCCACCGTCGGGTTTCCAACTGTTGATTCACTTCAGAAAACGAAGAAAAAGTTCCAGAAATTGTGCTGTAATTATTCACGATTCTAACAATTCAATTGCGGCTACCTAATTTGCTTCTGTAATTTGCTTATGTTTTTCCGCAGTATTTCTTGCATACATTTGCATATCATCGCGGCCCGTCGCGTGCGGCGAAGGGGTGTTTTCCTGTGCGACGTCTGGCACAGCGGTGTGGCCCGGTTGGGGGGGGGGGGTCCAGCTGAGACCCAGAGATTGGTTTTGTTCCCCCCTTCACCACGCAGAGCTTTAACACATTCAGCGTTATTGCCTCTTGTTGTGACACTAGGCAACAACACCTTCCTTTCGTGCAACACGTGCATGTAGACATTGTTGTGTTCACGCGACACAATTGATCAACAATATGGGACACACACGCACACACAAAAATAAGTTTCTCCGCGATTGTCATTTTACTGTCTAGTGTGTAGCACATTCAGCCCATACAGGGGTGAGTCCTGTGATTACTTAAATTCCCTTACTACCCATAACCCCCCCCCCCCCGCCGCGCGCGTGAGTTCACTGACTCACTACATATTCACATATTTATGTTTCCCTGCCTCCGACCATGTTTCTGCATCTCTCCTCGGCTCCCCAAGCCACCCCCCAACCCCCCACACTTCCATAGCGCTGGCTGCATCTTTCATGTTTTGAAGAACGCAGTTTTTCCTTCTTCCCCCCCCCCCCCGACTAGGTGTTGTGTTAGCGGGGAGATATGGCGTCCACCGGCGTCTGTGGCCGGCCCTGGGTTGTGCCGCGGCCTGTCTCTCTGCCACATTTGCATAAATAAGCTCCCAGTCCCAGCATGTCCGCGCCGTTGCCCAGGTGCAAGGACATTTGCATATAGAGCTGTGATAGGGCTCCCCCGGGTCCCCTCCGCAACTGCCGAGCGAGCAGGGGGCCGGCGGTACCACAAATGAGTTCTGAATTGGAACCTCACCACTGCCCTCCATTTTGTGTGTGCGTGTTTGTGCATATGCGTGAGTGAGTGAGTGTGTGTGTGTGTGTGTGTGTGTGTGTGTGTGCCTGCATGTGTGAGTGTGTGCAAGCATGTATTTGTGTGCATGTGTTTGTGTGTGTGCCTGCATGTATTTGTGTGCATGTGTGTGTGCATGTATGTGTGCATGTGTGTGTGTGTGTGTGCCTGCATGCATTTGTGTGCATGTGCGTGTGTGTGTGTGTGTGTGTGTGTGTGTGTGTGTGTGTGTGCGTGGAGGCACGGCACAAGAAGATGACCTGGGAGAAAAGAGAGGGGGAAGACGGGAGGAGAGGGAGGAGTCACAAACATCATTTACACGCGGTCGTATCAGCTTAAGGTGTTTGTGGCGATCTCCAACCTGATTGGCCGCCGCCGCTGATCGGCCTCACGCCGCTGTGCGTCTGCGCATAGTGAACGACTCGGCTCTCTCCACGAACCTCAGCGTGCTGCGTTGGACCGCTGCTATCTCTTCCAGCGTTGTCTGATGAACAACCCCCCCCCCCCCCCTTCACCCCGTTTACCATGGGGCCTCTGAATCAGCAGAATACGGTTTGGGGGGAGCGGAAACTAGGCCCGTTCCTGATTAGTCATTCCCTTCTCCTCATGGTGGGGTGGCGGGGAAGGGAGTGGGGTGGAGCTTCCCCTCCTCCAGGTAGGCGAAGGCCTGATGCGGCCCCTAGCCCTCCCTTCAGCCTCCTGGTGAAGAGGAGACGCAGTGAAGGGTCTCACTGCCGGCGCCACTGCTTAGAATGCTGGTAAATACATGCTGCTGTATGTCAATATACTGTCGATCGGCTCATCAAAATACATTACAATAGACACATCAAGAGAGAGCTATAGATAGATCTATAGAGATAGATAGATCTATATATAGACCAACAGAGCTATATATAGATAGATAGATCGAGAGAGAGAGAGAGAGAGAGAGAGATAGATCAAGAGAGAGAGAGATAGATAGATAGTATACACTGAACAGTGTAAAGCAAACAATGTATTGTGTCATGTAGTTCATTTGAGAAGACATTTCCACCTCAATTTACTACACAATGCGTGTCTAAATAACAGGACACGCCTCAAGGCCAAGCTCAATAATGCGATGCATATTGCCAGAGACACACAGGGGGTCCCTTGTACAGCCTTGTGCCTGTCTCAACATAATTAAGATGACCTCCTTCCACCTCCAGCGGAGAGAAACCTGCTCACAGTCATCAGGGTTTACAGCCCCAAGAGCACCAGAGAATCAAAAAAATGCAAGTCATTGTCACAGGTTTGTGTGTGAGTGCAGGCTGAATGAAAAACACTTAAATATGCAAAAGACATAATTTATTGTGGTGTTTAATCCAAAAATACAGGCTCACTAGCCTGGCTTTGCCTGACTATTGATCTCAACTCAATTTACGCTGATATTATAGTCTGGAAACACTGTTCACTTTAATGTTCGCACCGCCACAGTGGACCAGTCAGCGACAAGTGTGGGCGGTGTTGGTGTGGGCGGTGTTGAAGTCAAGCGTATGTTTTGAAAATGGCGGTAGAGCTAGATGAAGGGATGCAAACAGTTAAATGTATAGTCAGCTATTCCAAGCTAAATGTAAGATAATACACTTTTTATCAAATTCAACAAATATCTCCTCGCATTTCACTAGCTTACCGTTCTCATAAACAAAGTGGCCAACACCGCTCTTATCAACAAAGCCGTAGGACTACGCTTTGCTTCACAATGTATTTCGACGTGTGAGGCGCCGCTGCGGAGGACCTGATGGAGGTTTTGATTTGAGCACGAAGTTAGCAAGAATGACTGACGCTGCCTTTAAAGGCTGATTGGTTAAAGGCTGCTCCAACAGTTTCAAAATGAACCCGAGGCCAAAGTCCGCAATATCGGACTTTAGTTTGGAAAAAATATGTATCGTAGTCTACGGCGAGAATAACATTATTTTTATATCCCGTTAGCTTTGTGACACAAAGTATATGATGTTTGACTATTTAAAAGAAAATTATTCAAGTCAAAAAAGTCTCAGTTTGTCGTGCATCTGTTGAAGTATAAGATAAAATATGTAATTAGTAAGACTATAAAACCTGTGTCATGATGTTTTCGCGCCACAATCTTCAAGCCGAAGAGCGCATTGTTTTGGTGACGTGTTTTGTGTGAGACAAATGCTGTAGTTCACTGAGCGGTTACACACAAAACTAAAGATTACTTTATAGTTTCACATAGAGGTGGGCGATACCAAGTAATACAGGGCCTGAATTGACGATATCGATACCAATACAATACTTTTTTTTGCCATCTGTGAGACCTGGGTTTCCCAACTGAAGTACGTAGTAAGCACAGAAAAAAATAATGCTAATTATATATATTAGAATCTGTCTTCAAAAACGAGATGCAGTATCAATATTTTGGGATCGATCCGCCCACCCGCAGTTTTGTCTTTTATATAGACACACATCATATGTGTACTTCGTGTCACAATTCAAACGGGATGTAAAAATAATTGTATTCTCGCCATTGAGTATCATACATATTTTGTCCAAACTAAGGTCCATAACGCGAAAGTGACTTTGGCTCTCTATTAGGCCCATTAGGATGCAGAGACTAAACAATCACCAATGGAGTGTGTGCAGACCCTGTTTGCCAAGTGAGTTTTAGTTCTGGTTACACCCGGCTACCGAAAGCAGCATTAGCTCATAAACTGCAAGTCCTTGTTGCGCATTTGAGTGTACGTGCACGCTAAACAAAAACACTGAAATATTCGAGCTGTCGCTCTGCGTTTAATTAAAGCTACAGGCTCACAGTCAACATGTATGCAGACAATTTAAACAAATACTGACAATGAAACAAATGCAATCCCCAACATATATAACTTCCCCACAGACACATAGGTATATATTGATAGCAGCACGTAATAATTAAGTGAGTCCAGTGTGCGGCAGGGATGCGTTTGGAATATGGACCGCTGCAGGCCAGTGATAGTCAGTAATTTACGGAGAAAGCCTGTTTGTTATTTTATACTATATTGTTATTATTAACTCAAAAACAAAGACACCTCTGCCTTCAACAGCATATACTGCAGGGCTCTCCCTGGGCTGCTCCGCCCCACACATTGCAAGAGCATTGCCGAGGCTAGGATATTGTTGTGTGGTGCGGTCTACACCATTTTAAAGCCAGGGCTTGTCTAGATACACCTGACAATGTCATCAGTCAGCACGCATGCCGAACAGGTAGCTAAATGACTGTGAGCATGAGGGGGGGGGGGGGGCGACGAATGTTACAGTCATGCTCAGGATATATTTGGCAGAGGAATTTAAGATTATCTTTGCTAAAACAATGCATTGTTATTTTAGGCTACATGAAAACGTATGCTGTACCACCATGCTACCTCATTTAACAACATATATTAGATAGGCCTGCCGTACACATACAGTTGAATGTATAGCCTATAAAGTCAGTTGTTTTCTATAAAAATTTGCAGAAAAGTGGTTTAACACTGCTGCTCTCAGGGTTTTGTGGTGATTAAATTCAAAACACTATTCTACTCAGTTACTATGTCTATATTACATATGGAAATATCTTGACATCCTGCCTGAGGTTTAGACGCACCTTGTAATGTAATGATACAAGATAAGGCCCTTACCACTTTACATATGTATAGTCTCTTTTTACCTTTATAGACAAACAGACAGACATAGATAGAGTTTAAATACATATACATGTAGGTAAAACCTCTGTATCAAATCAGATCTTATTTGTTTGAGTATCCAAACCAAAATATGATTTGTGAATAGCCCATGCACTCATTAATATAACTGTCAAATGCGTGTGATCCATCAATTTGGTTTGTGTCCTTGAATCCGTATGTTTTGTCTCGCCTAAGTGCGCCGTCGTCCCACTGATCATCACTGTAAAAAATGCTAAAAGCTCTTGTATTGAAGTCTCCCTGTGGCTGGCACGACCTCCTCTCCAAGCCTATTCACTGGCTTTGTGTTTGGCTCCGGGCTTTAATGGCAATCAAAGGGAGAGAACGATGGTCGTTCGCAGTCTTCGCCACTAATGACATTGGCTGCGATGGCAGGACACCCAGCGCTCATCCCGTTTCGCCGGCCCGCGTGCCGTGCCTCGCCGCCGTACCGTACAACACCGAGCCTCTGACGCGGCTCTTCAGAGAGCTCCCGTTTAGCGGTTCTCTGTGATTTGCCTCTCAGGAAACAACCAGATCATTTTCTCATAGACGTGCTCATTAGCTGACAGGCTGTTCCCTGCCAGTTTCAACATTTGAATATTCCCGTGTGTGCCACGGCAAACATCCGAGGTCTGATCGCTTCCAAACCAAAGCCAGTACCGACATGCCAGCAAAGCACTCCAAGGGACGGGATCTAGATGCCAAAGCAATAAGCAGTGGTAAGAATATCCTGCCTCGACTGTTATGATACTCAGTAACATGATGAAAATATGTCAGTTGGTAATTAGGCGTTTGGTTAGATGTCAGCAAGTGTAAAGGGACTGGATATTAGGTAGGGCAGTGGACACACTCAGGCTATGAAACAGACCCATATGACAGTGGATAAACATCTCAAACTAAGAAGATAGAACACAGCCTCGAGAACATGTACACACACACACACACACACACACAGAGACTTAAATAGCAGCCATGCCATCGGTTTGTGCAAATTTAGTGCCTGAGACTGATTTCTATTTTGCTAATATGTTCTGCAGTAAATCAGCATTGTCTGTGGCTATTGAAACAGAGAGAAAAAGAGATCAATATAATGGGTTTGGCACCTGGCCAAAATCATCCCCGACAATGTGCAAGGCAGGCATTTGAAATCATCGGTGCATAGCCACGCGTTTGGGGGATAAAAATAATTCCTCGCCTCTTTGCCAGGGAACGGGAGGCACAATGCCCAGGTCTGAAGGGAAGGGGTGCCACATGGGTCTGCAAATTGGCTCCGGTGATCAGACACGGGCATCTCATTTTGTGGAGGAGGAGGAGGAGGAGGAGGAGGAGGAGGAGGTGTGTGTGTGTGTGTGTGTGTGTGTGTGTGTGTGTGTGTGTGTGTGTGTGTGTGTGTGTGTGTGTGTGTATCATTTTGATGATTTCCCTAACCTGGCACAGACTAGGATGTGGATGGCTGCACTGGAGAAGAATTGCAACGGGTTTATTTGGCTCTCTGTTTGTCTCTTTATTGGGGCAAGAGAGAGGGAGAGGAGAAATGCAAGGAAGAAAGAGAATTAAGGGAGAGAGCAGGAAGGGGGAGGTGGATATGGGGGGGGTTCTCTGTTGTTAGTGCAGGCTGAGGGAAAACACAGGACGGAAGGTGTTCAAAACAAACTCTTTAATTCGGACGAATTGTGCGCCATTCCTCTACGTTTGCAAACATTTGCTGCGAGCTACCGGGATGTATTTGTGTATATACACACGTCTGGACGATGGGGAAGTCATTTCCTTTAATAGGGATGATTGACATTATGCGCCGTCTCGAGTCAATTTCAACGTCAGAGGTTTTATCTTGTGGCTATTATGGGAACGACGTCAGATTTAAACACAAACTAACAGAGGGACAGCACACACACACACACACACACACACACGTACACACACACACGCAAATAACAGATCCAGAAGTATATTAGCAACGGTGAATGTAAACACAGAAAAAGGTGTCCTTGTGCACACGCACAAAAGACCATGCACGCGCGCTCAGGTAGCCACACGGAGGTACCGACACACACACACACACGCACTCGGCGACCGTACACGTTGGCACCCTGCAGACGATTGTGCCGCTGAAGAAGTCTCTGCAGGAGTGCGAGATTAAAAATGACAATCACTCGGGGTGCACGCCGCACACCACAGGAAACGCAGGTGCCTTTGTTAAGAGACACCCGGCGCTCTAAAGGGCCTAATTATCTGCTGTTATTTTGGCAGTTATCAGACAGAGAATAACTCCCCTGCTCCAGCTCAGACTCACACTGCGAAAAAATTACTCACTCGCGCACAGCGAGGCATTATATGGCACTGCTATGCTGACAAGGTATGCATATCATAAGCCTTGTTTGAAATATTATGGCTTTCTTTTTTTTGTACAATGGTGTCTGCTTTGCCTTCCTGTTTGTGTGTGTGTGTGTGTGTGTGTGCGTGTGTGTGTGTGGTGGGGGGGAGGCGAGTGTGAAATTACCTCCTGCTATAACCATATAAGTCCACAACTGCACCTCGAAAAAGTCCAAATGTCATCATTATGAGCCTTGCGCAAGCAAAACAAATCAAAACAAAGGCATGAATGCCGACATCAAAACAAATTGTACGGGGATACAAAACCACGTTGACTTTGCAGCTTTTGATTTTAGATGACATGGGGGGGGGGGAAGTGAGAGAGAGAGAGGGAGAGATTTACACTAATATGTAAACAGAGAGGTGACAGCATTAAACAGATTTTACTCAGCACTCCAGAGCTAGGTGGCACTGTTGGGCATGCTTTCACAAATGCACACACGCACACACACACACAAGCTCCTCTCAGCTCATGAACAGATAATTGGACAGTTTTATGGAGGATATGAACTCTGAAGGGGAACTTAAGCCATCTAATCATTGGCATTCAGGTTATGCTATTCATATGCTTAAATACAAATAGAACACATTCTTCTGTTAACAAAGACCGCCAGGACGTGGCGCTACAATGCATTCAAATATACTAAGACTAAAGATTAGTAGAATAGAGTAGAGTAAAGCTTTAATGTCCCGGAGGGGCAATTTGGCTTGCAACAGCAATAGTCAATAATAAAATAAACCCATAATATGTCCATAAAATAAATAAATAAAATATATACTGTACATACAAACATAAACACAAGTACACTGTTTGTACCACTGTTTAATGGTTAAGGAAACATAAAGTCCCATCAAATGTTTTATCACTCAAACATAAATAGTGCATTTATAATTTAGATTATTTAAAATGATGGTACTTCTCTATTGTCAGCTGTGCATAGTGTACTGTGTGTGTGTGTGTGTGTGTGTGTGTGTGTGTGTGTGTGTGTGTGTGTATATGTGTCATGTACTGTGACTGTGTGTGTGCAATAAAACAGGTGCAATAAAAATTTAACTCTGAGGTGTTTTTTCTACATTTTGTAGATATGTCTACAAAAGTTAACACGTGCACGTGATCTGTCTACACGTGCACGTGATCTGTCTACACGTGCACGTGATTCGTATTTAAAGTGATGGACTCAATCATGTTTGTCAACAGTCAATCCGTTCACTTTTACGGCTGATCCAAGACATATTGACGCCAGTGCTGATTTACATAACCTCGTCATTTCCACCTAAAGCTCCCCTCCACCCCCTCATCTCTCTCTCTCTCTCTCTCTCTCTCTCTCTCTCTCTCTCTCTCTCTGCCGTGCGAGCTTCTCTCCCGCTGCAGCGCCTAATGTAACTGACTCCATATAACATGCAGATAATGGCGCATCAGCGAGTCTTGGGTGTGCGGCGCCGCGCATCACGAGTGGCGGCCTCGCCCTGCAGGAATACAAGCGGCTTGTAATTGAAATGAATAAGAGAGAGCGCAACACGTCTTCTGAGAGGCCAAACTTTCTCTCCCTCTCCGCCACACACTATTGGCCTCCCTCTCTCTCTCTCTCTCCCTATCCATCCCCACCTCTCTCTCCCTCTCAGCCTCTCTCTCTCTCTCTCGCTCTCTCTCTGAGTCACTGTTTGTCTCCATGCAGCCTTGAGCTGGTCTCACCGCCAGTCTCCCTTGCCTAGAGGGAAAAGGAGATGTGTGTGTGTGTGGGGGGGGGGTAGTGGGCGGTGTGCGGCTGATCGGTAGAGGCATGGTCGCGGAGACGAGCTCTCACCGTAAGGTGGCGAAACGAGGACAGTCCGCCATGGTCCTTCTCCCCACCCCTCTCTCTCTCTCTCTCTCTCTCTCTCTCTCTCTCTCTCTCTCTCTCTCTATCTATCTATCTGTCTCCCTCTCATTCTCACAATCTCTATTGCTTATGATCGTTCTCTCGCCAGTTCTGTCGCTTCCTTTATTCTCTTTGTGATCTCTTGCTTCCTGCTTCCCTCCGTCCCAGCCTGTACTCTCTCTCTCTCTCTCTCTCTCTCTCTCTCTCTCTCTCTCTCTCTCTCTCCCTCCCACTCATCCGACTGTCTCGCGCCTCTCAGTCTCTATAATGTTTTGTTTTCATATTTTTTAAAGGTGAGCTGGGGACTTTAGAGAAGCATTGCTTTCACCTTGTGCCTCTTCGGGACACCTGAAGACAAACTTCACACATGCAGCCTATCCTCAACTTTTGTTCTGCGCAGAGTAAACTTATCATATTCCATCAAATATATGTTATAATTCCATGCTTCAGTTTGTCAATGGAACGTGTAACTAGCATATTTTCCCTCCACACACATGCACGCATGCACGCACGCGCACACACACACACACACAAGGACCCTCCGCCCGCTACCCAAACCCCTCCTCTTTGCCCTCTTTCTGTGTTGCCCATCTGCGGGGGCAATTATGTTGCCCCCCCTCCCCCCCCCTTCCTCCACTGCACCCAACCTCCCCCAACCCCAACGCACTCGCACACACTCAGCAAAACCACATTCAAGCCCTCAACACACCTGCATCCGTCAAGTCGGCACAATCCCACAATGCCCTGCTTCTTCTGGCCCACAAACCCTCCACCCTGGTTCCCGTGAGAGTGTTTTACTGCTGCCACCTCTGTCTCTGTGGGGGGGGGGGGGGGGGGGGGGGGGGGGGGGGGGGGGGGGGGGGGGGGGGGGGGGGGGGGGGGGGGGGG
>JAODUE010000017.1:405439-416137 GCA_027564755.1 Amblyopsis hoosieri
GGCTTTGTCGGGCCCACAACCCCTCCCCCCTGGTTCCCGTGTGTGTGTTTTTCTGCTGCCACCTCTGTCTCTCTCCCCCCCCCCCCCCCCCTCTCTCTCTCTCTCTCTCTCTCTCTCTCTCTCTCTCTCTGTCCCATACTTTGGTGGCATACACATTATTTATTTTATGACTGAGGACTCAATTTGAATTCCCCCTTTCCATCTGTCATGCACCACACAATGGCTTTCTCCTTATCTAGCGGAGAGTCCTTTTTACAACACATCGGGGTGCGCTAACGCAGCAATAAATTCCACTGTTTCTGTGTTCTTACCTACTGAAACCCGCCGCTTCAATTCACCGGGAGGGGAAGAAATGGCCATGAAAATGTGATTACAGTTTGTTCCTTCTCGCGCGTCTGTGCGGTGCCGTGACACCTGTCTAACTTTTAATCTTTTCATCACAAGTTTTGTGGCAATTCTTGAGGAAAGACACTCGCACGTTTTCATTGTTATTCAATGCCATATCTTTGTTGTGTGTGTGTGTGTGTGTGTGTGTCTGTGTTGGTGGGATGACATTGGTGACCATGTCCAGCGGCCCAATTACCTCTGTCTAAATATGGCACACAAAAGGCAATCAGGAGGCCGAAGCATCTGTACACAAACACAAACACACAAACACACACACACACACACACACAAACGTGTGCGTTATTCCCCAATTATTCCTGCATAAGCAGATTGTGTGCGACATCAAGCCGAGGACGCGATGGCTCGTGTGCGGGCTGCCTCTAGCAGAGTGCTCTTTCTTTCCTATCATTTGATCTGGTATTGTAATCCCAGGTGCTTTGAATAATTTATAGGATACAGCCTCTCATTAAACAATAATTTATATGTGTCTATGAGAATTGATTCCACGGGAATGCATGTCTAAATAATGAGAGAAACCGTTGCATCACCGACATAATGATGGTACAACAAAAGCATTGTAGTGATAGCAACAACAACAACAATGATAATAATAATATGAATAATAATACTAATTATTATTATATTCTAATTATTAATATATTAATAATATCAAATGTTTTATTGTTTCTACTCATTTCTAAATAATAGCCTACACTTAGATTGACTGTATGTCGTTGACAGCATTTAAGTGACTCTTTATTGTAGGACAAAAAAATAATAAAAATAGAAACAGACTGTGCTCATGTTTGTCCACTGTGGTATTTTACACAGCTTTCATTTGCCATCCAATATAATAAATGTTCCTATTCTAGCCACTTATCAATTCACAGGAGAGGGGGATACTCATACATGATATATTTATTGTTAATGCAAAAGTCTTGTTCCGCCCAATGTGGGAGGCTTCCGAGCTACAACGCAACCAATCCCTTCCGAGGCTGAACAATCACAATGTTCATTAGAGGAGAAGGAAGCGAATGTAGAGCCTGACCAAAGTCCCTCACTGCAAAAAAAGAATTTCAAGAAAGTAAAAAGGTCTTGTTTCTGGGATATTAGTCTTATTTTTGGTCAAAAAAGAAAATTGACCTTGTCAAGCATATTTTGCTTTAGAAAACACATCTAATTTTAAGAAAATGTATCTGTTTGTCTTAACAATAAATTTCAGCTAACATTGAGATATATTTAACTTGTAACAAGTTACAAAGATTGCTGGCATAATATCCCAGCAGAGGATCTATATTGTTTATTTGCTTATTCGCTTATTTTAAGAGTAATACTGCACAAGATCTCAATTTAAGAATCTTGTGAAATTATGTCAATTTGTTAAGTCTGTATTGTTAAGTTTGTATTAATTGTCATATGCTGTCAGACTATCACATTTCAACATAGTCTAGTGGTCTAGTTGTGGGATTCTCAGCCCAAAGGGTTGTGAGTTCAATCCCTGGAATTTACCTAACTGTAAATCTGCTTCTTTGCCATAACCGAATTATTGCATGCTATGGGTTAAAGCATCTCCTAAAAGTCCAAATGAACATTTTAAGGCTAATTTCTATATTTCAGTGGCTAGACATTTATGCTAGTTTTAAGAATTCTAGTCAAGCAAAATTGTCTTACCCCATTGGCAGATTTCTTTGCTCAATAAAATATAATTTGCTTAGATTTAAGAATATTTGGCTATTTTCTATAGTAGGGCTTTTTGCCGTGTAGGAATCACATCAAGTGCCCTCAGATTAAATGACAGACCCAGATGTCGCCACGTCTCAAGCAAACCTGGTACAGTATGTAGACGTCAACTTTTCAGTAAGTTATAACTAAGCCTTACCAGAATAATAAAAATATGTATAGATCTTTAAAAATAGGCCCTTCTAAAACCTTAGGGTCGCAACACCTGTTTGACTCACAAATGACCATATACTGTATCTATTGTTTAAAAAATTCAAGGAGGTTTTTCACATGACACAGATGATAAACTTTTCCAGTTCTACCAACATTAAGTTTGTCTGCAGATGACAAAATTACCATTCTAGGGTGAAACAAAGATATAATTCGTCAACACCTAACAACCCTGTTCTCACGAGTGGATTTATAAGGGCTCGAAAAAAACACATCCTTTACAGTTTACCTTACAGTCTAAATAGCATTGTGGGGTGCATAACAGTGAATAAGAAAATATGGTGTTGGTTAAGGCGCAACGCTGTGAAGAAACTTTTATTGGGGTCTTCCTGAAGAGGAAGCTCTTAACAGGAAGTAGCGGGAACCAATTATCTGGAAGTGTGACATTGTCAAAAGACTGCTGGTTTTGTCAAGTGTTCTGACACCCTCCTAGTGTTTTTCTCTGGGAAATGGAGCTGTTGAGAATTTCTTCCCAAATGGGAGGGGGTGGGGGAAATACTGCATTCATAAGCAGGTAGAGAGGCTAGATTTAAGTTCTCATGACCGGTATATTTTTAATCGTCAGTTTTTTTAAGGCAATGTGATGCTCTGTATTCTGTGCAATGTGAATGCCATCCCCTCCCTTAGGAGGATCTTTTTTTTTTAACAGTTTCTTGTATTGAAATAATTGATATTAAAACGTGTAAATGGCGCTCATTAGAGACAAGATTCTAGATGTCGTTGATATCACATGGAAATCAGAAAAATAGGATGATAAAACGTAGATTAGCATTTTAGAGCTGCCTGCATCATTCTGCTTCAAAGAAGAAAAAGATAAATGATGATGCCATTAAAAGTGAACTAATTAAGGAATGCTTCTTTTAAAAACTCATTAACTGCAACCTCATTTACATAATGATGCATATTAATTAAGTTTTAATGAATCTGAGCTTCCATCAAGTCTCCTCTCCTTGGCAGGGCAGCCATCTCCACAAATCAATAAACACTTCTCTTAAGTATATTTCTCTCTACAAATGGGAAATGGATTTTAGACAATAGCAACAAACAAACAAAAGCCTTCAATTTCTCCTGCACACAGAACAACAAGGTCAAATTTCACCATCCAACAATCTACATAAAACCTTGTTGAGCGTGAAACATTATTATTATTATTATTATTAGTAGTAGTAGTAGTAGTATTATAGCAAATAAGAAACAATCACAAAGCATAACCAACCGAGGTATACCTATGAAAACAATTAATTTAAAGATGCCTGTCAATTCTTTTTTTTTAGGGGAGTAAGGGAGGGAAAAAAAAACTAAAATAAAAAGTAAATAAATTCCAGATTGTGTCTTTAAAAGCAGAAATGCTACGGTGACAGGTTTTGGGCTGCGTTTAATGAGATGCATTTTAAATTAGAGCGCACCTCTCACTTCACCAGCTGGTGCTTTTTCAGGTGCTCTTGTGTCGTGAATGACGGAATTCACATGCACGCGCACACACACACACACACACACACACACACACACACACACACCTTTCCTGTCCCTTCCCTAACACACAAACCCTACCCTTGGCGTAAAGCAAAAAAAAGCATTTGCTTACATAAACAGAGGTGGCTTGGGGTCTAATGGACTTATGTTAGTGTTCATTTGTATTTGTTTATTCCATAGTATAATTTAGTAATCCTTATCTGTGAAGACAAAAATAATAATGATAAAATTATAATAATTATAATAATAATAATGATGAAAAACTATTGCATTGTTCTTTGAGCTATAACATTCTTGCTGTTGTTGTGATTTCAGGCAGGTCTCCACAGTAAGTGATATTTGACACCAGGGTGTGTAGCATGTGGATCATCACACTTCCCACATCATATAGCCTCCTAGGATATCAATAACATGTCTTTGCAAGTGTCTGCTAAACAAGTTAACAAAGATAAAGTCACCTCACTTGACCGCGTGAACAACAAGATGAACAAGATCTTTAAAGTTTTTTTCTTTTTCCCCAGACCCTGAATGGAATGGAAACTGCATAAATCCTTTGCTGTGTGTGTGTGTGTTTGTGCGCGCATGTAGGCGTGCATGCATGTGCAAATGTATCGCAGTAGTAAGTATGTGTATATTTGCAACCGCAGCCATTGTAGCAACCTACAGTGCATTATTGCATTATCCACATCCCAGGAGCACGCACCTCTCGTGTGTGTGTGTGTGTGTGTGTGTGTGTGTGTGTGTGTGTGTGTGTGTGTGTGTGTGTGTGTGCATATGCGAGCCATATACTGTACTCCCAGAATGCATTGAGACACCCATACGCAGTGAGAAAGGGGACAGACAGGGCGGACTGAGCCGGAGGGGTCAAAGGTTGCGGTGACCAGCGAGAGAGAGAGAGAGAGAGAGAGAGAGAGAGAGAGAGAGAGATGGTGCATGTGTAGCCATGTAGGGAAAATGGGTGTTGTGTGTGTGTGGGAAGGGAGGGGGGGGGGGGTTGTGGGTAAGGGGAGCAGATGCCTGTTAATTAGGGGAAATGTGACGGACAAGATTTGATCAGCGAGGGGTATGGCTGCCTCCTGCAGCATGGCAGCTGTTGTGAGGGGGTGCTGCTGTGTGTGTGTGTGTGTGTGCACATACAGAATGTGTGTTTGTGTGTGTTTGGGTGTGTGCATACAGTATGTGTGTGTGCATATGTGTGCCCGTCCCCACAGGGCACCGCCGTGCTTCACGGGGACGTCGGGGATCCGTCCGCGGGCCAGCGCAGCACCCCACAGAGCGGGACTATTTACAGAACAATTCAATTCACGTCATTAAACTCTGAAGTTGTGTGTGTTGACATTGACTCCCTCACGCTCAGGAAAACTTCTGCATGTGGAATGTGTTTGAGTCACACTGCCCCCCCGCCCCGCTGGGTTATTCAACTTTTGGCGGTGTATGTTTAAAGTGTATTTTATGATAAGTGTACAGATAATGTATATATCTACTATATACCGTATTATTTACAGGCATAATTGTAAATAAATAATTACATAAATAAATAATAAATACTTTTTTTTAAATAAAATAAATAAATATGTCATCTGTCGTCTTATTTTTGTATATTTCAAATAGAATCCAATTGCTATCTTTTATAAATGTGTGTTAGAGACATTAAAGCATTATTCTCTTGAGCATTTTTCTGTCTAGGCTTTCTCGAATCAAACACGATTTGATAATTGTACACGCTCATAACATCATAAACAACAAATACTGTTATTTTTTTACTACAACCTATATGCAAACAGTGAATAGGTTGTGTAATATTTACGCAATACACCTCCCATTTCACGTATAGAAGCTGTTGTCGTCAACCTATCTGATAACTTCTCACGTCTTTCTTCACAATCATTAAGGAGTTGGTGGCATCTGATAACTCACCTTTGTGTCCTCAGTTTGATGTCTTCTGTCTTCTCCTTTCAGTCGAGAGGACAGGCGTCTCTGTCTCACACTGGGTCTGTTTGTCTGTGTGTCTGCCCACATACCTGGCCGTGTTGAACTGGAGTCATGCATATCCTCTCATTCTGCTTGACGATTTACTAAAACTTCACATAACAAACACTATGAAGATTTAAGAATGAGAATTATTTTGAACATAGCTCTGTCTCCTATTACAATCCATCTTAATTGTTTATTTTTAATTTTCATACAATATGCTTATTTTGTATCTATGAAATTGTTCCTTTAAAAAAAAAAAAAAAATTGTATTGGACATTTGACATTGACTTTGACCCACATATTGACAAATGTACATTTTATATCATATTTTATATTGTTATAATCTGATGTGAATCTGATCTGAAGTGTTAGAAATGTCAATGTAATTAATACAATTGCCTATTTTTTTTAATCATATTATCAATTAGTCAACAATTACAAATGACAAATATTCTACTCCATACTAATCACCTCAAGGTAAATGAAAATGTACAAATATATGAGCAAATGCTCCAAGAGAGTTGTCAGAAAAACTGTTTAAAGAAAGCACCAACTGACGCAAACCCACTCGGAATGTAAATAGAAACTTCTCAAAAAGTCAACCACCTCGTTGTCACCCCTTGTTGATTCTATATATTGTTGTGTTGTATGTGCCGGTTTAAGTCATGACACACAACCAACTTGATGGGCACAATGTTAAGATGTAGTATTTAATGTGAGATTTGTCATTTTGTCTTCAGGGTTGCCGTCGCTTCCTTCATTATGGTGTGTGTGTGTGTGTGTGTGTGTGTGTGTGTGTGTGTGTGTGCATGTGTGCGTGCGCATTGAGGTGGAAGTTGTGGGGCGGGCGGGGGGTCTAAAACATCAATAAACATACCCCCCCCCCCAACACACACACACACACGTATATACCACCACCACACAAACCACTACCACCACCACCTATTAAAACATATCTTCCTTTAATCAGTTGTTAAATGTCATCGCCAATCACAATTTAAACATGTCTTCCCGTGTGAGTCTTTTAATCTGGCTGTAAATAGGGCAACCTTGTCTATCAAACGAGCGTCTCCCGTACACCAGAGGCTTAAGGTGTTTCAACAATAGCATGTGGAGAGAGAGAAAAAAACAAAGAAGTGCTTTCTAAACCCCCCCTGCCCCCTTCCCCCATCTCAAATCCCTGCAGAGAACACCAAAGGTATGAAAAGTGAAGAAAGCAAGAAATAAATCCAAGTGGTGATGAATAATTTGAGTGAAGAAATGAAGATATGAGATATACCACACAAGGAGCAGCCATAGGGAGCATACAATTAGGTCACCCAAAATAAAATAAAAAATAAGCGCTACAGTATACCCTCCACTAACTCTGTCTCGGAGTTGTCAAATTTGATCCATTTCAGCGGCACCGGAATCCTTAATTTGTCCGGGAAGTGAGGGGGCAGAGAGTGAGGGGCTACTTAAGAGGGCCACTAAGGGTAATTATTAATGGCGTTAAGGCGATAAGACCACAAGGTCAGGGTGCACGCTGACCCGTTGGACTGTTTATCGACGGGTTCTGGCTCGGTTATTGCGTCAAGATCAACAGCAGCAGCAGCAACTGAAGCCATCCATAGTTCACGCGAAAGCCAGTCGCCATAAATCCTTCAGTGTGACTTTATAATAGATTTTATGTCACCCATATGGAGCCAATCCGTGACACATATGTGGCCCGTGTACTGGGGCTTCGTGACAAAACTTTGTGGGGGGAGGGGCGGGGAGCGAAGGGAAAGTTTACAAAGCGTCAGCGCAGTGACAAAAAGTCAACAAACAGCCCCAGCCAAGCACCATACCTCTGCCTCCCTACACCCCACCCACCCCTCGCCACCCTCTCCTTGCTCTCTCGACACCCAACAGAACGGGGAAAGGCTCCTCCAGAGGGAGGGAGAGAGAGGGAGGGAGAGGGAGCGGTATAGCACATCTCCAGGTGACAGATATGTCACACCACCTAAAACCCTGTGGCACAATTATACCTTTGTCGCTCTGAAGAGATGGGGAGGGGGGGCTTGGGAAGGGGCGGTGGTTGTGGTGGGGGGGTAGGGAGGTGGAGATGGGTGGGTGAGAGTGGTAGATAGGCCGATTGAGTGAGTGAGTGGAGAGAGAGAGAGAGAGAGAGAGAGAGAGAGAGAGGGAGAGGAGGGTATGGTGGATGGATGCTTTGCTTCTGGCTTATTCAAAGAGACAGCCCAAGGGATGCCTCTCGCTCTTTTAACAAAGCACTTCTTCATTCTTTTCTCTCTCTCTCTCTCTCTCTCTCTCTCTCTCTCTCTCTCTCTCTCCTCTTCCTTGTGCCTTGTGAATATTGCTGGGTGCGCGCCACTCAAATCCTCAGGGCTTCACTCTTCCGCCCGCCAGCCATTTGAGGATGCCTCCAAAACTTCTTTCCACCCCTCCTTCCCCCCCCCTCCGCGAATGACGGTGAGGCCCGTTTCAGCGCTGATGTTTCCGATGAATAATCCAGCGCCTCTGCGGCCATGCGGCGGGTTACTCGGGAGTTGGGGATGGATGGCGGTTTAATGTCACCCTCACACAGAACATTAGTGCGAGTCGGGGGAGATCCTCCCCTCGTCCCCCACCCGATGCTGCGCCAAAGGTTTAACGCACGGGTAATTAGATGTGAATTATCTCCCCTTCCTAATGAGTTTTTCACCAGGTTAGCGTACTGTACATCGGGGCAGAGGAGACGATTTTCATGCCGTTTGACACGCGATGCAAACGTGAATAATTTCACATTTCTATTAGAATGGTTTATATTAGACCGCCGATGACTGAAGGGAGCCTAATACAGGGCCCACGGCTTTAACAATGCATGAGTGAGGGAAAAGAGCGCGAGGACACGCTCGTTCCTCAACTAGGTCAAACTGTCGAGAGAGCGACAACAGAGCAGACCTCGAAGTTTTGCGGAAATCATTACAGGAAAACAAACTTGTCACTCGCCTGACACTCTGTTTTGCTTTCCGAAGAAGAGAGTGATGATAATAATAATAATAAAACACACACTCTCTCTCACACACACACACACACACACACACACACAAAAACGAAATCTCCATTGCAAATGAGTTTCTATGGTTCTGATGTTTCTCTGTTTGAAATACATATCAAAACGGCAGCAAAGCCACAGCTTACCTTGTCACTGACATCGAGGGACAGGAGAAGACATGCGCCTCCTCCTCGAGACTGGGTTTCCATTGTATACACAAGCCCCACAAAGGCAGATAAACCAGAGACACACGTTCATAAAATATACATTCACGCCTTTGTCTTTTCGTAAGATCTTAGACAAATAGTTGCTGCTGATGCAAGAAGGACGAAGGAAAGGAAGGTTACAAGGTGTGAAAAATGGAACTGCAAACACGACGCCTTAACCCACGTCTCCTGAACCACCCGCCGCCAAGGTTTAATCCACTCTCAACACAACTTTGAGACTATTCCCAGCACTTGTCAGTGCACGTTTTACAGCTAGCCTACATGGGACTGGAGGAGCTAATAGCTGTTAGCTTGTATTAGCCCCAGTCTGCATACTTCACACTGCATAACCAACCCAACCTGGCATAACAGAAGACTTATACATTTGTGAGAAAAGGCAGGGGTGTTCTTAGGACTTTCAGTTCACATCTCCACCCATCTGTCATGAGAAGACACAAGAGGAAAGTGTGAAAAGTTAATTCTAGAAAGGAGATATAGCACTTTCATCCAAAGCACTTTACATTATCTGCCTCACATTCACACAACAATGTCCGCCATGCAAAAAGACACCGGACCATCACAAGCAGTTCGGGTTAGGAGTCTTGCTCAAGGACACATCGACACTTGGTGAGGAGTTAGCGAGGATTGAACCAGAGTGCTCCACATGCCACCCAATGTTATTCACAATCTGAATAACACTATTCATATTTTTGTGTACCTCAATTATAATTGAGTAGCATAAAGTGTTTATTTTGGTGGCCAATTTTCTGCTCAAATATTTCACTTCCTGTACATTGTACTTCCTTCATTCAGCTGTAGGGTTCAAGCAGTGTCGAGGCTCAGTGAACAACGAACAGTGCTGTCGAATGCAACACATATTTCATTACTGTCCTGTATCATGCAGTGAAATAAGTCCCAAAGATGACCATTCAACAGATTTAAAACTACACTTAAAGTTAACAAGTAAAGGAAACAAGTAACCGCTAAAAGCTTAGGATTTTCTGCTAGTTAGGTGTCCCAATGTATTTGTGTGTGTGTGTGTGTGTGTGTGTGTGTGTGTGTAGGTAGAGGCCAATATGAATGTGTGAAAATGTGTGTGTAGCTATATGTGGAAATGGCCAATGTGAGTGTGTGATTAAGCATGTGTGTGTGCGTGTGTGTGTGTGTGTGCGCGCAACTATACAGTATTTGATCAAGGCCGATGTGTGTGTTTGTATATTTATGTGTGCACGTGCGTGTGCGTGTGTGTTTGTGTGTGTGTGTGTGTGTGTGTGATTGCTTGCACAGGAGAGAGCAGCAGGAGTTGACAGCATCCCTCCTTCCCCCCCTTCCCCTCAAGGTCACGTCCAAGGAGAGGGGAGCCAATTACTATGCAGATAAGAGCTGATGGCGTTTAAGGGGGATTGCTCCATGCAATCACATTAGCTGGCCAGAGAGGAATCTCCCGCGTGACCCCAATCACAGGGGCTACATCGCCCGGGTCAGCCCGCTCCGAGGGCTGCTGGCTGCCCATGTAGTCTTCTCCACAAAACATTTCACCCTGTTCTGGAGCGGCTGTGTGATTGTCTAGAAATGCCCCCGCCCCCCCCCCCCCCCCCACACACACCCACACCCCCACACCCACACCCACACACACCCACCAAACAAGATACCTGCTCAGCCAGGCCAAAATAAAGGTTATCGTTATTG
>JAODUE010000017.1:476503-479003 GCA_027564755.1 Amblyopsis hoosieri
TGTGTGTGTGTGTGTGTGTGCATGTGTGTGTGTGTGCGCGTGTGTGTGTGTGTGTGTGTGTGTGTGTGTGTGTGTGCGTGTGTGTTAATGTGTGTGTGTGCGGATGTGTTTGTGTTTGTGTGTGTGTGTGTGTTCATGTTTGTGCATGTGGTGTGCGCGTGCGTCAGTGCACGTGCACGTGTGTGTGAATGTGCGTGTGTGGTGTGCATGCGAACGAGGGCAGCTATGCAGATGAAAGGTCTCGTACTCCCATACAAGAAAGGCAACTGGAAGGGTAGAGAAGGACATGTTTTTTGGCAGCCCTCCCTTCTAAAGCAGCAAGCTGAATCCACGAGGGGACCAGGGAAACAGATTAGGAAAGCTACTGACATTTCCCCATAGCGTGGCGGGGGGATGTCATATGGCTGCTTGGAGGCGCATTTGCATACCAGTGCCCGCCTCATGTTTTATGTATCCGTGATCACAACTGATCGTGAGGGAAATTAATCAATAACAATGCCCCCTCGGGAGGCGTCGGCGACACGAGCTGCTGAACACCCCCTATCCTCCTCCTCCTCCACCCCCGCCCCCCTCAACACCACCTTCGCCACTGACGTTTTTCCACCCTTCCTTCAACACCTCCTGCCAACCCCTTGCCATCCTCTGCCACCCTCCTCCATCCCCCCCCCCCTTCCCGTTTGGATTTGGGGGGCCTGTTATTTCACCCACGTTTAGGTGAGCGTTTTCTTTTTTTCTTTTTTTTTACATCCGCGACGCGTTTGGTGGAACTCCATATGGCCGGGATCAAAGGTGTTGCTGGGTGCATGGTTCTGCTTGGTTGCCAACCACCGCCGTTAATTACAAAACAAGATCAGAGGCGGTATTAAAATCCAATTAAGCCCGTATGAACAGATTGCCAAGTGATGTTCACTAATGCATTACTGAGCACCATGCAAATTTTAGTGGCAGCATTTGGCTTTATGTTTGTGTGCGTGTGTGTGTGTGCATGACTCTGGCTGGCTGTCCAGGGCTCTGTGACATTGCCTGATCTCTTTTCTTGATACACACCTCTAATCTCATAAAAACAAGTAGCTAAAGCTTTGAGGAGCAGCGACATCTTTCTGCGTGACAAGACTAGCTAATACGACTCCTAGCTAATGAAACGCAGGCTTTATTGATAGCCTAGCATTATAGATCACTCCTAATTGAGTCTACTTATTTTCTGTTGAGATAATAAAGAAACCTATATTATACGCTAAAAAACTGATTGGGGAAGATTCCCCGAATATTAATTTTAATCTTATAGTGAAGATCTATATACATTTCCACACGGCCCCTGAAATTATAATATAACTAGGCACTTTTAATGCACATCATTTCAAAAAACGTGTCTCACAGTAAGGAAAGCATGTTAAGGAATTGGATGAGGCATATTAAAATATGAAAAAAAAAAAAAAAACATTCGACACAATAACCACAAATTTAGCCCACCGGTTCCTTTTCGCCCTGCAGACAGACAGGGTATCTGAACCAAAGACTGACGAGTGGATGCAGCTGGCGCCCTATGGCCCGAAGCAGGCCCGTTATCACAGACGAGAGCTGTTAGCGCGTGGCTGAATAGAGCCCCATTGAGATTCAAAATAGCATTCTGATTAGAAAGGCAGGAAACACACGTCAAGTACCGGAAATTGTCACAATGTAGAACCACTGTGCAAACTTGGCACCGTCTCAAACTGTGTATGAAGGGGCATCATTTTAGAATCTCAATGATGGGATGTACCAATATCAAGCTCATTTGGATGTCGAACACAATAGTGGAGCATAAAGAGAAATATGCTAAGTGGGTTACGGGTCATAGGTTAGTTAAAATGCGTATTAAATGGTACAACAACATATAACTAAAAAGGAATATTGTACTCCATGAGCCTTGGTATGAATACTCTCAAGACATTACAACTGTCGAATCATCTCAACGGTTTCTTATTTTCTTTTTCTTTCGTACAAACGAGATTTAACATGTTTGAGCTGGTGTCACACTAGCATGTTCTAGAGATCACTGACTGGTTGCAGTTAACAAAGACTGACATCATTTTTGGATCACACCTGTATCCAAATCTGACTGGCTTGATTTACTTTATTAGAAAGACATCCCTTTTCTTTTTTTCTTTGAGGGAAATTCTGTCAAAATTACACGTTATATGGATATACTGTATTTAAATGTGTCAGGTCCTTTCAAATCCCTCCAGACAACACAACTGACCACACAAAAGGCACAAAGACCCTAAAAATAAAAACACAAAGGACCCCTGTGGATACCTATACTGTAATGCTGGTGCTTTAGCGATTAAGCGGCAGCTGTCCATTGTAAATTAATTCATCACTAATTGTCCAGGGCTGATTCCCTGCTACATAAATTAGAAATGTTTGTTCTCGTTGTGTCTTGTACATATGAGTGTGTGTGTGTGTGTTTGTGTGCACGTGCGTACATGCGCATGTGTTCGAATAGATACAAATCTAAATT
>JAODUE010000017.1:481503-491038 GCA_027564755.1 Amblyopsis hoosieri
ATGGCTTAAAGGAGCAATGGGAAAAGCTGCCCAGTGAAAGATGGGTGGATGGCGCACTCTATAATTAAGCCAGTCTGCACTTGATGAAAGCGGATCACACTGGCGGCCAACCGCTTCGCAGCCCGTTTGTTTTTTACGACATAATTACAGTCAAAATCAAATGAGAAGATTTAATACCGCGCCGCGACGAGCATGCGTCCAATATCAACAATGACACTGACCCACCTGGGGCGCTGTAGCAGCGATGTACAATACAGCTGTGTAGCTGTCTACCTGTGTGTGTGTGTGTGTGTGTGTGTGTGTGTGTGTGTGTGTGTGTGTGTGCACCTCCAGGGAGGTCTCACGCCCAGGGAGTTACTCTGACAGTGGGGATGGGTAAGAGAGAGAGCGAGAGAGAGAGTGAGAGAGAGTGAGAGAGAGTGAGAGAGAAAGAGGGGGATGGGGGATGAGGGGTAACAGAGACCAAAGACAAAGTGTGGCCACAGACATGGAGGGACATAGTGAAAGGGAGAGAGCGAACTTAACTGTGCAGGCGGCGAGGGTGTGGTCAAGGCGAGAAGATAAATGTAGCCCAGCAGGGCACGGGCCTTCACGAGACCACGGCGATGCTTCAGCGATGAATAAAAGGATCAGCGTCGTATCAGAGATTAGCACAAACCCGCGGGGTAGGGGGAGGATGGGGGGGCTGGGGGGGGGGGGGAGAAAAAATGGATTAGATTAAATGCGTTCACGCTCTGGAATTATAAGTACCATTTCATAATCGTTCTTCCGTAACATTAGTCCCAACGGGGAGATTCTCTCGGGGAGGTTTAGGGAAGCTAAAGAAAACTATTCTGTTTAAATGACAAACAATGGATTCTAGTTATGGGATCGGCGGAACATTTTACAGCCGCCCTACGTTGTCATTTCGGCTTTGTGTGACGTGCACCATTTTGATTTACCCGACGACATGCGTTGTACCGTAAACGGCCGAAACCTCCCACCAAGTGGCTTTGGTGTTTTTCCTCTCTCTGAGAAAAAAGAAAAGAAAAGAGAAAGAGTCTGCATTTCCTGTCTTCTAGTTATGGCACCACAGATCCTTTCTTCCTCGGGGTCAGATCCGAGCCACAAGGGGGAGAATCTTCTCCAAGCCACAGCTGTCTGGTGACCGCGATGCGACCACGCTGGCTCACCAGTGTCCTGACCGCCCGCTCTAAACGGCTCTCCCTCCGTCCTGCACCCCTCCATAACCTCCCTCTGCTTCCATCCCTCCACGCTTGTTTCCGTGACTCCGACGCCCGTCTCTCTCGTTCCCAGGGGTGGGGGGGGAGAGGGGGGGGAGAGGGGGGGGTAGGGGAGAGGAAGGCTGCCAGCCAGCTGTGGTGCATTTACTATGGTCACTGCAGTACCTTTCCGCGGGGCAAAGCCCAGTCCACAATCCGGGCGGTGATGAGGGAAAGGGGGTTAACGACCAGCCAGGACGCCCCCCCCGGTAGATTATAAAGTGGGTGTATATATATATTATATATATCTATATATATATACACACCCACTGTACCCCCCTTCCCTTTGAGGACGCGGTTTAACAGAGGGCCGTGATTTTGCCCCGCCATGTCGCCCAGCGTGACGCCTTGACTACGACCGGCCACCTACCCCTCCGCTCACCCCCCCCCCCCATCTTCCCCCTCCCACTCAAGGCCAGTCATCTTTCCCATGAAGCCAAGCACAACCCCCCCTTCTCATCCTCCACCTCCCCCTCTACACCACCTTCCTCCGCTTAAAAGGGAGCTTCTGAACCCCACATGCCCGCGTGACACCGGCCTTTGGCGGGTAGTGGGCCCCGGAACCACAGGCAACACGTTTGTGTGGCCTGCTGCTGATTATAGTCTGCAGGACAGGACCCTGACAAGGACACATCTTTAGGGGGCTAGGGTAGGAGACATAGTAGGAGACAGGAGCCAGGGTAGGAGCCATGCAGGGTAGGATCTGTGGGAAAGTGACATCTCACTGAGAACACATTGGCTCTGCTGTCCATGAGACCCCAGCTTCTCTAACATGGCACCCAGATGTCAGCCTCTTGTCTCCACACACACACACATGCACGCACACACACACATGCACACACACACACACGCACATATATACATTCGTATTAAAAAACACGCACGAACACATATGCATGCACACACACACACACACACACACACACACACACACAAACACACGCACGCAGACGCACACATGCACACACGCCACCCACACACACACACTCGTGCGCAGACTCTTGTATATGCACACACACACACACACACACACACACACACACACACACACCCACACACACACACACAGGTCACAGTATCTAATCCTTAGTACACGCTTACTTATTCATATTCAAGAACAATAGGATCTCCCGTCTGTGTCCACGGTTAGCTGCTAGCTTGTGTTATCTGGGCAATATTGTAGACCAACAGCAGACAACACTATTGTGCTGCTTCACACTAGAGCAGCTCGTTGGTCAGTGTTGACGTGGCAAGAGCTGGCAAGTCTAAGATTCCTTATGGTTTTTCTTTCTCACACACAAATCCCCCCCCTCCCTCCCTCTCTCTCTCTCTCTCTCTCTCTATATCTCTTTCTGTTACCACACACACACACACACACACCCTTTCTCTGTGTCTGTCATGCTATCTAAGGACCTGGAGGCTCAAACGAGGACAGGCTTGACTGCTATTGGCCTGATATCAACGCATACCTGAGGGTCTTTTTCGTCGTGCCGGGGCTCATTTTTATAACTCGTGAGACTCTCTCAGCAAACTGCCTCCAGAAGAAGTGCCACACCTCACCTAACGTCGCTCCAGAACAATATTATTGTTATATTACAACGATGTGATTAATAAGAAGAAGGATTTCACATGTTCCATATCCGTCCGTAAAGTAATAGTTGCCAGATGGACTTAGAGGTGTCTTCATCTGAACTCTTCAGAGATACAGTACCTAGTTAGAGTTGTATGAGCCTAGCAGTCAACACCCCTACCTATCAACAGATTTATGCTTCAGGTAGAAATATTATGACATTTGTTTTTATTTAACCCTTGAGTTAATATTTCATAGCATTACAATATGAAACATTATGACTCGGTTTTGTTATCGGAATCAAGCAGGGATTGTTTCTATTCCATTATGTTTCAAAAGGTTTCAACTATACTAATAACACGTTTGGTCTTGCCCGGCTATGTTTATGATAGGTCTATAACCCGCAGAGAACATGATAGGCCCAAACCCTTATAAACATCATCACAAAGAAAGGGCTAAATAAAATCCTTGAGCTACAGCAGAGTGCTTTCACAGTCATGATCTTCTCATTCATGTTTGCGTCCCATGCAGGGTCTCGCCTCTCTACAGCCCACTCAGTAGTCCCCTAGTCCTATCCACCTTTGGCACTGACCCCGTGTGAAAGACCGCACCTGCCCGCTCTAATCACAAGTCAGCCTTTCAGGAAATGAGGTGAGGAAGAGACAAAGGACTCTTGAGGAGTTATTAGCGGTCTGGTGTTTTGAATCACACAGAGGGCAGGTGGCGCTCTAATAGATGCACTCTAGCTGCCCTGTTAGGCCTATTTGATCCTTGCGGTTATGATTATTGTATTACTGTGAACGACCCCTCTATTTATCATAATGTCTCGGCACGGCTGTGATGTCCTGTTTGGCTAACGCGGTAATGTGTTCACGTGAACAGCGTCCAACACACATTATTGCTCGTCAGCAACATTACCAAGCTCCTTTTGAGAAGTGAGGTTGTACTTTCAAGGTAATTGTTTTGGCTTGATAAATTGTAATAGTTTGTTTTGTATACCGTTTGTATTTGTGGCATGTTAATAATGGACTGAATGGGCATAACAAATAGAGTATGTACTGATCGGTGCTGAATAGCTAATATGGTTTCATTATCATATGATGTGATGACAGTTTTGACAGATTGGAGGAGATAGTGAATTCATAATATTGAGCCATATGATTTTTAGGAATAGTGTTTTCATAATGTGAAAAATAACAAGGCAGGTCTGCTTGGATCATAGAGCAATTGCAACATTTATTGAAGTGTTGGCTTTTTGTATTGATCTTTTCAACACATTACAAAAATACATATATGTTCAAAACAGTAGATGTTTACTGTTCTGTAATCACTTTTTTTTCACAATGATGCACTCCCTCCCCCCACCCCACCCCCATTCAAAAAAAAAAAAAAAAAAAATTTGAACACAGAGAAAACTATTTTGTACAAAGAGCAAAAGTGAAAGTTGTGAAAAGTGATACATGAAAACATATTTAAAATTACAAGTGCCATCACAAGACCTTCAACCAACCGTGACTGAAAATAAGGAAAGAAACTAATAAGGACCTCTGGTAAAACTGATTTGGAAAAACATTCCTCCACAAACCATTGCATAATTCCCAACCGAAGTTCCTCCTTTGACGCTGTCAGTTTTCTAATTAGTCTTTTCAGTTTATACACCTACATCAGGATAGCGTTCCTGAAACCAAACAAGCATTAAACACAGAAATAAAAAACAAATAAAAAAGAACATCTGGAAAACCAATAGTTGAATTTACCAAAATGATGGCACCACTCTTTTTTTTTATTTTTTTTTTTAACTTTTTAGAAAAGACAATCATGATTCCAAAGACATGATTCCAAAATATTACATATACAGTAATTGATTAATGAAGATAAAACCCCTCCACCAATATAATCATACAAAACTGCTATGGCGTTCCAAAACATTTGAAAAGAGAACATCTGAGAAAACAATACTTTATCATTTTTAAACACTTACACATAGTATTTCATTTATGGCGTACTTCAACACTGTAAACATATTGTAAGACTGAACGTCTATGTATGAAGTGACGTGAGTCAGCATTGACATTTTATTTTAAGTGTGTTATTTTAATTACAGGTTGACCTAACCTCCTGGAATGATTACATAATGTGCATATTTTAAAACAAGATTCAAATGTACTAAGACGCATGGATTGAAATATTGAAGCAATTTCAATTCACTGAGTTTAGCTAAAGGTTTCAAAGTTTCTATTATTGGTTCAGGGTTGCTGTTATTTTGTTGTTTTTATCATTTTTATTTTTAAGTATAAAGATATTGGTATTTCTTTATTAGAACCGAACAAACTTGTTTTATTTGGATCTGAAGCATGGTAAAACAAGAAGGTACATTGTGATGATGGGGACTAATTGTGCTAAACTGCTAAGATGCTGTAACAAACCCATTTCATGTGGTCTATATCTTTGTAATGCTCTTCCACTCTAATGGCACCTTATAATGTGTGGCCAGTCGATGTGCATTTGGATAAAAACATACTTTCCAATTTTATTTGAATGACCAGCCGAGGTCCTGCTCTCCATCTCCCTCTATTTCTTTCACAATTTCTCTGTTCTAATATTTCATATTTACTACAAAATAGCCCCAACCTCAGGGTCACTGGGCCAATGCCCGAATGCAGCGGCACTGGACATTATCATAACTCAAATGGCCTTTAAGGTACCAGATTCATTTCAGGATGAGCGATGCAGAAAAATAAGAGCTGTAATCCCTGAAACGCACGTAACATGCACAGTGTCTCAAAATCTGTTATTGGGAGTTAAAGCCACATCAATTTGTAAGGCGAATGAATAGGTTTCCCTGTAAAAGCCTCTGTAATGCATGAATTTGAGCTAGTGAACTGTGAAGGGACACCGTGGGAGAGCAGCTTAGGTAGCCGTGCGCGTGTGCGTGCGCACACACACACACACACACACACACACACACACACACACACACACACACACACACACGGACACATGCTGATATGAAATTCATTTTATGTCATTTTTTTTCAAGGGGACGCGTCACACCGACCCCGAGACACGAGACAGGAGAGTGAGTTGCAAAGTTTGTCGGAGTCGCTGAAATTATTAATATAATTTTTTATAAATGTTTTTTTTTTAAATTGGGAGTTTGACCACGCGCAAGAGGGACGCAGCGGATTGGTGCGGGTGAGAACATCAGATGGCCTGATAAGGCGACAACGTACAGTATGGCAGTTACATTTAACATTACACGAGGTGAGGCGAGCAGCCGGTCTTTCGATTGTTTTAGCTGGAGGCCATCTTTAGCGTACAGTTGGGGCTACTTTAACATATATAAGAAAAGAAAAGAAAAAATTATATATTTACAAACCATAAACAGGAACGTTCTCCTTCTCACATTAATCACAAGTAGTCTTAAGGTATTTTATTATCTTAAATAGGGTGATTTCATCCTACTGAGCATCAGTTATGTGTAACTCCATTAAGTGCATCCTCTATTTATGTCCTGAATGAAACAGGACAGCAATACAGTAACTGCATTTTTATATTTTTTACTTGCCGATAATTAAAAGTATTTTCCATGAATAAATTAAGCAATTAGACATTGTTGGATTTGTAAAATCCAGCAAGGTGTTATTCATGATTTATTGTCATACTGACATTCAGTGCTTTAGGTCTGTACGAGGAAATGGATTGTAGCCCGCTGTTAGCAGATCATATAGAAAACAATTACTATCTTTATTTTTAAAAGCTAATCGCTTCACACAATTGTACTCTTACAGGATAATAAGCTTCCTTAAAGGAAAAGAAAAAAAAAAGTATTAAGGGTGACTCCTTTCCAGTTTTCGCATTTTAGAAAACAATCTTTTTTTTTTTTGTTAGCACATTTCAAAACTACCTCCATATGAAATCCCACAAAGATGTACCTGCACATGCCAAATATCGTTACAAAAATCCAATAAATACAGAAATTATTGCACAGTAGAAAGGCTCCGTGGATTCCTAACCGACAAAATCCTCAGACAGTTTGCCAAGAAATGCCGAGCTGGGCATTCGAGACAACTTCTAATTAAAGTTTCCTTTTGTTTATATTTCTCAGGTGGCAGGTTCTGTGACAAGAAAAAAGAGACAAACATCAATCAGCCTCATAATTATTCAAGAGAGAGATTATCCAGCCAAGCCCCCGTAGTTGAAGAAGTGGTTATGAGGAGTAGGTTCGTATAAGTGTGTGTGCGTGTGTCAGTGTACGTGAATGCGTACAGCAAACGTGCATACTGTACACGTGTGTGTGCGTGATGCGAACACTGCGGGCTATGTAGGAGGAGTCTGTGGGGCCTAGCCTCTGTCGGCCTGCTCTAGCTTGACGTCGCTGGACATCAGGTGTTCGCCGTGCCACTTCTTCATGTGCTTCTCCAGCGTGCTGTACACGCTGAAGGGCATGTGGCAGATGTCGCAGCGGTACACCTCCTTCCCGAACTGGCCGTGCGTCTTCATGTGACGCGTCAGCTTGGAGCTCTGGGCGCAGGCGTAGCTGCACAGGTCGCACTTGTACGGCCGCTCGCCAGTGTGGCTGCGGCGGTGCACCGTCAGGTTGCTGCAGTTCTTGAACACCTTGCCGCAGTACTCGCACGTGTCGCTCCGCCGCTCCTTGGAGCTGGGCGGGCGGCCGGGCCCGGGCCCGCGCAGGATGTGCGGCGTGCTGCTGCCGCTGCGGCCCGACGCGCCGCCGCCGCCGCCCTCCATCAGCTCCCCCGGTGGCGTGGAGAAGCGCAGGCTGCCCGTCTCGGATGAGGAGTGCTCGGAGGAGGTGCCGAAGGGCGACTGGCGGGCGTCGGTGAAGCCCAGGAAGGGCTCGCGGATGAAATGGCGCGAGGCGGCATAGCCGGCCAGCAGCTGGGAGTAGACGTTCTCCGGGGAGATGAGGGGCACGTTGTTGTGGGCCAGCTCCAGCTGCTCCTTCTCGACCTTGATCCTCTTGTTGTTGTTGTTGTTGTTGTTGTTGTTGTTGATGGAGGGGCTGGGGCTGGTGAGGGGCATGGGTCGGCGCTGGAAGAGGCCCGAGAAGGCGTCCGCCTCAGACGAGCTGATCCGGCCGTTCATCAGGGGCCGGGGCCCGTCCAGGCGGTCCCTCTCCTTGCCCTCGTCCGCCGGGTCGTCTCCCCGGTCCCGCTGGGGGCCGCCCCTCTCCTCGCCCCCCCGCTCCCCGTTGGGCTTCCGCTCCAGGCTCCGCTTGGCGGCGGCGTGCCTCAGGTGGTTGTCCAGGTGGTTGTAGGGGTGCATGATGCCCACGCCCCCGCTGTCTCCGACCACCCTGTCTCCGCCTCCTCCGCCGTTGCCGGGCCGCTTGTCCCCTGGCGGCGGCGGCGGCGGCGAAGACATCCGCGGGCCGTTCTCCTCCCGCTTGGGCCGGAACTCCTGCGAGTCCTCGCTCAGGTTGGAGTCGGGCCGGCTGTTGCCGTTCCGCAGCTCCTCCTCCTCGTCCTCCTCCTCCTCTTCCTCCTCCTCCTCCTCCTCTTCCTCTTCTTCTTCTTCCTCATCCTCGTTGTCCGCGCCCATCCCGCCGGCGCGGCCGCCGACGCCCGCGCCGCCCTCCCGGCTCTTGGCGTCGCCATCGCCGGCGTCCCCGCCGCGCGCCCCGGGCTCCGGGGAGCTCCCCAAGGAGCCCCCCTTGTTGTGCATGTGCGTCTTCATGTGCCGCTTCAGCTTGCTGGCCTGCGAGCAGGCGTGGTCGCACAGGTGGCACTTGTAGGGCCGCTCGCCCGTGTGGCTGCGCCGGTGCACGATCAGGTTGCTCTGGAACTTGAAGGTTTTGCCGCAGAACTCGCAGGATTTGGCTTTCCCCGCCGGTGTAGCCCCCTGACCCTGGCCGTGGCCCTGGGTGTCCCGGGGGCTGTTGGAGCCCGGGCCGGCCTGCGGCTGCGGAGGGTAGGTGAGGAAGGCCGGGGGTTTGGCGCCGGGCTGGAACAGCGTGGGGCTGAGCAGGCGGTGCATGGACGGCACGCGGTTGGGCGACAGCGGCGGCGTGGGCCCGCCATTGTTGGCCGTGTTGCCCGCCAGCTCGCGCAGCCGGCGGGAGAAGTCCATGGAGGGCGGCTCCATGGGCGCCATGCGCATCACCCGCTCGAAGGCGCTGGGGTGCTGCGAGAGCAGGCTCATCTCCTCCGGGCCCAGGCGCTCCATCGGGTGCCTGGGCGGCGGAGGCGGGCTGATGAAGGGCGGCGTGGCGGGCAGGCGGGTCTCCATGTAGCCCGGGGGCGGAGGGTGCGGCGGGGGAGGCCCCGGGTGGTGATGGTGGTGGTGGTGCTCCCGGAGCAAGGGAGCCGCCATGCGGAGGAGGTGGAAGGGGTTGGTGGCGTCGCCCAGGAAGGTGGGCAGCGGCGAGCGGGGAAGGGCGTCGGAGCCCGGCGGAGGAGGCAGGGCCATGCGGGGCGTGAGGGAGCAGTGCCCCACGGCCGGGTGGCCGTCCAGGTAGATGCGGATGCCGTGCGTGTGCTGGGCGTGCTGCAGCAAGAACCAGGCGCTGGAGAAGGTCTGCTTGCAGGTGGTGCAGATGTAGCTGGAGGGCTCGTCCTTGTCTGGGGGAGGGGCCAGAGGGGGAAACAGCCGTCAGTCTCTTGTTATGTCAAGTTTCAAGCCACATTTTATTCATATATAGCACCATATATATACAGTATATATATATATATATATATAT
>JAODUE010000017.1:516258-527170 GCA_027564755.1 Amblyopsis hoosieri
ATTAAACATCATATGAAGCATTTGGCATCACTGACTAGTATTTCTGGTGCCGACTAGCGAGGGCATTGTTGAATAGACTAGTCGACTAATCACATTCATCCCTATTTGTAACCAGGTAAAAAAAAGTTTTTGTGTATTGTAGTGCAAATAGTTTGAATCAGCAAGGAGTGTTCTTGCGTGCACATGGCACATGATGCACACGCTCTATACGCCTCCTCCCATGTCCTTCTCGTGATTGGCCTGAAGGCGGTGCGTTGCCTCTGGATGGACGTCGGGTACAAAGCGCACTAATTACATTTTCTACACATTGAGCAGCAAGTGTCTCTCCTATTGCATAGCGGATGCTGCTGAGCGCACGCACACACGTACACGTGTGCACAGAGTGTGTGCATGGGGCACGTACGTGCGTGATTCCAACTGGCAAGCTATCACAAGGGCGGCATGCTGAGCAATCTCTAGTGAGCAATTATCTTTACGATAGCTGTATTTGCATGAAGTGTGTGTGTGTGTGTGTGTGTGTTTGCCCACGCAAAAACAGCATACTATCTATTTACACAGGAGATTAAGCATATGATATACAGTATATTCCTTTACACACACTCTATCTCGCTCTCTCGCTCTATTTTTCTCTCTCGCTCGCTCACTCACTCTCTCTTTCTCTCTGTTTCTAAACACTCTGTCTCACTTGTTGGTACAAATGACCTGTTTTCCGCACTGTGTCAGTGAGATTTATCTTACTTTGCATCTATTATGGTGTTAATTACTGCTATAAATATGTTATAAATTACAATTTGCATTCACAACAATGTTAATATACTGCAGAGTATTGGACAAATAATGATCCTGAGTCTGAGTGATTCTACATTCACATAACATTGGTTCTCCCCTCTCCTCCTCTCCCCTCCTCTCCTCTCCTTTCATCCTCTCCTCTCCCCTCCCCTCCTTGTCTCCTCTCCTCTCCTCCTCTTCTCTTACATCCTCTCCTTGCCTCCTCTGCTCTCCTCTCAACCCCCCCTTCCCCCCTACAGAGGCGTCCATCTTGTCCTATGACGGCAGCATGTACATGAAGGTGGTGATGCCCACCACGGTGCACACGGAGGCAGAGGACCTGTCCCTGCGCTTCATGTCTCAGCGGGCCTTCGGCCTGCTCACGGCCGCCACATCCCGCGAGTCTGCCGACACCCTGAGGCTGGAGCTGGACAGCGGCGCCGTTAAGCTGACGGTCAACCTAGGTATCGTATGGACCGCCACCTGCTGGCGGGGAGGCGTTGGTGTCTTCTGTGTATTTTTGGTTTTTAGTTTATTATTTTGTTTTTATATATTTTTGAAATTATTTGAAATTATTTTATTTGGTTTATTATTAATATTATTATTTTATTTTTTGTTTTGTGTGTTTCGTGATCACAGACCTAACTTGCAGTATAATAAATCATAATGAATTTTAGATTGTTTCCATAGTTGGTTCTGCATGTACTGTACTTGTTTTTCAGATGCCTGAGGTGTAATTTAGCCTTGTCAGACCATCCTGACCTCGCAAGCTCCGATTTGCCCGACTCACATTTCACCACGAGTATCAGTCCGACACCCCTCAATACAAAAAGCGGTTGTCGACCATGCAGATTATTAGGTCAGTCAGCTGACGTTTCTCCGACGACAACAGCGGACGTCATACGTTTTGGGTTCCACTGGCATTTTAGTCTGATTGGGTGAGAAAAGGGTAGGAAGTGTAATCGTATGTAAGAATGTTGGATTTAAATGTTTTCATGACAAACGCTTCTGAATTGAGGGTCTCCAGACTGATACGCACAGTCAAACTGTAGCTCGTGAAATCAGGATGGTCTCATGAGGCATCATTTCTCAGCTTTGAGTGTAATTTATGTGCCATTATACACCATGTCAATTGATATAACACTACATATTCATTCCTTGGTGCATGCACAAATGACAGCCAAGCATGATAGGCATTTTCAATTGTGTTTCTATTTCATGTAGCCATTTAATATAAGAACGTAAAAATTTCATATTTTTAATTGCCCGACACTTTAATAGATGGTATTTCTATGTGATGAGTGCATTAGATAATTTCTGCACAAGCCTTAAGTTTCACATTATTCATCAGTACTGGATGAGCCATAACCATCAATTGAACAAGAATAAAAAGATAAACACTTCAGAAGGGGCTTTAAATACTTGTGCATTTGGTGGAATTGTGGATGTAATTTGCCATCTTTTTGGTAAGGTGCAGATCAGCATAATTACAGTTTTTGTGAATAAGGTTCTTTGTTTTTTCACTTGGTCCATTTTGTTTGTTTGTTTGGGTTTCTATAATTTTGTGTTTTTTTGTTTTTTGTTTTTTCAATGCCAGCTGGTACATGGTTCTCTGTCCATCAGCAATCCTTAGCGGTCATCTCCCATATGCCCTGTTTTAAAGATGGCATTCACCCCTTCAGGGGCTTTGAGCCTGCGGCCTGCCTGGCAAACGGCTCGATGCCAGGGCAACCAGCACAGCACGTACGGTGGCGAAGGCCCGATACTTCCTAGCCCAGGAGACCCCGTTAGACCCCTGATTTGTATAAGGAATGCATGCAAGCACGCCAAGTGTCTGCTAACTCTAACGCTCCACATTGCAATCGCAATGCACTTAGACTCCGCAAACACTAAAATCACTCGCACCCCGGAACCAGGGCTATAGGCCTTCTGCGTGTTGCTGGTGCTGACCGGATCGAAGCTGTTTGCCTCCACTATTCTGTTGCGGTTGACGACACATGACGAGCTTGGTCAATTGGTCTCCAACCCCGCACGGCTTGCCAGCCAATCAAAAGTACACACACACACTCCATTAGACGGGGTGTTTACTGACTGTATGACAAATGGAAAGTCTGGTTAGTAACCACATATACTGTAACATCTGGTGTTGCCTCTCTGGCTGCAGCTATTGGGTTGGAAAATCAATGGGACCAAATCAAATAGCAAGCGATCATTTTTGAAATTGAGATGCCCCCAGACCATCCACCCCCCCCCCCCACTCCCTTCCCCCTAGTCACCCCCACGAGGAAAATCCTTCTAATTGGTATAACATGTTCTGACATAGCCTAATGATATTCAATTAGAGTAACTAATAACTGGTGTGTGCACCAACACACCTGTCACGACTTGATAAGGCAAGTCAGAGTCACCGAAGCAAAACTAATACTATAATCACTATATTCTAATCGGCACAGCCAACGTAATTAAATCAGAACATTATTTAATGGAAAGAATGACATGGAAGATCAATAACAGATCTACAATGCTGACCCCCTGACCCCTCTCCGTCTAAAATGGTCGCCTGCATCATGTGACCGTCCCCGGGAAAGTGGCTGTTTATTGTTCTTGGATGTCTGCAGCTGTGACCTTGAAGGATGCGATTTCATCTGTTACTTGTTCTCCCCTCCCCATCTAGACTGTGTCAGGATAAACTGTAACACCAGTAAGTCAAATCTCCAGCTGGAGGTCTTCTTCCTTATTAAATCAATGTTTGATTATGGCTTGTGTGCTTTTAGACGTCGAGTAAGGGGGGCCCGAATGTGAAATGAACTTATAGGTGCCCTATAAGAGGATAACACAGATAAGAGGGTTAAAAATGTAATAGCCATATGTCGGAGTTATTCTCACTGAATACTAATATATTGAATACAAAACATCTGAAATTTCCTGTTTCATTCAGAAACTATTTCTTAGCCTGCCTATAATCATTGTGTGTTTAAAATATATAGGCCTATTTTATGAGCACGGTATACTAGTTTTCTATCTGCTTTCTAGATAAAGGCATTTCTGTATATTGTATACCTTTATATTTTAATGACAAATGTATTGCTATCTTGCAGTAAGTGTCTTGGTATACTTTCTCTTACTCATTCAATGGCTCATATTTTTTTTTTTTATCAAGCGCCAGTTAAAAAAATCTTTTTTGAGAGTTAGAGAGAGAGAGAGAGAGAGAGAGAGAGAGAGAGAGAGAGAGAGAGAGAGAGAGAGAGAGAGAGACTGTAGTTGCTATGCTATGACACATTAGGCAACACAGCTGTTCAAAGCAATTGATTATCATCACAAATTAAATGTATAATTTATCCAGTTATGGTGTACATAATGTACACACACACATGCTGTAGGTATCACGTTAGATAAAGTATGTTCACATTATTAGTAGAATATCTGCGTTCAACACTGACAACACAACAAAAATACTGTCTAGTTTTGCAGTGAAAATATGTGTATGGAGTATAAAGTTGCAAGAAACACACTTTAGATTATGTAATCAACGTACACATTCCCATATTTGGATTTGTATATGATCAGATCAGTGCATTTCAAATGTTCAAGCACAATGTGGGAACACTGCCTTCTAGTGGTTTAATTATGTACTGTATGTCTCCTACATGCATTTCAATGTCACTTTATCAGAGTGCATTCAAGAACATTTCTCTCTCTCTTGTGGTTGAATAGCACATTGTATTTATATAAAATATGTTCCTCTAACTGCACTGCCAATTGATCTGATATATGTTTCCTCTGTTGTCAAATGAAAATCAAATCTTTGATTGTAAAAATATAAATATTTTCAGGGATAAGCAAAGATTTGGTTTGTGTCGTTGCCCTCCCTATCCCTGGACTAACTGACCGTCCTCTTCAGGCAAAGGCCCAGATGTGCTCTACGCTGGGCAGAAGCTCAACGACAACGAGTGGCACTCTGTGCATGTGGTTCGTCGCGGTAAAACCTTCAAACTCATAGTGGATGAAGACATGGCTGAAGGTATTTTTCTGAGCCGGTGTTCTGATGATGAATGATGCCTTCTCGAATAATGCAACCGTAGCGCATGACTTATCGAAAATAGCTACATTACGTGTTCATTGTTCCCATTTCCAAGATCCCGCAAAGTTATAACTCTCACAGTATAATATAATAAAACCAGCTTCTTATTGTTGCATACATTGCACACGTAACTTTATGCCTACATACTCTTTCGGAAATTGGCATGGGGACATTACAAATATGCCTAATTGATCTTTAAATGTTGTTAATGGTGGGAATTGGTTAATATTAAGTAAATAATTATTAAATATACAAATTACAACCTGGCACATAACGTTAACCGAATCATATTCTACAACTAAAATGACAAGAAACCTTCTACATTTGTTAAAAACATGCAATTATAGTACTATCTAGAAATCCAGATTACGTAGCAGAAATCTGTAGGCGTTGTCGCAAGCATGATGAAATGACACAATAACGTCTGGGCGAATGCCCAGTATGTCGGGCATAAATCGTCAGAACACCGGCTCAAAAGCTCGCCGCTATTTTAAACTCGCACGACATGCATGGGAGTGATAATTTGGTTGGATTTGGTTCATGAGTATTTTTTTTTCTCAAATGTCCTGGAAGAGAAAGTTTTTGTTTAATTGTTGCTGATGATAATACATTTTACATTACATTATTGTTGTACATTACTGTTTTACATGTAAATGTAAAACAGGATATTTAGACAATGTTTTACTTTTTTCAGTATAGTGAAATAATTTATTGAAACTATGTTGTTGATTGGAGGAATTTAAGATAACTGTGATTTTATTCTGGCTAGACTGGTCAATGCAAGAAAATACTTTTTTATCGCTTAGTGTCAAAAATCAGGTTTTTAGGCGTGATATGACCCAGATAAGCAGAAACGTAAAACACAGGATTATCAGATCAAATTGGTACTGTACTGTAGCAAATGCTGCTTTACTCTTTATAGGTATTTTGACCGCTTAATGAAGCCTTTAGAATGTGACAACAATTCCTCTGGCATGTCAGGTTAGGGCTGTGTAGAAGTATCACATACTTTACTTGAACACGCACAAAGAACGGTAAGATAGCGAAATGCAAGGAGATATTTGGTGAATTTGACAAAATGTGTAATTAGATTACAAATAGATTGCGATAGCTAAAAATGTTTCTAGTCTATCGGTGACCTTGAACCATTTTATCCTTGAATGAATATATTTCTTTCTTTCTCCATCCTCTTCATCCTCTCCCTCTCCTTCACCCTGTATTCCTCTACCTTCCCCTTCATCCTGTCTCCCCACCCACCCACGCCACCCCCCTCCGCTCGTGCCCTTAGGTCAGATGGCGGGAGACCACACCCGGCTAGAGTTCCACAACGTGGAGACAGGCATCCTGACCGAGCGGCGCTTCGTCTCCGCGGCGCCCTCGTCCTTCATAGGGCATTTACAGGTGCAACACAATCTGATGCCACGTCATGTGACACCACGCGCATCGCGTTACACTGGCGCGACCCCTGAACAACATGCGGAACAGGTCATGTGACCGAGATTCTGATTAACAGTGTGGGAGTGTAGCCTCTCTCTCTTTCTCTCTCTCTCTCTCTCTCTCTCTGGCAGCAAATACCAGTAATGGTCTGCTCTTTTGCTTCTGACCGGGTCAAAATGTAACAACTTGGAGGGGTAAAAACCTTTAAGTGAAGGCAACATTTATAGCAGTGAAGCCATTTTGTTATTGTGCATTGTTAGCCTCCACGCTGCGTGACGTGACACGAACGTGTCGCGCTTCACTGGCGTGAACAGTTGACGTGCTGGCCCTGTGAAAGTGACAAGCGCCGCAGCTGTGCGAGTTCTAACCCCCAGACAACACTGTTTATCTTGGCAACATCAGGTGTCGTCTTGGTGATAGGAATGAGCCACAGCTGTAGGTGGTGAAGTGAAGTGTGGTTCCTTAAAATCGAGCCGTGTTGTGTCGAGAATAATGAATTCAAAATCAAAGAGGCTTGCATACATAAAGAACATACCGTATTTTAGAACTAAATCAATGATCACGCCCCCCAGAGCCTCAAGTTCAACGGAATGCAGTACATCGACATGTGCAAGAACGGAGACATCGACTTCTGTGAGCTCAACGCCCGCTTCGGCATGCGCTCCATCATCGCCGACCCCGTGACCTTCAAGACCAAAGGCAGCTACCTGGGCTTGGCAACCCTGCAGGCCTACGCCACCATGCACCTCTTCTTCCAGTTCAAAACCACCTCGGCCGACGGCTTCATCATATTCAATGATGGCGATGGCAGTGACTTCATCGCCGTGGAGCTGGTCAAGGGGTGAGTGGCGCTATTACCATTGTGCCCCACTGCAGTCCATGGAATCTGAAAGCACAGATATTTGTACATGGACGTTTAAGGGCTAGTAATGATCCCAGCTCTGCAGTTTGAAGACATCGAAGTCTTCAATGTCTTCAAACTGGCAAAGCTCCACTTTGTATGACCAATATATGGCCGATTAGAACGATTTTTGAAGTTAGGAAAAGTAAGATGCTTTGTAAGGTCCAGTGTTATTTGACTGGAGATAAGCTAAAACCAAGGTGTTTCAATAACCCTTTTTGTGAATGGTTTTTAATATCACGATACATTTACATGAATTATTGAGCTGCTCAATAGACGGGAATTGGCAAAGTGTGTATAACGCATAATATGTGTTAGAGGAACATGAAATAAAATAAAACCAATCGGTGTTACAACGGTTTTGATCACCTCATCTAGCTCTACCACCATTTTGAAACACGCTTGACTTCATCTCATTAACCCACGCTGTTTGGTCCGACAGCCGGGTGGCTGTGGAAACACTAATGCAAACAGGGTTTCTAGACTAATAATCTCAGCTAAATAAAATTGAGTTGAGAAGACTAGTTCATAATCTCAGATAAATAACATTTAGTTGAGAAGACTAGTCCATAATCTCAGCTAAATTAAATTGAGTTGAGAAAACTAGTCCATAATCTCAGCTAAATAGAATTGAGTTGAGAACACTAGTCTGACGGGGGGCCAGGCTAGCGGGGAATGCAGAAACCAGTTCCATGCCATAAGGAGTGTCTGACGCCCTCTGCTCCAGCTTCATCCACTACGTGTTCGACCTGGGGAACGGGCCCAGCCTTCTGAAGGGGAACAGCGACAACCCGCTGAATGACAACCAGTGGCACAACGTGGTGATCACCCGTGACGCCTCCAACACACACACGCTGAAAGTGGACACCAAGTCGGTCACCCAGAACGTCAACGGCGCCAAGAACCTAGACCTCAAAGGTACAGTGTCCTCTCTGTGAGGTGATGTCCCCCCCATCACCATTCCTGAGTCAAGGACGCTACACGACATGATCATGCAGTAGAATTGTTAAATATGCATGCTCAGCAAGATTACTGTTGCGTTTTTCAGGAGGTTTAGTGCTGTTAGTGTGAGCCGCGCTGCACGCAAACACAGTGTCTATCTTATGGACACTGCCAGCGATCATGTCTTTGTAGGAACCAAACAGTTACTTTACCTTAATACCAGAAATACATTGAAATCACATTTGAATTTAACATTAATTTAACTTTAATGTAATATTTGACACTAATAAAAGTGTCAATATTACATTAAATTAAATTACAGTTAAACGGTACAGTATATTATTCGTATATGGCACCCCAAGCATGTTTCCACCCCTCCTATTGGCTGTTTGATATTTGAAAGATAACAAAGTGCCTACAGTTACTAGAGTGGGGGAGAACTGTCCCACTTTTGGGAATTGCTGTTTTTAATATGTCCTCTGAATATGTATATCAAAATTCTTGCCGACTAAGTTTATACATACAAGACATTTTTTTTTAAAAAACATCTTTTTTTGTTTAAATGAGCCTTGTTTCTAGAATGTATGTTCCTGCCTTGGTCAAATGTTTATTACTATAGTAAATGTCTCAGCCAAATGTTGTTTTTTTTTATTGGTATTTTCCTAATGTAAGACGTCCTTGAGTGTTTTGAAAGGCATCCTATATAAAAATGTAATATTATTTATTATTATTTAGCATGGTGCAGATGCTGCAGTAGTTAAGAGTAAAGTTTGTGTGGCTTTCAATTGTCCATCAACACATTCATCTCTGTCACTCCCCCCAAATAAAAATAAAACCCCGGCTCCTCTCCGTCCCTGCTAGGTGACCTGTTCATCGGAGGCCTGGGACCAAACATGTACCAGAACCTTCCCAAGCTGGTGGTATCCCGGGAAGGCTTCCAGGGATGCCTGGCTTCGGTCGACCTTAACGGGCGCCTGCCCGACCTCGTCAACGACGCCCTGTTCCGCGGTGGGCAGGTCGAACGCGGCTGTGAAGGTACTGTACGCTCGACCCCTGCGACGTCTCGCTGTGCTGTAGCTAGCTGGCGCCTGCTTTAGCATGAGCGGGTTGCCAGTAGGACTGAATAGAAAGCATTGATGGAAAAGGTTTCATTACTGAAACCCACCAATCTCTGAGACTTTTCCAATATTGTTTTAAGGAGATTTTGTCAATATTAACGTGCAATACTGTAACTGCAAGTCAAAAGTATTTGGTATAATGTGTGTGTAGTATGCTGTGCATTTAATAGATTAATACTATTCTTTCTATTATTTTTATTTTATTTTTTTATTCTCTGCTGGATGTTAAATTATTCAACTCTGAGAATACATTGCTTTTCAGTACTACATATCAATACTGCGTCAGTGTTAAATGTAAATGATACTTGATACACATACATGCTGCAAAACCTTGTGTGCTGTGCATTCCTCCCTGTGACCCCTAGGGGGCAGTAAGAGAATGATGCACACACTGCAGACTCCCATTACTTTGTGCAGGCATTGCCAATATTCCTATGCAATGTAACAAACAACAACACAAAGTTAAGGTGAATGGTGATATTTATATATAGAACATAGACCTGTATTCCTCTTTTTCTTTACTCCTGGATACTTTATTCACACTAACAAGTTAACGTTGGACACAAACGGTCCCTCACTAATCTTTCCTCTTTTCCACTCTGTTTGTTCTGTTTGTTTTCCTTTTTCCGCGCTAACAAAGTTGCCTTCACCAAAGCTGACCTGCAAGGTAGAGGGTCCCGACACCGCCTCCACGAGGCCTGAAAGGCTGCTGTCTGCAATGCATCAATGGTGTTGCCATGGCGATACCCTTCCCCAAACGTCGCAGGGATATCTGACTTGCTCTCTCTGGAAACACACACAGGGAGAGAGAGAGAGACAGAGAGAGAGAGAGAGAGAGAGAGAGAGAGAGAGAGAGAGAGAGAGAGAGAGTCTCACAGGAAAAGCTTGTAGATGAAACGGGGCAAACATGTATGCCAGAAAAGCAGGAAGGAAAACTCCAGAGATGGGGCGGGTAAAAAACCCTGCATGGTTACAGAGGGAGCTTTTTAGCAGCAGTCTCTCCGTGAAGCAGGCTGGTTGAAGGCTGGCCCGCGTGGACTAGAACGTGCGGCAGGATGGGCTGCTTATCAATAAACATGTGGCCGTCTGGCATACTGTGTGTGGCTGCCCGGATGGGTCCAGCTCATTAAACTTTCAACAAGATGTGGATCTCTGTCTAGTTCTCTGGGGCTGCAGAGGAGGTTAAGGTAGAGAAGTGCGGGGAAGGAGGAGGTCTAGGCTCCTGTGGGTGGATCATGTCATTTGGAATAAGGATTATTAAGCATCCCAGCCATACTGGAAATGAAACCGTTACAATTATAGACTGTAATTGAGGGGGGGATTAACTGGATATTTGTACTAGCACTGATGAGATATGCGATTGATAGGCCGTTAGAAGGAAAATGGCAGGGAGTGAATAAAGCCATCTGGAGAGGAAGTGTGGAAGTGATGTGTCTTTGTCAGGAGGCCAGTCGTGGTGGGCAGCGGGTAGCAGGCTGCATTAGATGAGAACGTGGCGTAGAAAGAATGCTTCTGAACATGGTTAGAGTGGGTGGCATGCCCCCATCTCTCTCTCTCCCTCTCTCTCCCCCTCTTTCTCTCTCTCTCTCTCTCTCTCTCCCTCTCTCTCTCCCTCCTTCTCTCTCTCTCCCCTTCCCCCCATCTCTCTCCCTCTCTCTCCCCCTC
>JAODUE010000017.1:543591-556723 GCA_027564755.1 Amblyopsis hoosieri
ATATACACACATTATATACAGGGTTGGGAAGTAACTGATTACATTTATAACTGACTACATTTACAAAAAAAAAAACAGTAGATGTAATCCACTACAGTTACGGAATCATATTACAGTTTATTTTTAATTTTGTATTAGATTATTATTTCTAAGACTATTTTTGAATTAAAATAAATAAATAAAATGCACAAAACAATTGGCTGTTCTCTTATTAACCTTCCATTAACGTCAATCAAAAATTTAAATGAAGTCATACTTTAATCTGATCCCTTGAGCAACATATACTGTCACAGGAAAAAGAAAGATTTGGCACGCCAATGCAGTAAATTGCTTTGGATTGCATTTCCAAGAACAATGTTTAAGCGTGAAGTAATCTAAAAGTAATGAAAAGTAATCAGATTGTGTTACTAAATGTAGATAATCCAAAAAGTATGTTACTGATAATAATGTTAGTCTGGTAACTAGTAACTGTAACGGACTACATTTATAAAGTAACCTACCCAACACTGAGTGTATATATATATATATATATATATATATAGAAGGTGTACAAAGGTGCTTTGAAAGTCATCATCTTAATGTTGCGGCTAAACGGGTGCTTCTACTGATGAGTCTCCCATACTCCAAACAACTCAGTGGAATGATGTCCCACTAAACATGCACAGAATACACACATCTTTCCTTCCCTTTCCTTGCTGTAGTTGCATAGCAACAGAGGAGCTGCTCCAGCTCCAGTTGTGTTGGTGGTAGGAGCATGATGATGCATCATCACATGATTAAGACTGCCTTGGCTTTAATTATGAATGGGGCTGCTATACGTTGCTCCAAGATGGCAACGCTGCTATTGATAAGGTGCTTGCACACGCTTTTGCTTCTGTCCTAAGGGCGCAAGTCGACTTTATTAAGGAATACTGCACTTAGATGATTAGGGGAAGTAGAAATGATTATATGTTGGAAGAGGTTTTTTTGTTCTTAGGACTGTGACAGAGGTCATTTTTGAGATCTAACTGAACCATATACTTTTGCTAACTACATACCAGTAAAGTCATGTACAGTGTAAAAGGGATCAGAAGAATACTTAGAGTCACCAAAAAATAATCTTTTTGAACTTGTACTTTTTTATTATTGCAACCAACTGGAAGACAATACATCACATAAACATCATTGTAGTTTTTCAGAAAAATGGAAAACAAAATAAAACAACATTTATTTTTTTTGCCACGTTTTAGACAACGTTAATATTTACAAGTACTGATGAAACTGTTTGAAATCGTTCTTTGGCAATATGATTGCACAATAAGAAGAGAAATAAACATTTACTGGAAAACCAACACCTTGGGTGCACTCTGCATCACATCCCACAGATCAATAATAGTTTTGCATTTTGACATCTCTAGCCTATGGCTTTCAAATACTCATCTTATAGTCATCAAAACTAAAATGGCAGTATTGTAGGTATGTTTGTCAGATGTAGAAAAAAATAATGGTGAAAACTCAATTAAAAGCAAAACAACAAGCAGAGTGCTGAACGATATGTTTGGTAAGAAAGAAAACAATTGTTAAAAGAGGTGGAGATGGGGGGGGGGGCACTCAGACATTGAAGTTCTGCAATTATGTTGCGTTACACATCTGACTTCTGCTTTTTCCATTTGCTTTTATAACACTTGTGGGTAAGGAGTTTCCTTCCTGCGTGTCACAGAGTGAGTCAGAGGAACATGTGGAAAAAATGCCAGTTTGCATGAGCAAGCCAATCTCACCTTGACACATCATGCACACTATAGATATTATTAATCGCCGCTACTGTGCACTGTTACGGAAAATACGGTGCGTGACCTTATAGGCCTCAAGACAGACATCAGACAGGAGATGGATGACACACGCAAGGATGCAGGCAGTCTCCTTGATCTTTTTTTTGTTTTTTTTTAACGTTGGCATGGATACCACACGAAATGCAAAGCCACTGGAGCGTGTTTACAGGTGGCAAAAGACAATATGGACAGCTGCAACGCTAAGAAAATGTCTGCTTCCGTTTGCCTGCTTGGCTCACTGATTCTCTCAGGAGCTTTTCGTCGGAAAACAAAAACACATCTGACACAGCTCCTATTCCGTCCCACATTGGCCAATACATTTTCCTACGTACGTTTTTTCCTACACAAAAGACTTGTTCACTCATTTCGGTTAGGCTCTACGTTTAATGTAATTTTGACAGTTTAAGCATTTCAATACTAGTGGCAGTGTGGCAATTGTAACTTGTCATTCTTGACACATACATTATTAGCCTGTGTTAAGGCTTGCTACAGCTCCAGTGAATTTCAATCAGATCAGTTGTTGACCATTGGTGAAATGCACACTTAAGTCTTCAGGATGACATTCAAAATAAATGATATAATGAGCCAGTGCTAGTGTCTAATTAGTTGTCAAGTGCTTTGGAAAAAAAACTCACTTCTCCAGAAATATGTGACTTAATCTTTATCAATTCTCACAAACCCTTTAATTATAAATATGTCCTAAAAATACATTGAGGCCAATAAGAAAATCAACCCTTTTTTGTATGTATACTGTATATATTCATTGGCCATTTCCCTTCATTTTTTTTTTTTTGTTTTTACTTTAGTTATTTCTTTATTTTCCCCCCCAAATGGGACACAGGAGATGTGAGGTTTCTTCAGAACACTACATTTAGTTTTCCATGGCCAGCTGTTCCACACAATTACACTGAACAACGACAATGGAAAATTGTGACAACAATTCATTTACATAGAGCAGAAAACCAAAACACTGTTATAAATAAAGACAAGACATTACCTGTCAAAACATGTCAGACATGATAACAGAGATATTGAGGGCAGGCAGGTAGGCAGGCACAATGTTAAAGGGTGTGTGCGTGTCTGTATGTGTACAGTATGTTTGTGTGTGCGTGTCTGTGTGTGTACAGTAAGTGTTTGTGTGTGTGTGCGCGTCCCTGGACACAAGCACACACGCATACACACACACTACTAATGTGTGTTGAATTAACACTGGGATTAACACTAAACACCTTTTGGCAAAAGGAATCTTCAACCCATTTCGCCTGCACAGCCTGAACCAATCCCTGGTTTGACCGCTTCTCCCCGCCCCCCTGCCTGGAAGGTCCTCCCTGAAGATTTGTCTTTGAAAGCCCATTCGAAAAAAAATCACATAAAAAAAAAAAGAGAACATAATCAAGGGTATAAGAATTGGCGGCAAAACATTTTTTTTTCTCTTTCCTCTAGGATCAAGATTTATATGAAAATAAGTCATGCTTCATGCTAAATACATTGTTTATCTTACATGATCTTTGAATAAAAAAGATTTGCTTTTTATCTTATTTACAAGCACCCATGCAATATAACTGAGAAAGTCCTGCAGGTCAAATTGCTTCCATTAAGAAAGGAAAAAAATAAAATATTTTCTAACCTTTTTACAGAGTTGTCCACACGGGACAAATTGCTTATATATTTATGAGGGTAGAGAGAGGGTAGACGCATGTGAACAGAAATCTTAACCCACAGTTTATGTATATAGTTCTCTGAAGCTGTAAAATATGAATAGGCAGGTTTCGGTAGGTAGCTACAGCTGGTAGCTTCTAGTCTATGGACAGAAGTACTGGAACTGGTTTAGGGACGTTAATATTATGCAAGAATACAACAACAAAACGAGGGCGATATTGCCACGTACCCGGCACGATATCCACATCTCAATGGTTCATGACCACCTTTTTTTTATTTTATTTATTTTTTTAATATATAACTATTCTTAAATACTATGAGTGCTCCTGAAATAAAACCATGACTTAACCCATGAAGCTTTTAGTATAAGTGGCGTAAAATAATATGAAGTGCATGAATATATCACATCGGGTTTTACAATTATTCTGACGCTTAAGGTCATTGCCATGTTCCGTCTCGCATTTTCCCAGCCCGTCCCATCGTCCCGCCGCTGCGTAAAAGCAAGCTCGGTCGCTTATCTTTGGCACGGTCTCACATTTGTGCTCGTGGATGCGGAGCGCTGCGCCAAAAGGAGCAAGAGAGTTCTCAGCCCGTTCGAAAAGAGGCTCGAGTCTTGTTGGCCCTTCGTTTAGCTAGCATCACCGCGAGATTGCTACAGGTTGACACATACACTAACAGACGAGACATACGCCCCCCCCCCTTCACACACGCACACACACACACACCAAATGTGATTCCACATTGTCATAACCAACCCATCCCAAAATAAATGACAAAACATGTTTTTTCTTTTTTATGGCTTTCATCCCCTTTTAAACAACAAAAACAAAATGAAGACACGAGAATTAATGCTCATTGATGTTAGTGTTGGTGAACATGTAGGAAAACAGAGATTTTTGATATTGCCACAGAAAGTAGGATTCACCTAATGCCCTGCAAATAGATAGACAGAGGGAGATGACAGCTGTCCTTGGAGACTAATGCTTTAGTAAGGTTACCTGTTGAACACTCGTTTGCGCGTGCGCGTGTGTGTGTGTGTGTGTGTGTGTGTGTGTGTGTGTGTGTGTGTCTGTGCTAATATGCGTTTGTTTTGGCGACTATGGACTTTATGCACTTATCTCTAGACGTGTTCATCCATGCCTGTGTGTTTGCGTGTGTGTGTGTGCGTGCGTGCACGTCCTAGTTTCTCAGGGCCTCTTTCTGCTCCTTCTGGCCTTTAGCGGTGCGGTTTGTGATGTTATTGAGGCAGGCGCGCACCCCGGCCAGGTGCAGCAGAGAGCCCGCCGCCTCCTTCATCTCCTCGTCGTCGCTCTCCGCCGCCGCCGCCGCCGCCGCCGCCCGCCGCTTCTTCAGCGGCAGCGTGTCGCCGCCGAGCGCCCCCCGCAGGCGGCCTTTGGTCCAAGGCAAACTGCTCCCCGCCGCGGGCCCCGAGCCGCGCCTCTGTCCCCGCCCCGGCAACGGCGGGGCCTGCTGCTGCTGAGAGAAGAAGCTAGCCGCCGCCGCCGCCGCCGCCGTCGCGCTGACGTGCGAGTCCAGCGGGATCTCCCGGGGCTCGGGTTTCACGTCCTCAGATTTGATCTCCACGGCGATGATGTCGTCGTCATCGTAGTCGCAGCAGCCGCCGCCGCCGCCGACATCGTCATCCTCCTCCTCCTCTCCCAGCGGGGAGCAGGAGGAGGGGCCCTGGGAGGAGCACGGCCTGCTGGGAGACTTGGCGGTGCTGTAGGTGTGGTCCTCCTGGAGGTCCTCACTGGGCTGTGGGGACACGCAAGTTGGACTGTCCTCGCCTCGGCTCAGGTATTCGCCCAGCACCGACCTGTGGAGAGGCAGGACACAGGCGTTAGCTGTGTTAGCTCTGTTAGCTGTGTTAGCTCTGCTAGCACTGAGCGCTGACCTGTGGAGAGGCAGGACACAGGCGTTAGCTGTGTTAGCGCTGTTAGCACTGTTAGCTGTATTAGCACTGTTAGCGCTGACCTGTTGTGAGGCAGGACACAGACGTTAGCTGTGTTAGCGCTGTTAGCTGTGTTAGATCTGCTGGCACTGCTAGCGCTAACCTTAGCTATGTTAGCACTGACCTGATGTGAGACAGGACACCGTTAGCTCTGTTAGCTCTATTAGCTGTGTTAGCTGTGTTAGTGCTGAACTGATGTGAGGCAGGACACTGTTTGCTCTGTTAGCTCTGTTAGCTCTTTTAGCTGTGTTAGCGCTGAGCTGATGTGAGGCAGGACACTGTGTTAGCTCTGTTAGCTGTGTTAGCTGTGTTAGCGCTGAACTGATGTGAGGCAGGACACTGTGTTAGCTCTGTTAGCTTTGTCAGGCTGTCTGACTGTAGCTCTCAGATTCCATTTAAGATGGCGGGACGCTTCACGGCCCCCGATCCCCCACCAGTATATGCTCTATTTCCACACAGATTCTGGCCTCAACATAAATTGTTTTGTAAACACAAACAGTTTAAGATGATAATCTGTCACAAGGAGATTGTCCCCCTAATCTGCATATTGCTGCTGTCGCATCAAAACCTTACATCTCCAAACAAATGACGGCCTTTCTGGAACAACGACAAGCAACGTCATTCTCCACTCGACAACTACAGCCAATGAGATTTTTGAGTTACAAGGAACATTTTGAGCGGCATGGCACAAAAATAATCTTGTAAACTTTCTAAACAGAACAGAACCTCAAACTGACGTTTCTACAGCGAGTCAGTTGTAGCGTACTCCTCTAAAATACAGCTACAGCGAGTTCACATTACACCAGTGTTGGGCAAGTTACTCAGGAATTGTAATAAATAACTAGTTACTGATTTCTCCTTCAAAAAGTAATAATATTACTTTACTTATTTCTGAGTATTAAAAGTAATTTACATAAATAAGTTACATTACTAGTTACATTACTATATTACTTTCACAATCACTACCCTGACTCGCCCATGCTGAAAAATTACAACATGTTTATCCAGCTCATGTTAGAATTGAATACTCTTTATTGGAAAAATAATTAACCTTAGGAGTCAACAATCAGCCAAAGTGAAAACATTGCAGCCTCTCAAACCAGATGAATGGACCGGCTGGTTCAATTAGCCTACCCTAAGTTTTGCTAGGACCAGAAATATCGCTACACTACTACTCAAAAAAGTAATAATATTACAGTAATTAGTTACAGCCCAACACTGCATTACATTGTGAAGCCGTATTCTTGTGTAAAGAATTAAGGATAGGTTGTTTTCTGACATCGTCATAAATCAAAAAAATTGAGCCCTATAACAGTCGATCCTGTCCCCTGGACATTGTTACCTTTCAGAATGAAAGGGTTGCCATATTAACATGTTATGAGAAAAATCATGCACCCCTCAGAGTAATCAAATATTCACTGCATACCTTTAGTGAGTTTTAGGGTATGTTTAATTCATTATGTGGCCATCACACTTCTATGATGGATGCACATGTCCATGCATGTTCCCAATGTTCTTTGAAGTCAGAGGGTTTTCTTCCAGTAATAAACATGTGGTTGTGTGTGTGTGTGTGTGTGTGTGTGTGTGTGTGCGCGCGTGTTTTCCTATGCACAACCATGATGTTAACACACCTGGAATAATGTAAATGGCGAGCAAAAAGGGAGTGTCTGAATGCCTTTGTTTACCTCTCAAACATGATAAAGGCGAGCTAATAATTTGAAAGGCTTATTTAGTTAGTGTTTGCTTTGTATGATTTTGTATGTGTGTGTGTAGGTGTGTGTGAGAATGGATGCTTGACTTAAGGCTGCTGTTTGTAACTGTATGTCTGTGTGTATGGCTTTATTGTGAGCGGTGTTCGCCACTTTGTTTATGTTCCCATGTATACAGCCAGGGCCGAAAGATTTCTTCAGCACACACCGAGAGCGCCAAGCTAGCGAAATGCAACGAGATATTTGGTGAATTTGACAAAAAAGTGCATTAGCTTACAATTAGCTTGCGATAACTGTGTACCTTTAAGGATGCACATGATCAGGTGTCTCAGCTCACCTTAGGGCGGTGGTTTTGCTTCCCACAGGGCTCACCGGGAGGGGTCTTATGACAGGAAACAGGCCCTGGCTCCGCCCATTCTGGATCACGCTGCGGGGAACTGAAAGGGGGGCAAAGAAGGATACACAGGACTTAAACAGAGATGCACGTAGATTGTGAAACACACAATGCACGCACACACACACACACACACACACACAGACGCACATACACACATACACTGACGCACACACACACACAAATGAGACCAAGAAAACACACAAACACACAAAGGGGTTTTTGAAGATAAAGGTCTAGATCTCGATTGCATTAAAGCACGCCCCCCCCATCATGTGTTTTCCACCCCAGCTCACTGTTTATGTTATGTTAAAACACGAAAGGACATTCAACTCTAAGGGAGGGGAGGGGTAGAGAACTGTGTGAGCCCAGGAGCACTGTAGATGAGCAGAGAGCAGTGTCAATCATCCCATTCACCACTCAGGTATGGGAGGAGCCACAGACTCCCAACACACAATCCCTTTTCCTTGATGGCTTCCACGGCAACGGTAATCCTGGACATGAATCGAGGGGCGTCCGTTTAAGATTGAAAAAAGGAAGGAAACAGCCAAGGAAGCTTCTAGAAAAGAAACAACAAAACAAGGACAATGAACCTCGACCAGGCCTCCGTGAGCTCTGGAGAGGCCCGACAGCTCAGTATTGATGAGCAAGGCGAGCTTAAATTGACCGAAGAAGAGTCATAAATGAGTTAAAGCCGCTGTGAATCATTCAATTATCAATGACCACTGGCCTGCCTGCCTGATGCTGAGAGCCAAATAGCAGGCGGTCAGGAGCTGAAGCAGCACCACAACGCACGGCTGCTCGTTCCGTGCGTTCTGCCCTCAAACTACAGGATACCAATGAACCTGTGACCAAGGTGCAAAATGGAGCCGGGATATAGAATGAATTTGGGAAGATGGTAAAGGTTACCGTGGCTGTACCCACGGGAAATATACTATATATAGACTTTGGCCTTCAGATTCAATAACATTGTCATATAGTGTAGCGTGCCTTGGGAATTACACAGAATTGAGACATTTGTTTACGGTGTGTTTATTTTATTTATTTGTTCAGTTCAGCTGCAGTTTTTGGCTTTTGGAAAAGTTGTCTTTGCGTTCACAAAGATGGTTTGAATTGCCCCGGTTCACCGAGATAATTGGTATAATTTCTCCAAACTCCACCTTCAGTTGTGTAATGTTTTGTTTGCGTGCGTGCGTGTGTGTTTCTGCTGGGAACAGCCATGCCTGGAACTGTTGGAACACTGTGTGTACCGCATCTCTCTCTGCTAACACTCTTAAGAGCGTACACACCATATTGTCAGGACTGGAGTTGAGGCAACACAAGGAAAACACAAACAAACAGAAAACGATAAGGCGAATAGCGATGAAAGAAATATTAATAGAAAAGCAAAAATGGGAGAAAAAGACAAGAAGAGAACAGTGGTGAGCTACAAAGAAGGAAAGGGAGAAGAGGCAAAGAGGAGCATATGTGTGTTTTGCCTGAGCCAAAAGCTAAGTTATTTAGGGCTGACTGCTCACCACAGCCATCCACATTGACCAAAACAGCTGTCATCTTCTCGGGGTCAGTCTGTATTTTGCAAACGATGTCTGTATTCTCTGCTAAAGAGGCATTTCTCTGTCACAGCAACCCAGAAAGGCCTCGCTGCAAACTCAAATCTTCGCCCACGTGCATAAATTAAATAAATGAAGTGAATATTCTCTAAACACTTTAAGGCCAGTGCAAGATATCGCTAGATATAGGATCAATTAAGTAATTTAGGTATAGTCAGCTATTTCAAGCTATATGTAAGCTAATACGCTTTTGTCAAATTCAACAAATATTTCCTCGCATTTCGCTATTTTACCGTTCTCTGTGTGTTGAAAAAATAATCTGATACTTCTACATAGCCCTGGCTGTATCAACACCGCTCGTATCAACAAAGCCTCAGCAGTACGCTTTGCGTCACAATGCATTTATATGTGTGAGGCGGCAAGAATGACCGACCCTGCCTTTAATAGGCATCGTATCTTGAATATAACACACACACACATACACATATATATAATAACAAACATAAGTAAATAAATAAATAATAATCTTTCAGCGACACAAAAGGATTTTGCAAACCCTTGGGGGTTATCGACCTCCATGTTTGGATACGCCGTTGTAGGAGATGGTTTGGGTCGTGTGCTGGGGGATCTGAAGCCTCATCCAGCCTGCCTGCCTGCCTGTGTCCACAGTAATCGTATTGACTCTGGTTAGTGTGCGCCTGCCCCCCCGATATCTTCAGCTCGGCTCTCCCTAACCTTATAAGTAAGTCTCTGCACAGTCTCCCTTTTGTAATCTTGATCTGTTGCTACACGAGCACTCTCTGTGCACGTGTGTGTGTGTGTGTGTTGTGCATGAGGATGACATGTGCCACCCCCCCACTTTCCTCCACAACACACGCACACGCACACACACGCACACACACGCATGCACGCCTGCCTTAGTCCCCCTCCTATTGCTCCAGTCGGGCTTTGGGTTGCCGTAGCAACGGCTCCCCTTCCACATGCCACAGAGCGGTAGCTCATGCATCAGTGGAGAGTGTGAGAGAGAGAGACAGAGCGAGAGAGACAGAGAGAGAGGAGAGGGGGGGAGAGAGAGGAGGGGGAGAGAGAGAGAGCGAGAGAGGGAGAGAGAGAGAGGGGAGAGAGAGAAAGGAGAGGAAAGGGAGATGGGTGAAAGAGAGAGAGGGGGGGAAGGAAATACCAAGCACTGTTTGACATGGCCTCTCATGGCATAGCGGCACGGTCTGGACCACCACTGTTTATTCTAGACACACACACACACACACACACACAATTCACAGTGCAGACTCTCCTCCCTAAACCCCCCACCCCCCCTCAGTGTGTCTGGGCTCTCTGCGTGAGCCCGTGTTTGTCCTCCCGCGTGCAGCGATGACTCACGTCCTCAGACTTGGCATGCACGCCGTCTCCGCGGGTTAGCGTGGACACGCGGGGACGGGCTCTAGTGTCGCACACATGCGTGTGCGCGTGTGTGTGCGCGTGCACGTGCGTGTGCGCTCAGCGCGAGAGAGAGAACACAGGGAGGCAGAAGGAGCGAGGAACATACGTGCCGTCATGTTCGGGTTGCCGTCGTGAGCCGTTAACACTTCATGTCCACCTTTGTGTTCTTGCTACGCTAGCTGTGAATGACTTCCTGGGGTCAAGGGTCAATAGGGCTGGGGGGGGGCATTAGTCTAGTGATGCATGTCTGCCTCTCTATCAGGATCAAAGCTGGCCTGTCTGTCTGATGCTCTAGTTTTGTAGCCAAGGCCACCTGTCTGTCTACCTGCCTGCCTGTCTGTCTGTCTACCTGTCTGTCCGCCTGCCTGCCTGTCTGTCTGTCTGTCTACCTGCCTGCCTGTCTGTCTGTCTGTCTGTCTGTCCACCTGCCTGTCTGTCTGTCTACCTGTCTGTCCACCTGCCTGCCTGTCTGTCTGTCTGTCTCTCTGTCTGTCAGCCTAACTGCCTGCATGTCTGTCTGTCTGTCTGTCTGCCTGCCTGCCTGTCTGTCTGCCTGCCTGCCTGCCTGCCTGCCTGTCTGTCTACCTTTCTGCCTACCTGCATGTCTGTCTGTCTGTCTGTCTGTCTGTCTACCTACAATGCCTGTCTGTCTGCCTGTCTGTTTTCCAGGTCAGGCAAAACCCTTGGCCCTATGCTCATACACGTTGCGCGCGCACACACACACACACACGCACACACACACACACACACACACACACACACACGCACAGAGACAATTGCCTATATGCCTCTGTGACTGATGTGTGCTTAGCTGAATACAGTGGTAAAAGGTAGGACCGTTTTAAATACTGCCTGACTGAATTGTTGAAGGTTTACTGTTTGATCTGGCCGACTGGCTGTTTAACAAGTTAGATATTTGGGCTGACTGGCTGAGTGACTGTCAGTCTGGCTGACAGCATGTCTAGTGGGCTAGCTAACTAGCTGTCTGGCTGTCTGTCAAATCATATTTATTATGCATTTTAAAAGTCTAGCTAGCAGGGCTGAAGGCTTAATGATGCTTGCTCTGTTGTGTCCCAAAGTTTGTTTTTGTTGTTGTTTTATTTTACATTTTTAATAAATGGCGACTGCAGTCGTGTATTGTAACTGCTATAACATTTTAAAAGCAATTGAATGTCTATGCAGTCCTGTTTTTCTGGCCTGGAGAGATTTACGTGTTTCAAGGGAAAGTAATTGGAATAATTAAATGCAATCTTCCATCACTTATACCTCCTACTTGGCCAGTAGTGAATGGGAGAGCTGTATTAAACAAACTTTGTTGTTTTTTTAATCTTTGAAACAGCAAGCACTATACTTGTTGGTTGGTGGATGAAATAATAAAATAATAATAAAACTATATACAGTACAATATATCACTATAATCTGGTTATATTTTGAGTGACGGAGGTTTTATTTTCCGCAAAAAGAAGTGTAATGTAATAGACTGTATATATAAATGGACAAACCGTCCGTGACGTCACCCATAGCTTTTTTAAAGAAAGTATTTGAACACCGCGCTGTGCTGGCAGTGGCCTACGCCATCATTGCAGTACCTCAGCCTGCCTGTAACGCCCCCCTATGCCCCCTATTCATTATAATGGGTAAAATGCATGGATAATATATTTTTAACTGATTAGTTATTAAAAAATTCACCTCCTGTACAGTTGGCATGAACAGGGAGACTAACTATAGAGACCGAACTCGTTTTTTGAACCAGGCTGTAAACATGTTTCTTTTTTGCTGTAAAGTCAGACATTTTAACATTGTAGTCTATGGGGATTGACTCCCTTTTGCAGCAAGCCTCAAGTGGCCATTCGATGAACTGCAGCGTTTGGCACGTCCGCATTGTATTAATTTCTCAGCACCGGAGGTTCCTGCCTGGTAATGCCTTTATCTTCACTCAAACCCACAGAGGTGCGCAGGAATGTTAGCTCAGCTCGGCTCAGATGTGGGCGGTTATGGGTTATGGCGGCGGTGGAAGGCTGCTCCCTGAGATGCGGTGGGGCTCCCGCTCAGACCAGAGCCGCTTTGAAAGCTCTGGGACTGGGAAATGGAAGTAACTAGATGATGGCCCCAACAGCGATGTGTCTCCCTCCCTCCCTCCCCCGTCTCCCTCCTCTCATCCTCTGACAGCCTCTCCTCCACCTCAATCTCTGCTCGCCTCCGGCTGTCGCAGTCTCAGACAACTTTTCTTTTTTTCCCCTCCCTCCCTGCCTCTCAATATGACCCCCCCCCCGACACACACACACTTCCCCAAACCCCCCTCCCTATACTGGAACCTCTATTTTCCGAAGCAATATCACACTAACCCCTAACCGTGGCTCCTCCTCCTCTAAAACACTCTCCCTTCCTCTCTGCCTAATCAGCTATTCGTCCATCCATCCATCCATCCATCCATCTGTCCTGCCAACCAGCCACTCCGTCACTGCCAGACAGTAAGGAAGGGAGGGGGAGTTCTATATCGTGTGTGTGTGTGTGTGTGTGTGTGTGTGTGTGTGTGTGTGGGGGGGGGGGCAGGAAAAGAGGGACACCAGTTTATGAGATTAACCTCAACACTCGCGGCACCTACACAAAAAAAACACAAATAT
>JAODUE010000017.1:575901-625673 GCA_027564755.1 Amblyopsis hoosieri
CAACCAACAAGGGACAGGTGTGGGAGGCCCTGATTGCCACCTGTCACAGATCGGCTATCAGTACTCCGGGGACGGCGCGCGACAGCGCGCCCGATCGGAGGGCGCGGCCACGCCGCGGGACGTCGGCGTGACTATGTCTAAGGGGACAGCTGATGATATATTTTTATTCAATAAGGTAAAGTATGAAAATAACTGCTCTTTACAGCACATCTGGCTTATGACTCAACAGGGGTCTGAGAGGGGTCTGAGATGTTTTGAAATTAATAACATTTTGAAAAGTAGATCGAAATATAACCTCTCACTTACATCATGGACATCACTTTAGTAGTTTTATAAAGTTTTATGGCCGTCTTCACGGACATGGATTAAAACTGAGTAATTGCATAAGTGTATGTTTTATATACAGTACATTCAATAGATTTAATCAATGATTGTAGCTAGAGTCTAGACATGCAATTTAACCAAGGAACCAGTGTTAATTTAGTCAATGAATATTGTGACAAATATATTTGACAAATACCCTCTTTCTAAAGAAAATGAAAATGACATGAAAATCCCATGAAAAAAAAAAGACTGTAACTGAATATAATCTACATTTTATTGACGACAACAAGATAACAAATACACCACTGCTGACAGTGTAAGCTAGCTAGTTAATTTGAAGTAATATATTTTTTAATATTTACAAACATAGTGAGGTGTCAATTTTGCTGAGAAATGTGAAAAGCATGCAGCTACTGTATACTGCTCAGTCAGAAAAGGAGGGAGGCTGCTACATGCTCCGATTGTTGCAGCCAATTATGTAATAACATAATACTTTTGTAAACATTCTAAATGTATTAAAAGTAAATAATGTACAGTAATAACCAACAATATAATTACATACTTTTTTTAAATTTCTTACATTGGGTATTGCATTTTGGGCTGAGTTAATAAAATATTGATTTATTATAGTGTTATAAAGTGTTAGCATTGCATAACACTTACTGTTACTTCTTTCAAATAGTTACTTATTAGCTATTTCTTACATTTTTAGCAGTTAGCGTTGTAGCAGCCAATAATGTAATAATTAAGCGTCTAAGCCAGGCCTGGGCAAAGTCAGGCCCGGGGGCCGGATGCGGCCCTTTGAGACAATCTACCCGGCCCGCCTGGTACATCAAACATTTAAAAATAATAATACAACATAAAATTACTCGACAAGCTCTGCAAAATGTTTATGTTTATTATGAAAATTGTGTTGCATAGGAATAGCCTATATGCATAAATATGCAAGTTAACAAAGTTAGCTATTTTGTGTTGTATTTTAAAAGAATTAGCATGTTTGTTAACAAAGTAACGTGGCCCGCGAAGTTCTCTGACATTTTCAATGTGGCCCCCAAGTGAAAATAATTGCCCACCCCTGGTCTAAGCGGTGATTTGCACTCAGTTTAATGTCATTCTCACATAGTCGACTGTTTACAGAATATGCTAGTCTCTGAGGTGTGGCAACATTTCATGTTGAGAAAGTAATAAAACTGGCATGATGGCCGCGTGCCAGAATGGTGCTCGACCAGTTGGTAATTCAACCTTGGTGTCTAAACCTATAGTCTGAACCCACACCAAACTCATTCTAGTCCAAATTATGTAGCATTTCCTCAGCTTCCTGGACATTATCTACTCGCCATCATGCACAGTAGTTTGCTAAATGTTGCAAGTAGCCAAAGTAGCCAACAAACAATTGATCTGTGGACATATGAGCTGTACATAAAGAAAAGAGTGGCTATAGCATTTGAGGACCGCCTACTGTTAAACCACATAGTTCTAACATTAGAGTAGTATTGTAAACACATAAATAAGAAAACAAAATTGAAAAGAGTGCACTAAAATTATTTTGAAATTTAAATGTGACAGTAACTAGACAAATTTCAAAATGAACACTGCAAGGATTGCTAAACTTAGTATAATATTACTATGGCTAGCCAGTGCTGGTGTATCAAAGGCAAAAGCCTTAATGCAGTATTTTTGCTACATACTGTACAAGCAAACTGAACACAGCTGTGTCATTTCCATAATAGATTACAACCTGCCATATTATTTGGCTTTTAAAAAACCTGTTTGTGCCAAGGTATAATGTAACATTTGTACTGAACTAAAGCAATTATGATAAATACATTCTTACAGCATATGGGAAAGACAATATAATTACAGAAATATAAATCCATTATTGCAGATTTAAAAAGTAGACAGAGAGTATTGCAAGACTTACTAGTACAGTATCTATTTGTTAAATACTAGTATATGTTTTTTAGATACTAATATCTATTCCATTAGTTACTAGTATCTAATCGAATAGTTACTAGTATCTATTATTTAGATACTATCTATTTGAATAGTTACTAGTATCTATTCAAATATATACTAGTAACATTTTATTTCTTACTAGTACCTGTTTATTCTTTACATGTCATTGATAATTTTTTGTTTAGTCTTCAATTTGTCTTGTCATGTGGTCAGATGCCTGACATCTAGTGTATAAAGATATAAATTTCTTAAATTAGTCCATTGGGAATTTACACAGGATAATTATGTTATTGTAATCAATCTCTGTAATCAATAAGTAGACTACACAATATCTGCATTCAAGATCTCATCAACTGAATCTACCGGGTATCCCTAAATTCTCAGGGAAGCCATCAGAATTACCAAATTTAAAATACAATCATTAACTTGTACATTTCAATTTGTGAGTGTGAACATGATTTGGCTAAAGATAACCTGTTCTAGAAAGCACACTGTACAAGAGAGGACATGTATAAATTATATTAGAGGGGACAATGCACTAGAGAGGACACTGTAAATTATGTTATAATAGAAGGGACATTACACTATACCTGTATTAGAGAGAACCTGCAGAGTTACTGTATGTCTGTTTGATGAAACCATATAGTCAAACCTTTGCTGTTCTAATTAGTTAAGAGTTGTCTGATCTCTAATGATTTAATTGACTGCATCTGTGACTAATGACTTTGAATGGAGTTCCCAGACTAATATGCAGAGCAAAACATGTCATGATGGTGTGTCCTTCTTTCTGCCTCTCTCTCTCTGCCCTCTCTCTCTCTCTCTCTCTCTCTCTCTCTCTCTCTCTCTCTCTCATATCTGTACATGTCTACATAAACTTGATATTTACATCTAAATTACTTCAGAAGACATACCGTCCAACACACACACACAGACACACACAGACACACACACACACACACACACACAAATACACTGTGCTCAGATTTAATCTTGATTATGTCAGAATCTAACCTGTGTGTATGTGAGTGTGTTTGTGCAGTAGGAAAGTCACGTACATGTTTTTGTTTATTTGAGTGTGTGTATGTGAGAGTGACGGGCAGATAATGGGTTGTCAGAAGATGCAACAAGTTTGTGTCCTTGTGTTTTCTCCTCGGAGAAAGAGACTGGAGGAGACAAAGGAGAGAATAGTGAAGGAAGGGAGAAATGTACTCTCTATTTAAGATAAGGGTTTTTTTAAATAAAAACTCTAGAGGAGAAATGGACAATGACAGGGAAAGATGTGCCAGCAAGTTATATCATGTCTAGTTTGTTGAACATGACATGGTCTCTCTGAAAATAAATAAGCACATTTGGAAATGAATCCAATTAAATATATCTGAGTAGTAGGCGTTGTAGTAGTGATCTGAAGCCTGATAACGACCCGTTCATTTGAATCAGGTGTGTCGGAGCAGGGAGAGATCTAACACATGCAGGGTGCGGCCCTCGAGGACCGGAGTTGAATAGCCCTGATCTAAGCAATAGCGAGATCTCTTTAGACCGTGCGCTTAGATCGTTACAATAGGGCCCATAGTGTTTGTCCTCAACATCAGCGGTCCTCAACCCTGGTCCTGGGGACCCACTGCAGTCCATGTTTTACAGTAGACGTCTCCCTGCTCTAAATGAATGGGTCGTTATCAGACTCACTGCAGAGATAGACTGCGCTTACATGGACTTGAGCGTCCCGGTTATGATCAGGTTTTTGAAGAATCCCATTTGTGTGGTTTCTCATGTAAACATCAGAAACACAGATAGGCCTTTGCCACGTGGAGTACCCAGAAATATACTGTTGCTTGTAGGCTGTACACATTATCCCACTTTGTGACAGCTGCACACTACCTATAAGCAGGCGTGGCTTCAGCCACGGGACATTACAGAAGCACAAACTATGGCAGCAACGGAAGCATCTAACTTCTGGAGTCATGACGAAACAGAGGGGGTTTTTTGGTAATGAAATAATTCAATTAAATATAGGTACTAGTGACAGCCTGTCGCCTGACATCGATGGACATGTTTACTATTCTCTATTGATCTTGTCTCCCAACAGTCAAATTCATTTAAGTTAATGTTAACAGCTACAGAAATGTCAGTTTTAATTGTCAGTTTGTTTTGTAAACATCACAGGCCCCTGTCCAAATAGAATGCAGTAATCAGTAGCTGGGATACTATGTATCATGTAGGGGATTTTCTGTGTTCATGTAAACTCCATATCCCCAAATATGATCAAAAGTGCAATAAGCCTCATAACCGAGATACTCAATCTATGTTAAATGCAGTCATTGATGACAACAACACTGTATCTCAAAGTCCATCCATTGGTAACCCTACATTAAACATCATTAGAATAATACTGTATGAGCACACATGAAGGAGAGGATGACAAAAGTGTTGTAGTTTTGCTTCATTGAGAAGGCTGCAAATTGTGTGTGTGTGTGTGTGTGTGGTATTGATCCAGTTAAATGAGCCAGTTAAGGTCATTAGAGCCCGGGGCATTGAGGAAAGGATATATTATATTGACAACAGCACCTTTGAATACACATACTGTAAAAAAGATAATACCAAACAAACACAATAGTGTACAGTCTATTTGTCATTAACTTGGGGAAATGGTTGGATTCCGCAAAATGACATTTGAAGAATGTACAATTTAAATTGACACACACACACAAACAAGCCCTACTTATCTTCTTATCTGAACCCTTTCATCTGGCTGTGCAAAGCATATTGTAGCATATTTTTAGTGGGGGGAAATGATTACAACTTGTCCTGAATGTGCAATTCTACTATAATAGGCCAGTCAGGTACGGCGATCGAACACTGACGTTAAATATCAATATGGGTATTTTTCTGTTGACGTATTTTCGTCCAGCTTATGTGTCAGCTGTTTGTGAATTGAAAGGTTTGTTGATTTCAGTAATCATCATAATAATGAACAAAAACTGACCAAAATAAGAAGTGGTCTTATTCTAAAAAGAATGCTAAGTGATATTTAACAGAAGCCTGAGCTTCTAAAAACGTCTTACCGCTGTTTTCACAACCGATAGGAAAGAAAGTATGTCTGATTTCAAGATATGAGCACTTAAACTAGTCAAATAATATCAAAGAACTATACTGTTGACATTTATTTTACACCCTCTTTTGGTTAATGCATATTTACGGCGTCGTGACATCTGATTTGAAGAAACCAGCACTCTTGAATATTCACGAGGAAGTGATTGGACCGACTGAACTGATCATAAACTTGAATAGACAAGACGGTTTCCTCCTTGTCGTTTATATTATGTGTTCTGTTATGTTCTGGTCAGAGCCTATGAGGACGCCCAAACGTCTGAAGATCGCTGAGACACGGTCTCGGCTGATTGCAGTGGACTGGGAATCCCTGGGCTACAACATCACCCGCTGCCACACCTTCAATGTCACCATCTGTTACCATTATATGACCGCCACCAATCACAGCAAAGCTGACTGCCTGGACATGGACCCTAAAGGTAATGATCGGTTTTACAACTGTAAAACAAGAAGTAGTATTGCTTCTGTTAAAGGCCCTACCTTAATGTGTCTCTACCCGCATTTAACATGAGTGTGTGGTGTTTGTGGGCGGAGCAGTCATTATTTCTAAATATTATTTCTAAAGTTTGTATCTAAGCCCAGAAATACTAGGCCTACTATTTAGTTTGAGGGATTTGTTTGAATTAATTTGTAGCAAACTGGTCTACTTACACACCTTCTGTATTCAATATGACCTGAATAAACAGTGCTGATTAACACTAACAATGCATTCTGTGAACTCAGCACCACGCCACCTGGTGGGCAATCTGCCACCCTACACCAACGTTAGTCTGAAGATGATTCTGACCAATCCAGAGGGACGCAAGGAGAGTGACGAGACAGTCATTCAAACTGATGAGGATGGTGAGACGCACACACACACACACACACAGTTACACTCTGATGTAGCTATTATGTATATTTAGTTTTTAGGTAACTATTATCACTTTAAATGTGTTGATGTCACAATCATTTGTAATGTGTGTGTTTTACCAGTCCCTGGAACGGTTCCCAGCCAGTCAGTGAAAGCCACCCCGTTTGAAGACCAGATTCGGCTGTATTGGAAGGAGCCATCTGAGCCAAATGGAATAATCATACAATATGAGGTATTGTTGCCAATACTAATAAAATGACAGTGTTTGTAGTGCTATACTCATTTTAATAACACTGTTATTGTTGATAGGGGTTGAGTTGCCATACTATGGAAATATATTGTATAACGTAGTGATATGACATTATGTGCTCTTAAGGTGATCTAATACATCTAATATAATATAATAAATAAAATGGTTGTTTGCCGCTATATTAATGTTTACCTATCTGAGTTTACAAGTTCCTTTGTATTTCCCGTCCGACAGATCAGCTACAGTGGGGTGCGTTCATTTGACCCCTCAGTGCCTCTCCAGCGACCGGGGTTGACAGTGTCTCTACCCTCCAATGTCACCCAGCACCTGTTCTCTCAGCTCCACCCAGGTGTTACGTACCAGCTGTGTATACGAGCGTCCACGTCAAAAGGGTTTGGACCCCCAACAACACTCAATGTGACTACCAACATTTCAGGTGCATTTAATGCTTGCACTAATGGTGTTACCATGTTACATTGTCGCTTTACAGTGCATTACTGTATGTTAACACGTCCTATTGGCTTTAGCAAACTCTCTCTCTCTCTATCTTTCTCTTTTTAGCCCCTACTTTAGAAGAGTACGATGGCTCAGAGGCCTTTCTGAATGAAACAGCTACAACTATCACTGTCCTGCTCAAACCTGCCCAGGCTAAAGGAGCTCCTATAAGGTACGCCTCCAACAAATGCTGTTGCATCAATTGTATTTTTGTTCCGGTTGAGTAATGTGAATGTACAATAGGCAGTCCCTGTTGAAATGCTCGTGTAACAGCACTACAGTATCACTCTGTTTTACAGCTCTGATGATCTAAACATTCATAATTTATAACACAACACTGTACTTTTATTAATAAGCAACATGCAGCACAAATATGGAGGCTGTGAGACCAGTTTAATATTTAGACCCTCTAGGGGTCACTAATGGACGTGATTGGGCTATATCTTTGGCAAACGGCTACAATCAAATCCCAGCTGGGCTGATATTACAATACCGTTTAATAAAGACACACACAAACTCTCAAAGCCTTTTTTTTTTTTAACTGCTGGCTTATGAAGTAGTGTGGTCACCACATGATCTGTGGCATGTGTAAGCTGCCTCCAAAACATCTTTTTCACAAGCTATAAAGTATGTGACAATCATTTCCTCCACATATAGCTTATAAAGCCATGTGTTTGATGCCATGCGGATTCACAGAAAATGTTATATAATGAAGGTTCCTGACGAGGAACCCACTGGTTACTGGAACCATTGTAATAAAATAAAAATGCATGTGCATTCATCTAAAAAGCAGGTGTAATTCCTGAGAAGTATATGGACAAACTAGGTTGTTATTCCACATATGTGCAGAAACGTAAGCCTGGTTCACATTGAAGGCCGTCTCAACCGAGTTGAATCGGAAGGCCCCCTAGAGGCTGAAGTTTCCGTTAAGAAACGAATCTGTCATACTTGGTTGCAGCCTGTTCCGTTCATATAACACATTGTTTGCAAAGCGCAGCAATACCGTAACATCAAAATATGTGGTAGTATATCACCCATTCCTACATAAATTACATACATTTAATTTCAGTAGAACGTGACGATGTGAATTATATTTTACACTATTGTACTGTTTAAAAATAGGCCGACTGAAACGTTTACTGTGAATTTGTAAATGAATAGTTGCAATCCATAACCAAGCGTTGTGTTTCAGCTACTTGATGGTAGCAATCAGCAGTGTAATCAAAATGCTTACACAGAGCGACCATGAAACCTTTGTGAGTTGCAATGACTACTTCTCTGCCTCGGGTAGCGGAACAAGAGAGTGCATTGCGCCGTATGACGTACGTTGCAATGTGAACAAGGCTTTAGTCACGCATGCTTCATACCTACAGATGGACACATACTGTATATATCTGCAGGTACACACACTGTATACACAGATGGCTGTATACGAAGAGTGGGGGGAGTAGTTAGTTTGGTGGGATATGTCCATCTGTGCGTGTGGGCGTGTGTGTGTGTGTGTGTGTGTGTGTGTGTGTGTTGGGAGCCGTCTGTCTCCCAGACCACTACATCTCCTGTAGTTTTGCATGCACACATTCCAACACTGATATTGAACATAATATACAGTATGAGAATTTAACAACGATAATATAACAGCCGTTAGAAGGGAAGGGAATAGTTAGCTAAAAACTTCCCGGTTTACACTGGTTTCTAAGTCACTGTGTTGTATATATTTTTACTGTGTTTGACAGTGCATACCAGATAGTTGTGGAAGAAGTCAATCCTCAGCGATCACGCCGCCAAGCCTCATCTGATTGCTACCAGGTAAATGCTAGCACAATCAGCTATTACGTTATTAAAACGATTAACACTATGCAATGTTTTTATTGCTTCATGTGATGTTGGCATATGTAACATTTTAGCATTTAAGCCTCACTCAAGATATGTGCTGTTTGACTTAACATTCTTCTCTTCCAGGTCCCTGTGTCATATCACAGTGCCTCTAGTGGTGGATCTCCATATTACTACGCTGCCCAGCTGTCTCCTAGCAACCTGCCAGAGCCCCTCCCCTTCACTGTGGGAGACAATAGGACCTATCAGGTAGGTATTGTAATCTCAAAAACACATTTTGTGCCTTAAACAACAAAAATGTAAAATGCTGTCTGTCATTTCTTTCGATCTAAAATTCTTCTTTGGTATATCAAATAGAATCATGAATTTGTGTCTTTTGTCAACAACATAATTTCACAAAATAAATGGAATATACAACCGGATGCCAACTTTACATAGTTTATTTCTAATAGTAGTATGTGGGTGTTTAAAGCAAAACCATCTGCCAGTTCTCAAGCATTGTGAAACAGAGCCAAATATATGCACAGTATCGCTGTTAGCTTTGCTTCCTTTGCACTGGGACAAATAACAGCATATCTTCTTCCCCAGGGTTTCTGGAACCCTCCGTTGGCTCCAAGAAAGAACTACAACATCTACCTGCAAGCTGTTAGCAGCACAGAGAGGGTAGATATACTTTAATGAACATGCATATAAAACATTCATCCATAACCGTACGGTATACAGACATGTGACTTTTTATACACCTGTTATGGCACGGTGACACACAATGCACACAATGCACACAGATACAACATGCTTCCTTGCCTTGATATCTGTGGGTGTTTAGCAACTCTGGTAGCTGTTCCAGCGTCTCTGCAGAAGCCTTTACCTTCCTTCTGGTATGGTGGCCAGTGCTGGTACTGCAAAAATCCCCTAAACCTCTTAAACAAATATGGACATTGCTTGAACAAGTCTTATTTATTTATATATAATATATATAATTTAGTGTTAGTGGGTTCTACTCCGCAAATTTTTGCCCAGAAAAGTGTATTCTGTAATGACGTCATCTCAAGACACTAGGATGGATTTGTGGACGCGCAGTAGATATAGTGTGCATATGTTTTATGTGGACACATTTTTTGTAATTCTGAATGGAATCTTTCTGATTTAAGAGTTAATGGGATGTCATCTAATAGGATCAGGTGTTTACATGCGCAGTCACAATGAATCATAATAGATATTAAACATGCACATTATAGGCTCGGCAATGTAACGTGTCCCGCTAACAGAAAGTCTATAACCGGCTAACCTCTGTTGCAAACATGTCGGGGAGAGTGAGGCTATTTGTGTGACTGGTGGAGGGATTTATGGTTCAAGATGAAGTCACCATACTTCACTTATTTGCGCGTGTCGCAATTATATTGTCTAGACTTTGCACAATGGCTGTGCAAAATACTGCCTTGTCTCCAATCAGTTCAGCATTCACAAACCAGCAGTAGCCTCAAAGTTAAGACGGGGCATGCATAGAAGAACGCAAACAGGAAGTAATCATGTTTAACAGTTTACATGGTAGAATTCTTCTTTCAATCAGGTCATGGAACGGTTTACTACCCATCTGCTTTGGAATTAAATTTCAATTGGATTGGGTTGTTATCTTCAGATTGAGGTGTTTATATGAAACATTTTCATTCGGGTTTGGTTTTAACCCGATTCCAATCGGAATATTAGGGTCCATGTAAACGCAGCTAGTGTTGAGCTTTTTGTACTCTACAGTAGGTGCCATATCCAGTTAAAATCCAAGGTAAAGTCAAATTGACGAAGGAGCTCAGAAACCTGCACATATTCAATGCATGTTTATGGCTTGGCAGTGGGTGTTGGGCTTTAGACTGCCACAATCAAGACAGGCTTCAGGTCCATGCACTTAGTGCAAGCCACCACTTGTTCGGTCCATTCGGCACCGTATTAGATGTGGTTTAGCTGTGATGCGTTAGTTCATGACAGATGGTTGACCAATCGCCTGCCCAAATGTCTTCTGGAAGTGCCTGCCCTTTTCCAGACCGCTTAAATGGACAGCTTCCCAGATGGTTATGTGTAGCCACCTATCTGGTGTCAGGTTAACTATTCTGGACCTTGAATACAATTAATATGTGTGTTTATATTGGATATTGTATCGGTTACACTGCCAAATGCAAACATGTGATCTGAAATGGACACGTCTAATGTAATATCGCATTATAATGACATTAAAGGACAAGGACATCGGCCCAGCCAAATGACTTAAGAGCCAAATGCTAAATATGAATATGCCTGCCAGGCAGTGATTTGCTATCACAGCTGACAGCTAGAAGCATAGTTGTTGAATACTCTGCTTTCCAGGCTAACAATACAGTACATATTGGTGTCTGGGTAGCATTGTACAGTATACTCTCCCACTACAAACTCCTTCCTTTCTCTCTTTCTTCATCTTTCTCTAACCCACCCAGCCCACCCACGTTGGGTCAACCTTTCACGCCACACATCAAGCACATAAATTCACCCTCTCTGTTATAGTGTGGTGTGCGATGACTTGGGACTAACACGGCCTTGTTTTTGTCCTCAGGAGACCAAAACCCAGTGTCTGAGGCTGGCTACTAAAGGTGAGGCCTGTGTTGAACTTCTCCTCTTAACAACAGCCACCATTTGTCTGAGGGAAGGTGTCGTCTTAATGGAATTATGAGGTGTATCTCTAATGCTGGGGCTTGCAGTAGAAAGGGTTAAATGAAACCGCATGTGTCAATGGTCTTCCCTCTGGATATCAATGTCACTCTGCATGATAATGCTGCTTTTATTTAGTTGATTCTGGCTGGTGGCGGTTAACCTCTTGTTGCCACTAATCAGATATCTGGCAGCTGTTTTTCCCGCTGTTATGATGCACTCTCAGGGTGTCATGGTGACATTAGATGATTTGAAAGGGAGTAAAAACAAAAAAAGAAGAAAGGATTAAACCCTTAGCTGTGTGTGTGTGTTTGTATGTGTGTACATGCATCCACACATGATTTCAATGTTTTTACTAGCCATATGTGGTAGATTATCAAACTAGCTTTACGTGATGTGGATGTAATCCCTGGGCAGTGACATGCACGCGCACACACATGCAGTGTCGGAGAGGCTTTTAGAACAAGAGAAACGTGGATGATACCTGTCTCTGACTGTGTGTCTCCCTGCCCTAAGGATACGTTAGCCTGGCTAAAATGGTGTGGTCAGGATTCTATGGTATTTAATAAGGGAAAATTACACATTAATACGAATGGACAGAGGTCAGCCAAGGCTCTGTGTGTGTGTGTGTGTGTGTGTGTGTGTGTGTGTGTGTGTGTGTGTGTGTGTGTGTGTCTTTTGCACACAATGGTGGGCTGGTATTAGTAGGTCATCTTGGCTATTGTGTATCGACATTGCAGCCTAAGGGAGGGTGAGTGTGTGTGTGTGTGCGTTTGTGTGCGTTTGTGTTGACCTGGATAGTTTTTATCAGACTTAAAAACTATACAGACAGACTTTTAAAAGTCCTGTTTGTCTTATTCATGGCCTTTGTTTGGGCTTTTCTAAAAGCCATAGAAACTGTGTTTATAGTTTATATCTAACATATTTCCAGAGTGCACATGAGCCGTAACCCTCAATATTCAAACATGGAAAAGGTCAATTTGGTTAATGTCCTGACAGATTATGTTTGATCTGACTGTCACTGCCAAAAAGGTCTGAGCATAATGTTGTTACATACTATGTCCTGTTTGTAGCAAGCCAAAAAGAACTAATGTGTTTTTCAAAAAAAAAAAATTTTGCATTGTTTGTTGCACGATAAGAGATTAAGAGAGTGAGATTACTGACATCTTGTTTATATTTTGTATTAGTGATGGATATTCTGTACAAGATGTATTGCTTTATATACTGTACGTGTCTGTGTGTGTGTGTGTGTGTGTGTGTGTGTGTGTGTGTGTGTGTTTTGCGTGTGCGTGTGTTGGATTACCCTAATGTTTGTATGATGCCGAATGGGCTATTCTGCGATCCGAGCACTAAATTGAGATTAGAAGCATGAAAAACAGATGTTATCTCTTTGGTTTCTCTCATTCAAATTGAAATTGGAATTTTTTTGTTTAGTTTATTTGTGATTTGTATTTATTTATCGGCAGCAAAGATCTCTATAGATGATAGCTGTCTGATCAAGTTTTGAGTTATGGGTTTTTATTATTGTTCTTTTGATTTTACTGACTTACCTGCATGACACATAAGAGACCTAAAAATCATATTTGTAGATGAGCATGTAAAGTGTTGAATTGCATTACCTATAATGCAAGACAACAACAGGTCTTTACCACATGCATAATAATAATAATATAAATAATAATGAACCAGTGGGAGGAGGACATGTTTTACATGAATCAGTCTTTTCTCACAAACTTAAATCTTTCCATCTTGCACACAATGTCGGTTGTATTAATAAAGGGTTTAATGATGTTCTGCCATGTTTGCAAATGAGAGCAACTTTTGTAATGGTTACACTTTTTGCAGGTGCCACAGAAGAGCCAGAAGTTATCCCCGACCCGGCTAAACAGACAGACCGTGTGGTAAAAATAGCCGGGATCAGTGCTGCCGTGCTAGTCTTTATACTGCTGGTGCTGGTAGCCATCCTATTGGTCAAGAAAAGGTGAGTACTCTTGAACCCACCCACTAAAGCTCTGGTGTAGAGCTTTCACGAGCGTTTGGGTGCAAACTGATTCACATGTGCAAACACACTCCCAGCCAGCCATTCTCTTGTGTGTTGGTCCACTAGACCCATCCTCCATTCATTCACCATAGGTGTTGATCTCCCTTCAGAACCAACTAGATCGCTCCCTTAGTGCGGTGTGTGTTCTTTTCCCAGGCACAAAAATAATGTATGCTGTATGTCCGTGCAGACACAAGGGATTCACAGTGTGAGGTACTCTTGGTTGTTGCCTACTCAGATAATTACACCTAGCCAGAGAAAAAAGAAATAACGGTGAAACAGAAAGGGGGAGTGACTTGCACCAACAGAAGAAAACGTTGACATCCAAAATAGCGGTAATTACAAGCTACATGCTAAACAACAATGCAATGCTGATGTGGAGTAGAAAGGTAGAGGCTGTTTTTAACAGCACAGATTGACTAAGAGCAAAGTAGTTTAGGGAGTTGGAGAATAGAACACAAGATATTTACAGCCTGCTGATCATCTGGTTATCTTTACGATGACTGCATTTCATACGCAGACCTTGTTTGGTACTTGTATTACATTTGATGGAAATTAACTGTAGGACTCAACTAGTGTAAAGTCAAGGAAGACAGAAAACAGAGTAACCATTCTGCAGTTTCTCTCTCATTGCCTGCAGACCAGTCTGCTGTGGTCTAGCCTCTTCTGGCAGTGTGTTTATTTGGTTTAGGGTTCCACCATGTGGCCATTTAATTATTTACACACTGCAAAAGACCCAATTATCTTTTAGTTTAAAATATACTTCTGAGAATCTCAGTAAAATATACCTTTTTTTATTATGTCAAGGCTGCCCCACTAGAATTATGTATTACAAATTACAAAAATTCTAGTATGCTATTTGCCTTCATATCCATTAAGGTTTACATTTATTGGAAGATCGTAGATTTGGCCATGTAAAATGATTTTACCCCACTTGCTGTGTCCTGTGGACATTTCACAGCCATGCATTATCTCTGACTTTTAGCATAGTAGTATTGTCGTCGCATATAATCTTCATTGTAAACAATAGGTAATTTAGCAGACTATTTTGTCCCAAAGCGACCGGACATGTCCTGTATTGAACACAGTACTAAGAGCTAGTTAGCAGATGGTGTAGGCAAAACAACACCACTGAAGATAAGGCTTTAGCAGGAAACTGCTACAGTATAAAACATGCTAATTATCTGGGTTGCTACTACGGACTTGATAGTTCTTATCGCCCTCTAACGGAGCAGCTGTGAGCTCATACATGTTGGACAAACTAGCGTGTGTGCGACTGTGCGTGCTTGCGAGTAGGGGCCATGTATGTGTGCTGCTTGGATATGTGTGTCTCTGTGTACTGGTTAACTATTAATGGGTTTAATCGTTATTCCTCTCTACATGGGCTCTCGGTTAAGGTCTGCTGTCCAGGGAGCCAGATTGCCTCATTACAAAAAGTGTAATTAGGAGTTTGTTACTTTGCCTAATAGCCCTCCCGAGTCCAACAGCAAAAAAAAGAAACCTTGTATTTTAATGTTTAAAGTGAATGTTATTGCTGCAAATTGTTTTTGGGAATTGGAGAAAATACAGTTGACATTTTCCAAAGATAGCTCATCTTCTCTGCATCATGAATGGTGAACCTGATAAATAGGCAGCAATTATGCCTATTCACCTTCATCTCTAGGGTGCTGCTAGTGGGATGCCATGCTAGGATATAAATTGTGTCCATGTCCTGTACATTAATATTGCTTCTGAAAAGATTCACTTTTTTCTCAGTTTGATAGAAATGAACTTTTGAGAGGTAGGAGCTATTTTTAGGTTGCTGACCATGTAAATCTCACTTGAGGGGTCAGAGCACCGCCAAGAAACCGCCCTCTCAATTATAACGAATCATGGTCAATCACAGCTAATTAAAAGCAATTTGAAATCTGAAAAGTCACTATCAGCAGCGGTGACCTCTTGTTGCTAGGGAACTGTTTGACTGTTACTCTGTGACCCTTAACCTTTAGATTTTACTCTTATTGTCCTTAATGGATTCTTCTGTTGCTTTTAGTGTGCAAATGCACACTTGATTTAAATACCTTGTTAAATGGATGAGCAACTTGTGACTATTCTATATAATTATACCCTTATTGCACTTCAAACTAGTAAGAAAAACTACCAGATAGGATATCTGCATTTTGCCCTCGATGCATTTACTGAAGATACTAAAGATAAGAAATGTTTCTCAATCATGTTGCCATTTTGAAATAAGTTATTTGTACATTTGGATTTGTTTTTCGTCGTTGCACCATGGCAGTGACCATGGCAGTGACCATGGCTGTTTAGACATTGTGATTTACCTATGACAATCTACAGTATTGCATTGTAGTGATCTAATCTCAGTGAGTCATGTTGTCAATTAAAGTGTTCTGGGGAGATCAATCTTCATTTTTCATTTAACGTTTCCTACATTAGATGATACTGCATCTTTAAAATGGTGGGACATGATGACATCACAATGACATCATGCTTGTTTTACAGGGAGTGAGCTGCCTGTTTTTGTAGTTTGTCAGCTGTGTCGAATCTGACAAAATGTTTAAAATTTATAGGCAGAGTGGCAGGCTAATCTTAGCTGTTGTAAATAGGGTCTTACTGTTATTAACAGGCAGCTTTAAAAGAGTTAAATTGCATGAATTCTAAATATAATAAATGCTTCTCGATTACTTTTGCAAACTGAGGGGCTTGCATGTTGATAAATCTGTTTCAATAGATTCTTATAACACATTTTAGTAATATCGTAAATTTAGCTACAGACGTTGTTTAACTTTTCTATAGTGGTTATCTTCGTTTTTATTCACCTTATGTTATTAAGTTACTTATTCACCTAAAAATTATCATATTTATTATAAACCATAGTTATAAGAAACGCCTTGCATGAGAATCAATTTGAAGCCATAGCAATAAGTGCTATAACTGTTTTATAATGTTGGTGGTCGGGACAGGACGAGGATAATCCTAATTTGCATATTCATGACCGTTGTGTCTTATTCTTTGCTTTCTGATTGGCTCACAACCGCAGGAGGACCTACTATTCATACTCTTATTACCTGTAAGTAAACAATCAATCAACAACCAGCTCACCCAGTGGCTGTTATCTTATTGGGATAAGTAGTGGCTAGTTGTGTTGGGATATTCTTTTCTTTTTCTTTTTTTTTAAAGATGCAGTATACTTTTTTCAAGACAAAACACATTTTCAACTCTGATCAACCAACCAGTCAAAGCCATCCTCATTGACGTCTAGCCAGGGTGGGGTCAATTCACTTTCATTTCAGTCAACTAATTATTCGTTTGTAAAATATTTTTAAAAAAAATCTCAAATGAATGTCTTTTATTATTGAGCAACTGCATTTATAGAAAAGTGTTTGAGAAGGCTTGAGGTGGCATGCCATGCTTCCTAACATGACATTCCTATTAAGAGTTGCATTACCGACGAAGGCGAGACTTTACTGCATCTGTGTTGAAGTGAAAGCGAGTTGACCTCAGCCCTGATGATCTCTACATGCTCCAAAGTTGCTCCGAAGCAGCCCTACACAGCCTGGCGTGGGCTAGAGCAGAGCAATGCTGGCCTACGAGTGGGACGAACCAGGCCAAAGCGTGTTAATTGAAAAAAGAATGCTGCACTTGTGACCCGTAGCTCTTTGTGTGCATGTAGCCACGTGACCATTCATCTGCCCATCAACTCACACGTGTAATGGCAACACTTCCGGAGCTGAAACATTGTATTGCTAGAGCGGGAGATTGGGTGTTTTTGGCACATGTAGTTCTTGATTCGGTTCTTCTTCTGTGGTGGAGTAGACCTACAGAAAGCTGCTGTTTTTCTCACTTTATAGCTCTTCCTATTACTTAATTTCTATTGTGATGTGTTTCAATATTGGATTTACATGTTCTTGCAAGCACACAATGCGCTTTCATTGTACCATGTTGATTTACTCAATACCTGTAAATATTGCTGTATCATGTCTGCATATGAGTCTTAGAGGCAGAGATGGTATATTGTGGGGTCAAGGTAAAACCAAAATAACAAATAACAATAACAAAAACAAACAAAACAAAAGAAAAAACAGCATGTTCTCTGTGTGTGAGTTGGGACAACAGAGCCATACATTATATCAGATTAGCAACAAGTAAATTACATTTTATACCAGCAAGCCTCTGGTTTGACCCAATATGATTTGTGTTTCTGCTATGCAAAATGCAAAATGGCATGTCTTCAAGCAAGTCATTTCTAATTGTTGTTTGCTGACATAGATGTTGGCCTAACTGCTACATATCTATGGCTCTGTGTACGACTAGTTCAATGTGATCCTGCATGGACTGACATGCTTGAGATTTGAGATCCTTGAGATATTTTCCTGGGAATTTTCGTATTGCTGTGGCTGCACAGTAGTCCTAGACTTTTACCTGTCATTTTTATTCTGTTATTTTAATTCACCTAACACATTGTGGAGACAGATGTAATAAGGAGCTAGGTATAATGCCCCCATTTCAATGTTTCTGCAGTAGCTGGAAGGGGAGAACCATGATCACCACAATATGACACCTTTTTCTGAGAATGAAATAGCAGAATAAAAGCAAATAACTGGTGATCCTTTATTAAAGATGATGACATTCCCTTTTGAGGTCACCTATACTGTATCCTACATTTCTAATGTGCCTGGTTGTATCTTCCATGAACCTGATGTAGCCTATAGGCTACTGTAAGTCTACATCACCCTTTAAACATAAGCTTTATTTGTTTCATGGCCATTTCTGCTACAATGGTTATGAACAGGTTTCCCCATCTGCAGTACATGTCTAACTAGGCATACTGTCTCTATACTTCAGTTGTCAGCTGCCTTCTCATCTCACCGCTCTTCTAGTCTATTCTCTCCTGTCCTTTCACTCCCCACCCCCCCATTCTACATCTCCCTCTCCTTCCCAGCTCTCTTGCTGTACCTCGGTGGTCCTGACTACAAATGGGAACCGTGGCTTGCAGATGCCAGCCTCAAACCAGCCAGCTCCCTTCTAACGCGTGACACACCAGTGTGGCACAATGTTAACTTAAACAAATGCCATGTATCGTTGTTCCAAAGTCACAGTGAAGCCAAACGCCACAACGTGAGCCCCATTGAATCTGCTGATATGCTGGTGTTGTATAATCAGGGTGCTGGCCATATGGCGTATGTACGCAGAACAGCAACATACACCTCTCTCTGGAAAAGCTACTCTTCATGTGTTTTCTGCAACTAGTGCAGATGACTTTAGACCAGATGGGGAGAGAACTCTGTACAGCACGTGTGTTCAGTGCTGGGTTAGGCTGTTGTCTGCAGGCTGCTATGGGGTGTAATAAGTCTGTGTGTGCGTGTGTGCGTGCGTGTGCGCGTCTAACTTTCCCAACTTCTGCTCCTTAAAAGGAAACTGGCGAAGAAGCGCAAAGACGCCATCGGTACGACCCGGCAGGAAATGACACACATGGTAAACGCCATGGACCGTAGCTATGCCGACCAGAGCACCCTGCACGGAGAGGACCCCATGGCTGTCACTTTTATGGACTCACACAGCTACAGCAACAGATGTAGGTTTACACGTGATTAGCCCTCGCCACTCTGCTCTATCTTGTGTTTTATTCTATTAGCATATACAAACATTTCTTTGATTGTGACAATTGATACTAAAACTATGCCAATCCAACGCCAATGTTCCTTAAAAGAGCTGTCTCACGCTCTAGATGTTGAATGAGTGTACAGGTAGACATCGTGTGGTGATGTTGTATAGCAGGGTCCCTGAGCCATTCAAGCAGCAGACAGGTCACACTACACTACTATCTAGAACGCTCACCGTGTTTCTTCCCACAGTGCCCAACGACCCACTGGTGCCCACAGCCGTGTTAGGTGAGGCCGCTGGCACCATTAGAACTGTCACCCATCGTCATTGTCACCAGTCAGTCACCCACATACCCGTGTGGAGTGTTTGTGCTTGTTCCCTAATCCCTACCGAGTTCACCCATCTCCCCAGTTCTTCCAGAAATGCGTTAAAAGTGAGAGACAAGTGGCAACACACAGAAGCTCTTGTGTGTTTGTCTCCACAGTAGCATTGTGTTTTGTATGTATAGAACCTGGCTTCGACACACACCATCTGTTTCTGAAACATTGTGTTGCTTATGTTGCTCAGATACACTTACTACCCTTATGGAATCACCAGTGCATGCATTGCAATACCGCAGCTCAGCGCTGAGCGCCCTGCCTTCCTCTCTACTCCCCTACATAGCTCTTCGGCTCTCGTGCTCTTCGGCTCCCTCCGCAGCCACGCGGAGTTTGTGCACCGGTGTGCTTTAAAGCAAAAACACTGGTCCCTCTGCACATTCATCCAGAAGGATGTCTTCAAGGACACTGCTGTGGTGACATACAGTTCTACAGTGTGTTATCTGGCTGTAGTGAAGTGTGATACCTCAGCATGATGTAAAATTCCAACGCACCCTCGGGGGCTGAACAGAGACACAAAGGAGCACGCTGAACCTAAACAAAATTGTGTTAATTAACTTCCTGCTCCAACAGCAGTAATTGGAAGTGAAGGCTGCAGTTACACTCTGTCTCAGCCAATCCCATCAAAGAGCGTGAGGAAGTAGCTGAAAAACAGCAAATTAATAGGGAGGTGTCAGGTCAGGTTTGCCGTTTAGCTGTCTGACGAGGGCTCTAACGATCCATAATGAGCCAACATGTCCTCAGAGCAAATGGAAGTGTTTCTGCAGGTTGCTAGCGCCACACCAGCTGAGACGTGTGCCTGTCAGTCTCTATGCCGCTGATGTCAACTTGCGTTATCACACACAGCACAGTGTTTCACCTGGAACTATATTTACATTCCGTAATTGCTTCTAATCATTCTGAAATGCACATATTTTGAGCTGTGCCACTATTTAGAATGTGTACTTTATTTTCTTGTGCACATAATTGCATTAATTCTAAGCGGGAAACGTCGGGGCTCAGAAATTAATACAATGCAGAAGTGCCAAAACCTGGCTGCGAAAGGGAGTCAATCCCCACAGTTAAAATGTCTGACTTTAAAGCAAAAACTAACATATTTACATCCTGGGTTAAAAGAGAGCTTTGGTCTCTATAGCTAGTCTCTCTTTTCATGACAACTATGTTTTTTTAATATCATTCATCAGATAAAAATGAATGGGCCACACATGTATCCCATTATAATGGATAGGGGGGGCGCTACAGTTAGTCAGGTGCTGCTAAGATGGCAACGACTAGAGTCAGCATAGCGCAGTCTTCAAACTCAGTCACGGAGGGTTTGTCCATTTATATATACAGTATATGATTATTTCTGATATATCAAAGCTCTGAATGCTTCGATCTGTCATTTAGCACCCCCCTGTTGAACTGTTGGTGGGGGGCATGAGTGATGGTGGGCTGAGGTAGAAGATAACACTATTTAGATCACTAGATGGCAGAATTATTATTCTGAACACTCGTGTTCTGAATGTATGGCTTTATGTTTACACCACTTTAGGATGTGTGTTGTACTTGCGTGTGTCTTATTTTGTTTCAATCATTCCCCCAGTCATCTATCACAGTTATGTGTTTCATGCATTGTTGGTGATTCTCTGTGATCCTTGAGACAAATTGAGTTCAAATTAACATTTGTAATTTGTGGCATACGTTGCTAGCTAAGCTTCTTTACCATGAACTAATCCTCTCCTCTCTCTCTTCTGGCTGCTTTAACCTGTAGTTCCCATCACTGGTGAGTATGGACAGGGAAACTGTCTGCTTTCCAGGGTTTCATTTGGTTTTATTTAGCAGTTTTGGGTGCATCGATTACACAGTAGTCTTTCTCTACACTGCTAACCGCACGTGTATATTATCCTAACACAATGTACCACCTAGTGGTATGTAATGGTATACCAGGGAAAACTCCAAGGGGGAAGGCTAATCAAATAGAAGCGAGTGGATAGATGAGTGTCAGTCTGTGAGCTGTGGTTGTGACCCCGTGTTCCCCTGCCTCCCCTCCACCTCAGATGAGAACCACAGTGCGTCGGCAGCCGAGAACAGCCGTCTGCTGGACGTGCCCCGCTACCACTGCGAGGGCACAGAGTCTCCGTACCAGACAGGCCAGCTCCACCCCGCCATCAGAGTGGCCGACCTCCTCCAGCACATTAACCTGATGAAGACCTCGGACAGCTACGGCTTCAAGGAGGAGTACGAAGTAAGAGGAGGACGATGGTCACGACCGTCATATATTTAGTCATGTTTGTGGTTAGTGTAGGGCGTATGAGCTGCTCTGGTATAGCCTTAGTGTCATTTTTGTATTTATCATTATTATTGTGTTCTTATCTGTTGTTGGTGTTACAGAGTTTCTTTGAGGGCCAGTCGGCATCCTGGGACGTGGCCAAGAAGGAGCAAAACCGCACCAAGAATCGCTATGGCAACATAATAGCTTGTAAGGACTCTACCCTAAAACATACAACCAGGGTTGGGAAGTAACTGATACAACAAAAAAAAGTAACTGTTTAACTGTAACCATTCCAGTTACCAGCTAAAATAGTGGAATCAGATTATAGTTTATTTTATTTTATTAAATGATTACTTCTATAGGACGACTTTCAAATTTAAAATGGAAATTTGCAGAAGAAAAATGCATAAAACAATTGGCTGTTCTCATATTAACATATCATTAACATCCATCAATAATTGATATAAAGCCCTACTTTAATCTGATCCCCTGAGCAACATAAACGATCACAAAAATAGAGAGGTTTGTCACGCCAATGCAGTAAATTGCTTTGAATGGCATTTCAAAGAACAATGTTTAGACGTGAAGTAATCTTAAAGTAATGGAAAGTACTCATATTATGTTAGTACATTTAGTTAATCCACAAATTACATTAATGATTATAATTTTATTCTGGTAACTAGTATCTGTAACGGACTACATTAAAAAAGTAACCTACCCAACCCTGCATACAACTGTCACATTGTAGCAACACTTGGAACTAACCTAGAACATCTTCTGGGACACTACCATAACACACATTTGGGACTCCATTGTTGTTATTTATTCTAAATACGGCATCTCTCTCTCTTTCCCCCTGTTCCTCTCTTTTTTGCTTCTCTCTGTCTGTGTCTCTGTTTCTGTCTGTTGTCTTCAGATGACCACTCCAGGGTTATTCTACAGCCCATTGAAGACAACCCCTCCTCCGACTACATCAACGCCAACTACATCGATGTAAGTGGAAACGCATCGAACGCTACTATTGGCTCCCAACGAACCCAACGAAACCACACCCCTTCGCTCGTATGTCAGGCCTCTATACCTCTATATGGCGTCCGCCAGTCATCCATCCAGTGATTTGACACATCCAGCCACCCCCAAAAGGACAGCATGCACAGAGTTCTGTTCGTTCATTCATTCATTCATTCATTCATTCATTCATTCATCCACTTCCACAAGTTAGCTATCTGTTTTGAATTTCTTCTGTTTATTAATATCTTCATATGTCTGCAGACTTCTTTTGAAGTTGATTATATTTAATTGCAGTAATCAAAGAACAATGACGGCCTTACAAAGAGCTAGAGACACATCTCTTTTTTTCACTACTCCATATATACAAGCTACTTTTACCCTTCTATTGTCCAATTCATTTTGCAGTATTTCTTACTTTACCTATGCTGTCTATAACACCACACAGTTAAACCTAACCTACTATATAATATTCCATCCTCACCTCTCCATTCATCATTGTTACAGCTGTCTACTGCATGTTGATATCTCAAATGTATCGGTTGGAATTGCTTTGCTTTGTCCATGTCTTGATATTGATATGTAAGGCGCCATTAGCAAGGCATACTGCCATCCACGTTATTCCAACCCCAGAATGAATGTGGCTTTAGTGCACACTGCCTGGATTATAATGATATGTGATTATCTGATCACCTCTAGTATAATGAACACTATTATGTAGCAAGGTCTTTCTAACTTTTTATTAGAGCCCAACGTATCAATTACAAAAGTTATTTTATTTTTATTATGTACTACTGTATGTACTGTATACAGTACATGAAAAGCACACACATTAGCAATGCTAATATATTGCTCAACAGTGTTATCTATATGCATATGCAAGACAATAAATCAGAATATATAGCCATGCCATCTGGAATGTGTGGATATCGGCTGATAATATCAGGGCTCCAGTATTTTTCGGACAGGCTCTACATTTGAGCATTGTTGCTTGTCTGTGAGTCAGAACGCTGATTAGCACAGGCGTTTTTAGCAGACACTCCCATTTCAGTTCCAGGAAGTGAGCACTTTATTCATTCTGGTTCTACAATTGGCCATTTGTTTTCCTGCATGTCTGTTTTTGTTTTCCACAACTTTTTCAAACTCACATCAATACAACTTTTTCTTTTTCTGATTGACATTCACTGACATTGTTGTGCTTCTTCCTTCCTTTTTCCCCTTCCCGCACTTGTTATTTCTGCCTGTGGCTTGGGCTGTAGATTTGGCTGTACAGGGATGTAAGTATTACTGCAGTCTTTCCCCTGTGTATTCTGTCCCTGTGATTATACATCCATTGACTGCTGAGCGGTTGGAGAGCAGTGCTCTTTCCACCAGCATCACCCCCTTCCCCATCCTCCCATCCAGCCCACACTCCATCTGCCGTCTCTTATGTGATCTCACATAAATGTACGCGGCAATTCACCATAGTCAAATCTGATGCAGCAAAGAGTATAAGATTTCACCGCGATGCTTGACAACAAATGGGGCCTGGGAGAGCTTTTGTAATCCCACAACCCTAGACACATGGAGCAGTTTAACACTTATATATAATAACATAAAAATTACATTTGGTCACTTTATGAAAAACTAAATGAATAATGTATGTCTGTGTGATTGACTATCCTGTTAGTCTTTATAGAAAGATAATGTGTCTGATTTCAGGTCTTATAATTATATGGGAATGTACTAGACCTAATAGACCTAAGGCCTATATGACACATAAATATATGAAGTTGTGATTATTACTGTTTCATGTTGATATATTTACTTCCCAGGGCTATCAGAGACCAAGTCACTACATTGCCACACAGGGTAAGTTATTGTATTATCACACGCATACAATACAAACAATAGAGTAATATTCTTCATAGCATTTATAGTTTATTATTTAAAGATTGTGTAACGCAAATACAGAGATTTACTTGGAAATACTTTATATATGTTAGAAATCCATTTCTTTAAACATTTGAAAACACAGTTAACTATGTAGTATTGTATTGTAGAATTAGACTGTTCAGGAGTGTTTAGGAGGGCCAGAAACGTGGGACTAGATACGTAGATGGTCCCCCAATTTGCTTACCCCTCCCCGTAACGTAACACCACGAGGATATAATAGCGTAGCGAGCGTTCAAATCAGCTCAGTATTTATTTTGCTCTAATGCAAGTTATTAGCCTACTAAATGTACTGTCCTTCAACAGCCTACAATTCCATATTTGAATCACTTACTGTCCTTCAACAGCCTACAATTCCATATTTGAATCACTTACTGCCCGTTAACAGCCTACAGTCTGATAGCTATGCCTTCATTGCAGAAAAAAACACACAAAGTGGTTCAGAGTCAATGTGCATTATTTGAAAGCTACTGGTTTAGTAGCCTAGCCTACCTGCTAACACCCGGCTGCCACATCCAGTGGGCATTCAATGGGTGTGGTTACAGCACCTTCTGCGGACACACCCCAGCGCTTGAGAACAGATGATGGTTATATTTTTAAAAGTAATTTTATATACTTGCCGACTGTTTTATTAATTAAAATTTGGCTGGGTGGTTAATATAACCTTTTTCTGTGGTGTGACAAACTCAAACACAAATGCATGTCTGCTTTACACAATCTTTAAAACAGAATATTATGTATGCACACACTAATAATTGGTCATGCATCTGGGTCATTGTGTGTGTGTTCAGGTCCAGTTCACGAGACAGTGTATGACTTCTGGAGGATGGTGTGGCAGGAGCAGTCTGCCTGCATCGTCATGGTAACCAACCTGGTGGAAGTTGGAAGGGTACGTAATATAGGGTTGGTTGTGGTGTGTAGTGAGTTCAGTAAGGTGACTGATATTCTAGTCTAAATGTTGATGATATATTACATATATATATAATATATACTGTATATTATATATATTGTGTTGTGGCGTCCCAACAGGTCAAGTGCTATAAGTACTGGCCAGATGATGCTGAGGTGTACGGAGATTTCAAGGTGACCTTCGTGGAGGTGGAACCTCTTGCTGAATATGTGGTCCGGACGTTCACCTTGGAGAGGGTGAGTGGGTGTTGTGTTTCTCATCACGATTAACTGTCTGATTTAAATAATAAATATTATTCTCTGGAAAGAACCAGGCATTGTACAAGTATCCCGCCATATTGTTCCCTAGATTAACATTTTATAGATTATAACCAATTACTATAAATGAAAGAGTATGTGATCTATTGTTGCCAACCAAGGAGTGTTAACTCCTTGATTAATGTACTCTATGATTAACATAGTGGCTGGAACCAGCATTACTAAAATGTGGTTTTAGTTTAAAACTTTAAGAGTGCATTTTCCACCAGTTATGGCTAATACCCCTAAAATCATAATTTAAATAATTGATCAGTTTTGGTCAATATCATTTCTGGAGCGTTGTATGCAGGCTTAATGAGTTGTAGCTAAGGTTCTTCTTCTGCGTCTTTACGTAGCGCGGGTTCAACGAGGTGCGGGAGGTCAAGCAGTTCCACTTCACTGGCTGGCCCGACCACGGAGTTCCGTATCACGCCACGGGACTACTTTCCTTCATCCGCAGGGTTAAAATCTCTAATCCGTCCTCCGCTGGGCCTATAGTTGTTCACTGCAGGTATATACAGCAGGTCCACAGCTGTTCACTAATCCACACCTCATTGGAGTACACAGACAAGTGACTCTCTCTCTGTGTCTCTCTGTCTCTCTCTCTCTCTCTCTCTCTCTCTCTCTCTCTCTCTCTGTCTCTCTCTCTCTCTGTGTGTCTCTCTGTCTGTGTCTCTCTCTCTCTCTCTCTCTGTCTCTCTCTCTCTCTCTCTCTCTCTCTCTCTCTAGTGCTGGAGCAGGGCGTACCGGATGTTTCATAGTGATTGACATCATGCTGGACATGGCTGAGAGGGAAGGGGTCGTGGACATCTACAACTGTGTGAAGGCTCTTCGCTCCCGGAGGATCAACATGGTACAGACCGAGGTGACTACATTACCCATCATCCATCTCCATTTTCCATTTCAAAATATGCCCCTCACTTAAGACCATCAAAGACAGCGGACGACGTAGTACAGACTGAGGTGACTACATTACCCATGATCCATAGCCATCTACCCCCCTCCCCAACATTACTGTGCATCCGTCAGCATGGCCATTTAACTAGCTATGATTATTTAACTACACATTACATCTTCCACTGAAGAGACTATAACAAAAATCAACCCTAACCAAGTCATAAATCAGCTTCCATCTGAGCCATAATTACACATTACTCATCTTGGATTCATTACAGTATGATTCGGTGTTCAGGTCTATTGCTGTTAATTGTAACACTAGTTTCTAATACACCATGTATGTTGGAGAAGACTGCCTACTATCTATTATTTGTTTAGAATATAACCCATGTCATTAGATATATAAATGAAGCTTTTTCACATACAGTACAAATAGTCCAGTCAGAATGTCTTTACAATATACTGTAAATACAGCCTTTTATGGCCAACTGATTTGTGTTCCTGAACTACCACTTTGCGTACTGATAAAATAGATGTACAGTCCACTACTCATACATGGCTGATGGCTCCATCCTTCATTACCTCTACCACACTGACTGCTTGCCCAGCTTGTATTACTGGTATCTGATATTACCCTAGCTCTGATTTGCTATTCTATATACGATACTACCAATGTATGACATTGCCCTTTTTAGGAGCAGTACATATTCATCCACGATGCCATACTAGAAGCATGTCTGTGTGGAGACACAGCCATACCGGTTTGTGAGTTTAAAGCTGCCTTCTATGAGCTGATCCGTATCGACTCACAGACCAACTCGTCCCACTTGAAGGATGAGTTCCAGGTAACATTTTCCACCACCTAGTAGGCAAACCCCATGTGATGCCTTCTTTGGTGTATAATGCAAACAAAAGCAGTTGTCAGTTCAGATTCAGGTCATTGGCTAATACTAACCACTGAAATGTTTCCGTTTGTCTGCCAGACATTAAACTCGGTGACTCCGCAGCCTCAGCCAGAGGACTGCAGCATTGCTCTTCTGCCAAGAAACCAGGAGAAGAACCGCTTTATGGATGGTCTTCCCCCTGACAGATGTCTGCCCTTCCTTATTACCATAGATGGCGAGAGCAGCAACTACATCAACGCTGCTCTGATGGATGTAAGTCTAAGATGGATGCAAACACGACAAATGTCTATTTACAACACATCACGTGAGTGTACTAGTAGGTAATGCCAGACCAACACATTTCTAGCATGTTGAAAAGCCATCTGACCTGCAATCACTACTGTGCTGAAATGATACAGCAAAGATGGGACGGTAAACACAAGTGCAAATACACATAGAGTGAATATCTGTGCTGTACATATATTGACACGTACACACAGACTCCCCTCCCTGTTTGTGTGATGCTGTGTTTGTGGTATCAGCAGTAGAAAGCTAGAGACAAATCCAGGTTCTGTATAGACCGCTAGCTTCTCTGGCCCTAAACTGATTTCTGACCAGCTCACTGGAACGGAACCAAACTCGAGACAAAAGCTGTCTTTTCATGAGCAAGTTGCCATTGTTTTCATGGACAGTTTTACATGGGCGTCGTGCTATGCATTTAACATGACTTTATTACAAGAGCACGTCTTTCTCAACAAATGTATCCATGTGTAGAGCAAGCTAGCTATAGGTTAGCAACAGTAGGCAGCGACATGAAAAAAGACAGGCTAGACATCTGACCTATCGGAAGCAGGTAGAATAAAATACTACTAAAAATACCAAATTAGTAGGAATAACTGGACATAACCTGTTAGATTTACCTGGTTTAGTGTGTATGCAAGTCTTGCTGTAGGTAGGTAAATGATATATGCAGCAGATAAGTCAAAAATAATCATTGTAGAATGCGTGCCGACTATCTAAAGGTCAGAACAATATTGATGATATTGCAGTATGATCTCAGACGAGTATATAAAAAGCAATCCACTCACCTTTGGCCTTTCTCTAACCAAGCTGTCAGAAGAGTTCCAGGTAAAGGGATTTTAACGCAAATCTCTGATACTGGATTTGTTTCATGGCTTCAGTGTCTTTCCTCCACCAGGTCCATGCTTAGTTTAGTCCCTTTCAACCCTGACCATAACCCTGACCCCATCATCATGTTTATTTATCCCTGAGTCCTCGCCATTGTCTCATGACCTACGTGCATTTCATCATATCACTCACGTTAACGGACATATTGTTCCACAGGGCTCAGTTCACTTTCAATTCATATAAATGCATTGTTAATATCTTCCATACCAAAAATGTATTGACTTGGCTCAATTGAATAGGAATTGAACCCAAGCCTTGTGTTAGACAGTATACATAATGAAATGTACAGTTCAACGTTCTGTACGGACAGTATGTATTCCTGACACGCATGCTACCTGCCATTACCTGTAAACCCATTAGCTGCATGGCCATGTGACCACAGATACTCCCTGTGATTGGTGTATTTCATCCCTGCGTCTTGCAAATCGCCTTACTCTGTTCTCGTACAGCAAACACTGCTGTGTGTGTGTTATGTGCGTATGGAGTATGAAGAGCCAAATCTACACTTCATATACGTGTGCGTGGTGGAGGAATGATGCCGTTATTTGATGTTGTTTTTGACAGAGCTACAGGCAGCCTGCTGCGTTCATCGTCACCCAACATCCCCTGCCCAACACGGTCAAGGACTTCTGGCGTCTGGTCTACGACTATGGCTGCACCAGCCTGGTGATGCTGAATGAGATCGACCTGGCTCAGGTGCGGTACAGCTCACAGTGTAGGACAAGGACTTCTACCACCTAGGCCTACTGACTATCATACACATGTATTACATGTAAGGCTTTGTGTGAACCAGGAGGACACTAAATCACATAGACATGACAACAAACCAGACATGGTCTGTCTGCAGCCAGGCAGATACACTCCATGTACGTTTAAAGCCGTTTACATAGATGGTGTACTGTATCTTCCGTTATCGTATTATATTTGGCTAAAGCATCTGTTGTCTTTGATGATGTACTGCACATGAATACATAGAGCGCATGCTGTCACCATTCAAGATATGGGTAACCCCATAACCTCTGTTGGAGCCCATTCATACTGTATCTCCCGTAGGAAAACCAAGTCAGTATCACCAAATGAAGTGGAATTAGGCAACAGTGATTAACATATATCAAAACGTCATGCCATCTACTGTTTACTCGTACACAGGTTATGTTGGTTATGTTAGGCTCAAACAGCAAGGAGATGCTAAGGGCCGTGTTCTCTACTGTACTACATGACTATATGAGTGTGTGTGTGTGTGTGTGTGTGTGTGTGTGTGTGTGTGTGTGTGCGCGCAGGGCTGTCCCCAGTACTGGCCAGAGGAAGGCATGCTACGTTACGGACCGGTCCAGGTGGAGTGCATGTCTTGTTCCATGGACTGTGATGTCATCAGCAGGCTATTCCGTGTCTGCAACCTCACCAGGGTATGTATTGTAACATACATGTAACATACATGCACATACATACACACATACACACATATACATACACATGCATTCGTACATTCGTACATACGTACACATGCACACATACATATATAAATACAGTATATAAATACATACATACATACGTACTCATTTTTGTCACAATAATAACGTAAATGTGCCATAAAGTAAATTTCACCTAAGTAGGATGTAAGCTGTACTATTGCTTGACAGACAGCTGACTGGTTGTGTGTGTGTGCGTGTGTGTGTGCGCGTGCGTGTGCGCGTGTGCGTGTGCGTGTGCGTGTGTGTGCGTGTCCGCGTGCAGCCCCAGGAGGGCTACCTGATGGTGCGTCAGTTCCAGTACCTGGGCTGGGCAGGGCATAGAGAAGTCCCCGCCTCCAAGCGCTCCTTCCTCAAACTGATCCTGCAGGTGGACCAATGGCAGCGCGAGGGCGAGGAGGGAGAGGGGCGGACCATAGTGCACTGCCTGTGAGTACACAGTAGACACACAGGGACGTGCTAGCACCAATGCAGAGCTAACACATAGTAGTATGGGATATTACATTTTTTTAATAAATGAAAATATTAGTTTTTTTTATTGTTCTTGTTGTTTTTAGTCAGAAGACAGAACATTGAAAAGTGTAACATTGACTCACTCAATTATTCAGTTCTGTAGTCAGTGCAGTGCGTAAGACGACGTGATTGGGCTGACATTTCTAATGAAACTTTGGATGTTTGAACTCAACTCTGCTTTTCCAAGTGTTTGTTTGTGGTCAGAAAAGTGATAAGCATTACACTGTATGCCCCTCACTTTTACTACATCGCAGCACTATGGTGGCTACAGTACCTGTTTAGTGCCCTTATGGTTGAAACAACAGGCTAACGGCCAACACACACCTCTGCCCCAACATCTCCAACCATCATGTAATGAATGAGTCATTCTAAAAGGGATTTTCACACAATTCAAGGAGTGTACATTTAAATGTTGCCTGAGAACCTGAAGCCTGGAATAACCATGTGTTTCTTTCAGGAATGGAGGCGGGCGCAGTGGGGTGTTCTGTGCCAGCAGCATCGTGTGTGAGATGGCCAAGAGACAGAGTGTGGTGGATGTCTTCCACGCTGTCAAGAGCCTGAGGAACAGCAAGCCCAACATGGTGGACACTCCGGTCAGTTAGCCAGACAGCCCATCAAAACAACCCAGACATGGCTCGACTAGCAATAGAGACCGTATAGATCAAAACACTGACTTCATGTGTCAAAATAACGCCAATGAAACGGTTTACATGTAGGCTCAATGTGAGGGCATACCTACCTACAGAGCCTCTCTGCCCGCTACACTGCAGCCCAGTGAATTAGCAGTTCAATGTCTCTCTCTGTGTATTTCTAGCAAGACAAAGACAGAACACTGACAGGACAACTACTGTAGGAAAACAGGACAGATAATAGAAGTCTAGCCAGAAAACAATAGAGCAAAGTGATTAATTGTGTAGGGTGTTGCTCTCTGTCTGTAACACCTTCCTTTATTTACAGTTAAGTACATTTTTGGTGATAGTCGTCTATTGTTAGTTTACGTTATTAGATGTTTGATATATCGAGCAATGCTTCACAGCTGACACGTGCATGCGCGCGTATGCTGATTTGTGTGCATGCGTTTGTCTTCGTCCACAGGAGCAGTATCGCTTCTGCTACGACCTGTCGCTGGAGTTCATCGAGACGTCCTAAAGCGCGGTCGCCTCTTCACTTCCCACGCATTGATTGATTCCGCTTGATGTCCCAGCTCCCCTCCACGGTGGTCATTCTGTAGCATTCATTTTTGCGTCCCTTCTAGTAACGTTGGCAGCAACATCGACAGGGGATGCCAACTGGCACAAGTGACGTCAACTTGTTGTACAGTTCGTTTGTGTCTGCAAATGGAGATGTTTGCCTCTCAGGCTCGCACTAGGGGGCATAGTAAAGCGGAGCAGACCGAAGGGATAGCGTCAAAATATGCTTACGCTATAGTTTTTTTAAATGCCAGCAGGCCCTGTGTGTTTCGGGCCCCATTCAAATATTTGTCCTTTTCCAGCTTTCTCATGAACTCAATGCCTCATGCTGTCTCCACTGTAGTACTCAATGTGAGCACTAGGTGTCTCCCTTTATCCTGCAAGCAAGTGTTATTGTACAGTACATGTTTCAGCTCCATATCTTTGGCTGTTCTATTTCACCTGCCTGTTTGATCCTGCCAGGCATCGCATACATGTTACACACAGGGTGGCATTGTTTTGTTGAAACAAATGGCCTGACCAGCTCAGTGGCTCTGGTTTCTACTCCATGCACCAGATCAGCATTGTCATATTTCATTTTGGGTCAATTCAGTTGCTTTTAAACAAAATATTGTTTATTTTTAAACAGAATTGTCATAAGCTACATTGGTGGCAATGAGAAGGAGAGTAAATTAAAAGTAATTATTGGGAGATGTACAGTATGTATAAGTCTGTTACTGAATAACACTATCTTAGAAGTAAGATAATGTAGGAAAAAAACAAGGTTTATGTTTTGAGTACTGCGCTTTTTTAAAAGCAAGAAAGTATTTTTTTGCTTTTCTTTGTATATTGTTTTTTTTTTTTATTAAGAAGTAATCTGTTCTTGTCAAGCATTGGTATATGAAAACTACCATGAAGAGTAAATGTGTAGGATTTTCTCTTTTATGTACACAGTACAGTAAAATGTACACCATCAGCACTACATTGTATGTTATGTCTCTGTGCTGATTTGGCTTAACAGAAGCTACAGTATTTCTCTGCCATTGGTTAATGTTGATGGAAATATTTCAAGTACACATCTCATTTGTGAGTCTTCTTTTGTATCAAGCACACCCAAGTAATATTCATCTAATCATGCCCAATCATATTTCTATTACATAAATGATGAATTCAGATACAAATGTTCTTTTCGATACTGTATTGACACATTTTAGTTAGGAGTAAAAAGTCAACATATTCATCTTAAAATACTGCAAGTAAAATTAAAAGTTTCTAATCATGAATTTAATGGAATTAAGTAAATTGACCCAAGGTCTCATTTGTCTCGTGTACTGACAGCCGGCATTTTCTCCATTTTTTTTCATCCACTTTTCCTAGCTGATGTTTATTCATAAGCCAAAGACTTTGTGTAAATATGTCTATACAGATAAAGCACATTGTTTGTATTTATTGTTTTGTTTACTTGCATTGCTTAAAAGAACAATCATTTATCATTCCATGTTTACTTACCGCCAGCGTTTCTTAAACTATGGGTTGGGACGCAAAATGTGTTGCATGTCTTTCTCCAGTGGGTCTCCACTAGAGAAACATGATTATTACTGTATGTTTCACTACGCCTCAGTCCCAGTGACTACATCTATTCTGTTTGGGTCCAGGCAAGACCAGTTTAAGAACCCCTGATCAAAACTGTATACTAAAGCATTAGATGTATTTCTTTTTTTCTTTTTTTTAAGTCGATGGAATTCAGTAGTAGTATCTTGTTTTTGCTAATAAATCTCTGTGATGTTACTGTGTAAAAGCCCATTGCTCTGCTTGTGGCCGGTCAATTGTTTTGCCTCTAAAGGCCCTCTGAATGTTGGCCTGCATCTCTTATAGGGAATATGTTTACCCCTATCCTGCACACTGGTATCTCTGAATACACATGAACTAGGGACATGGGCCGGCATAGTGAGCAAAATATGCAGGGGTATAATTATTATCTTGTGCCTAATGGTTGAAATCTTGTTCCAAGCAGTTGACAGCATTTACACTGCATTGTGTTCTGCAAACCATACTTTGCTGAATGCTGTCTCAAGTACGATCAGTGTTTTGAGTATGTTTTGGACCACAAGTCAGTGCATTACATTGGTGAGGACCAGTCACGTTCTAGTATTGTTGCTCAACAGAGGTTGTATTGTAAAAAAACGCTGCAGGTTGTGCTAGTTGGAACCCCAGAAGCTAAAGGTTCTACTGTAAATAGATGTATCACTGGGCTCTATTTGTTAAGGAACAATTAGGCTGTAGGGTGGAATGCAACATCGGTGCAGTTGTAGAGATTGTTCTCCTAGAAGATGTATTGTCTGTACAATAGGAGGATATATGATTTGAGCTTCTAAGGCAGTCAGATCATCGCTGCAGAGTTCATCTGCAGACCCAAAATAGAGAAAGCGAGGAATGCACACAGTATGACCATACAAAGTACTGGGTTTGGTAATTTGGACATTGTAAAACAAAATGTATGTAAGGTGAGTATAGTGACTCATTCAACGTGGCGATACCATCTGACCTGTCATATTCCCTTATATAAATAATAATAAAAGACCCAAATAGTGAGAAAGATGCTTGTATTCAGATTGGGAGGTCACTTGAAAGAGTATATTCATGGTTCATTATTATTCTTGTCTGTAATGTTTGGCTTATTTGCTGTAATAAAGAGAACTTTAATTATATTGGCTGTTTGGTTGTATTGTATGTTTCACAAGCACTGCTCAAACAATTTCTGAGCAAAAAGAAAAATCTTCTGTTAGCCTCCACTGGTGTGTTGCATAACAGCTCCATCTTGTGGTGTAGATTGAACACTACTGCACATTTCTGTAATAAACACAGATATTAGTTTTCTTCAAAAAGTTTAATTTGCATAATTATTTACAATGGGTGGTTGATAGCAATACTTCAAAGAGGCAAAATATATTTAACCACATTGATAAAGCAGGAAAAGAAAAAGATTTAAAACCTTGCATCTAGGAAAGAAAAGTTGTACAATTTGTTTATAGATAAACAAATATATAAATAAGGTTGAGCTTGACTCGCAAATGATTCATTGAAACAGAAACTGAGCCGTAGAATGCTGCAATACTGAACAGCAGTGAAACACCAAAGAATACATTCATTTTCACTATCCTGCATGCTATCTGAAGATCTTATAAAATAAAAGTAAAGAAACAAAGAAAATAATAAAAATCTTGGTGAAGAGCGGAAAATACTTCCATTTAAAAGGAGGCATATATATATTTATATATGTATATTTCTGTACAAAATACTGAATATTTGGCATTATATTCATCCTCATTATTGATATACTGTATCTACTGTAACAATTGAAAATAGTTTTACGCTAAACATTTACCTTTATGCTATCACATATTTTTCATGTCACTTTTCAAAAACAAGAGACCTTGTACCCACAACACATTTATCCACCGAAGGCAAACCAACCCTTGCGCTCTCCCCTCATAAACCATTTAAGTATATAAATAATAAAAACAGAGTTAGAAGAGATTTTACCTTTAACTTTTTCTCTAAAACTAAATAGAAAGAAAACGCAAATCTTGACCAATAAACTTAAATATGCCCTATATTCCAGATGTATATTAATACAAACTGAGTCAGGCTGGCTAGTGATCAAAAGAGAATAGGCGAGCTGTGCAGCTCACATTTAAGGAGCTCAATCATATAAGACAAATGAGAAAAAAGCAATTGCTATCTAGATGGCCGTAAAAAACGGTGACAACATTGTGACTTTGATAAAACAACTGGCAGTTTAGGCAGCAACATGAGTCTACCTTAATGAATTAAGCTTATTGCTAAAGGAGCATCTGTACTCTCATACAACCCAGTAGTCTTGTAAGGATCATTCCCAGCTCATTTCCTCATCTCTCAGTCCAATCAATACTAATAACCACTGCTAACAATATAGTTCGTTTCTGCAAAACAAAGCCGGATTTATGAGAAGAGAGAAACTAACAAAGCCATATTTGCAGTGCAACTGCTTCAGAAGTAAGGAGAAAAATGTTCACTTTGAAATTGATTGAATACCTGTGGCAGAGGGGTTATTTAACATTTTGGGTTTCTGGCTATAAACTATATCATGCCTGCGATGGTAAGTGGGGTATACTGTATATGTGTACAGTATGGGCACATGCATTTTGGTGTGTGCTGATTGTCAGAATATGCAAAACCTCTGTAAATGTAGGCAAATATAAGAACCTACACTGTCTTCGTTATGGTTTACTATTGGGACAAGAAAAACAAACTATTTTGGGTCCAGAATACGAACTGGAAAAACAATGATTTAGGTGTTAAGCAATGTCATTGAACCCACAATATAGGACTACCTTTGAATGGCCTCTGTGCAAGTCTAAAGTTAGTCAGCATTTAAATAATGTACTTTCTAATCAGTATGCAAAAAAACGTTATAGAATAATAAAATAGATGACCATGGCCAAACTGTGCATCATGAAACATAGCCTTATCAGTGCTCTGTGCATAGGATGGAAATGACATCAACGTTTGGCTCTGTGTCAACAATAACAATGGAGCAATGACCACTTGTAATGCTTTGACATAAAATGCTATCTGCACTGGGAAATAGCGACCTCTATTGTTCATTGTAGGAATTGTTGCATTTAAACCAAAGTGAATGTGAGGTAAATAGCAATGTGTAGTAGCTGTCTGCCATCATGTGAAGCGCTATTGCAGTGTATGGTCAAGTTTAATCATATTCCAGTTTCTGCAGATGGGATGCCACATTTTTTAAAGAGGAATCAAATTATAGCATCACAGCCAAACAAATATGAATGAACTACTGAAATATATTTTCATTATATCATTATGTTTGCACAAAGCATACAAACTACTGTGTCCTACTAAATAGGATAGTTAACCTAGCATCCACTTTCATGTATAATCACAATAATCTTTCCCATTCAATTTCCAGTGCCATGTGTCCTACAAATAATAGAATTTGCCCATTTAGCCCACTGATGTATCTCAATTTAAATAAAATTCCCAAAAATATATATAGAGCAATGTTATATTATATTATATTATATTATATTATATATATGCTAAATCATATGCTTATATTGTATATGTGAGATCTATACACTTAAGGAGAATAAAATATATACTAAAAACATTCCACATATTTATTTTCTGTCTTCATTCATATCCCTTACATTAATAACTCTATTGTGCTGAAGTTGAATCAGGGTAGAACATTTGAATCAGTTATCTCAAAATGAAAATTCCAAAGCCGCTCATGCTATCCAGCTTAAAAGCCCTTATTGTACATCAGAACTGTGATGACAAAGCACTCAGAGATGTGTTGAATTCCCTTTTACATAGCTCAACCTATTCACAGAGTTCATAAGGCACCTGAGGATATGTAATTTACATAGTTGCCAAACTCCTTAGCCCCGGATCATGTGGTGAGTGGGAAATGAAAGAAACAATCAGAAAACAGAAAGCTAATTATTTCCACTATGAGTCAAACTAGAGGTGGAATGCCAAGGTACACACATTTACAACAACCCATGGTTATTAAAATGGAAAATAAATTACAAACAATGCTTGTCAGACATATCACTAGCAGCAGTTTGCGTCCCTGTGATTTACACATCTCCCTTTACGACATGTAACTTATAATGTGGCACATTTCATGTGCGACGCCTGCTAGGCTAGCCCAAGCTAGTGACTGAAACTATCCCTAGAAAAAGAACAAATGAAATGAGGGTACTGAGAGAAGCACCAATTAACTCACACGTGCGCACACAAAGTGTGATCAGAAGGAGCTGAATGTTTTAATAGGTAGCTTTTCTTTCACTTAGAAACAAGCCTTGCTTGATTAGTGAAGTATAGTGGTTTATCAAACCGACTAAACATCATGGAGTCACAGTATGCAGTCTGAGGGAAGTAGATTGGATTCTCCCGACTTTCACTCAACTGGAAGAGCAGCTATCTTGATCCATAAAAGCGGTACCATCAGGGCTCCCTCTAGGGGCAAACATGATTGTAAGACAACATCTTATAGCTTAATGTGAATGCCTGGAGTTATTTCCATCTGGTGGAAACAGAAGGGAAGGTCATTTTATCAGTCTCAGTGGATGGGAGGGAGGGAGTCCAAATGACACAACAAAGACTCTATTCTATTCCTTTCACTGTTTGACTTCATTCTACGGTTGAATAATGATAACAGAGCAATCCATCTTGAGCATAAAGCGTCCGTTCTTTTGAAATAGCTTTAAAACCTGATCAATCAACGTCAATAAACATAACAATACGGTTATGTTATATATACCTTGCATGTCAAACCCATGATTTCTCCTACCACAAAAAGCACATGGATCCTCCACAATACTCTATTATCACAATGTAAAAAGCCGAGGTTCCATAGGTCAGAACCGGTTGTGATAGCCTACATAAGACAATCACAAGAGCCTCTGATTGGCCTAAATGCTCCAACTTAAAGTCCCTTCAAAATGGCAGCAAAATCTGAAAATGTTGTTACAGATAACAGAACAGCAAACACAAATGGGTGATATAATAAATAAATAATTTGAGAAAATGTAATAAACATTTGGCAGAAAACTGAAAAGGTATTATTTAGTCCTTAGGCCTCCTTTGGCAATATCCATGAAAACATTGGAATTTCCTTAATTGGTTATAAATGGATTTGGCTAAATTAGTACAAGCTGCCAAACATCCCAAAAAATTACTTTATAGATTATAGAGAAAAATAATTTTACTAGGAATGAAATCCATCTTTGGACATTAAAGGGGGCATGTTATGCTTTTCAGGGGTTGCCCTTTCCTTTAGAGTGTTACAGTATATACCTTATTGTGCATGTAAACTGGCTGGAAAGTTTGAAACCCCACAGTAAGCACCAGTTGGGGATAAATCTATCCCACAGAAAGCATGAAATGCCTGGCTGGAACTCCTTTGGTTTATTAATCTACTGGTCACATACCGACCAGTAGGTTTAAGTACCCAATGCACAGCAACAATAAGTGCTTTTGCAGCCATGCTGTGAAGACACTGCATTCTGCATTATGACGGGACACTACTAAAGGTAGTCGAATAACAAAGTCAGTGGATGGAATTAATTTTTTCCACATTTACTGTGTGACCAATCACTTCACGGAGGAGACACCAGGTGAGTCAGGTTGTAAGAAAGCGTTAGGTTTTAAACTAGCAAGGTAGACTTGAGGACTTGTTGTCTGTAGAACGCCAACAATGAGGTTATTGCTAACTACAATCTTATGTGTCAGACTTGGTTTGCTAATAATCTGCAGACTAACTTTTACCTGAAATTGTGTGCAAATATGGCAATGGTCTTTTCTATCGTTAGATGTCGAACAGCATCTATGAAAATAGAGGTCTGCAGTTGTAGGCTACAATGTCCAATGGTGTTAGTGGTTTCCATAGCAAAGTACAGCTTGAAAACAAATTGTCCTTAAAAAGAAACTACAGAAAAGAGTTGGCCTGCAGAAAAGCATCCCACTTTTTAGTTTAATCACAAATATCTTTGCACCATTTAAGGATATAAATCTATAGACCCCAAAAAATATCATTATGAACAGCAAAAATTAGCATAACATGCCCCCCTTTAACCTCTGGCAGATAGACCTTGGTAGATGAATGCTTAGTTTGACTGGTTACTTTAGAAGCCTAGGAGAAATTATTCTATTTATATTCTGGCAGTATACAGTACATATTGTACAGTGTACAGACAATCAGTATCAGTATGACCAGTAGTAGCCTATAGGTGTATTTGTATTGGAATTGTATATGGGAGATTACTTTTGCCCTCAAAACACACCGCTAACAGTACTATATTAGAACATCAGAGTACATAACATGGAAATGTTTCCAAATAAAGAAACTTGCTTTCCTGACTAATTAATGTAATGCTGCGTTCAAATGGAACTCGTGAACTCAAAGCTTTCAAAAAAGTTCCACTTGTGTCGTGAATACCACAAGATAGGGGCGTTCATATGGATTCTTCTCGTGAACATGGTAAACACGACCCCATTTCAAAGCAGCATAAATTATCAAATGAAAGAGGCAGCAGGATTGTTCAAGGGTCTGTGCTGAATAAAATATGTATCCAGCAACATTGATGCATGTTTCATCAAGTGAAAATATGACCAATGGAACTGATGTGAAAAGGATGAAAATGGCAGCTGGAAACATTTTAAATGTAAGTCATTATGGGTTTGTAAACAAAACATAATTCTAAAGTAAACTAGCCATATTGGGAATCGTATATGCTCTTAAAATGTTTTGGCCAATATATTTTTTTTGGCGCTGTAGAGAGACAAAATGTTTACAGGTCAAGAAAATAAAAGAGCAAAACAATAGAGGTGTGGGAGCCATGTCTTTCCCGGCTTCACAACTGGAAGTTAATTTAGGTGGGATGTCGGCACCTGCACACATTTTTTTTTGCATTATTAGAGGCTCTACATTCATGTGTAGGCTGTTTTGGTAAAGGCCGTCTGGTAAAGTAAGGGTTTCAGAGTTCACAAAACAAAACAAGAATTTCTGCAAATGGATTCTCAAAACCTTTTTTCCTATTTCTTCTGCAGCAAATCCATCTTGTGTCTTTAAACAACCAAAACAATTGGGTGAGAAATGGCAAACGGTCAATTCTCCAGGTAGTGACACAAACCTGTCCCACACTAAATGTCAATCTAATTACAAGAAAATAGATAAGCCAACATTTAACATCCTGTCACAGCCGAACCGTTGTGGCCGTTAAGCTTAAATCATCATTTGTTTTAATAAGCTGTGGTCAGATAAATGGGAATGGGTGGGCGAGTAATACAAACGTCAATGAATGATCGTTGGTCAGTATAAAATATAGACAGGTACAGTACAGTACGTTGAGCTAATTCCAGTATGCCCTTGGCTCAGGGTGGGCTAGTTACTATTCACTTTAATGGTGGTGGAATGTCACAGCCACCCAATGAATATATGTCCCTGACCTTCCATTAGCTTGTCTATAATACCTTCTCTCTATTTGCACCACTAAGGCCAAATGCATTGCCGAGACAATGGGCCTCAATCTAGCACAATTCAGAGAGACAATGGGCACCATATTATTAAATCTCTGTTAAAAAGTCCTTGAGTGTGTGTGTGTGTGCGTGCACATAGGACTGGGTAAAGGACAACAGTGTCAGAGTACAAAGCAGCACCATTTACTATAGTAACTCAATATTGTTAAAGTGTCATTTGTATCTACATTAGTAGAACAGAAAATACTTCAGTATGCGCCACTTAGAAAAAGGTTGGAATCGGCCCCTTTGGATATCGAGACATATTTGAGAGCTAAGAAATACATTTTGATAAGCAGAAATTGTCTACGGTCAAACTGAGACACAGCTTGTAAATCATAAATACTAGGATAGAGACACAGGTCATATAAATTAATATTTATATGACCCGAATGGCATCAGAAAACTAAGATAAAACATTGAGGCGCAGTATATATGAACTATAGGTTAATGTCAAATTCTGCATTTTCCATATCTATCCTTGCAATTAAACTGCAACAATATAACATGAGATAAACTACATTTCCTTTGGAAATACAAACAGGAATATTTTAAGGTGCAAAATGCATTGTATGGTATATGTCAAACGTTCAAAGCTGCATACACACACAAAAGAAGAACAATGTAATAGTTCAGACTCATTCTGCAACGGGCAGCAAAACACACACACACACTATTAAAATGGTCTAGTCTTAGGAGTGATGGCATCACATGGAAGGACGTGAATAAATGTTGGATCGAGATTTTTTACCACTTTTTACGATCTCATTCTCAGCAACGTTGGTCAACAGCTGAAGCATTGCCTTCTAGAGTACGTCAACAACCGGACACCTAAGGGAATCGTCTTTAAAAATTGGACGGGAGAAGACGAGTCTACTTGGCCACAAAGGGTGGGTTGGTGCCCTCTTTCACTTTGGTATTGTCCAAATGCAGGTGTTGATCCTTCATAATAACACACACATATATATATATACACAGTATAAACTGTATATATGCCCTTGTGATGCGACGCAGCACGCAAAAGGAACCGACACTGTCTCCCTGCCATTATGAAAGAGGTCAGCTGGACCAGGGCGGAGAACGTATCACTTTACGCCAAGAACCATCACTACTGTTCTGGGTCCCGTCCGCACAGCTGATGCACACGCTGCTAGGGATCATAGCGGTGGGAGACACTGGCTACTTATGTTATGCACCCTCATGTTCAAACGTATGGACTTCCAATCAAAACATATTACTACTATTAGGATTTTTCAACTAGGTGCTACTTTATGCACATTTTCAGAGTCGTTCTAAGTGTGATACTTGCTGCTTAAGTTAAAGGTGCACTACTTAATAGCGAGACAAAACCCCATCTTGCTAATTAAATATGAATGGTAATGGGACTGAAGGGGGGTTCGGCAGAGAGGGTGTGAGCCTTTCAGCTCTGTAAGGGGAGGGGCAGAGAGGAGTGGCGGGAGGGCAGGGCATGTGCTGTCAGAGTTGAGGAGTGTATCTTTAAACACAACAGTCTGGTATCTGCATATCCCACCCGTCCTAAACGCTCTTTCTATGATACCCGTATCGATTGCAGGATGTTATCAGTGTGTCCACAGTGCCAGCGCTCCGGTCCTGTGCACGGCGTGCTTGAGCCTGAGACCACTGTTGCTGGTGAGAGACCCTTTAGAAAAGTTGCACTTTGTGATTGCCTTTGCAAACGTCGGGACAGTACATTTAGTTAACCCTTACTCACCCAGAGGCTAAATGGGAGAAACCAGCGTGTGGAACCAGTTGGGGTGTCCAACAACACTGGCCATGAGAAGTGGATCGTTATAGTGTCTGCACCAATTACCAGCGGCTCAAACTGTTTCATCGGGGATTTCCCCCTCGCTTTACGCCATCGACCGGGGGAAGGAGGGCGACAGACGTCAGATGATGGGAGCTGCGTCGACATGGGAAACGGGGAAGAGAGGCTTGGTGACAGGTGTGAGCTGGTGGGTGGGGTTTGGGGGGGAGGGTATTGATTCCTTGGACCTCAAAGTCGCGTTTGAGCCTCGGGGATATAGATCTCGATACTGTCCGCCCGCTCTGTGGCTGAGTTCTGCCTGAAGGAGGCTGCTCGCTTGGCAGCCAGGAGGCGCCGGCGAGCCTCCTGCCTCTGGCGGTCCTGGAGGTCCAGCGAGCGTTCCCGTGTCACGCCGCCGCGCCTCTTAGCCGGACGCTTCGCCAGCGGCGGCGGCCATTTTGACTCCTGCGAATGCACAAGGGCAGGAATCAATTGACGCACTGCAGCTCTGAACTGGCGAAGGCCCGATCCATTCAGGACTCACAGTCAGAGTGAGGGCGTGTTGACTAAAGAAGAGAAACACCTCCTACACATCTAAATACATGTAGTACTGATATTGAAGAGCCCGTGCTGAGTCATGCTAACGCTATTATGACTTGTTGTTCAGTGGAGAAGCCCTGATGTCGAGTGGCCTGGACCTTACCTTCTCCTCTGGACTCTCCACCAGCTGCCACTGGTTGCTCTTGATCTGCTGCAGCTCGTCAAACTTGGCAGTGACATCGTCGATGGAGAGCTGCAGCAGGTCCCAGAATCCAGCCAGGTCCTGAGATGTGGGTCTTGGCATGGCACTGGGGTCCTGGGGACCAGAGGGAGGGGGCATTGGAGCACATTGAGGTTTGACTGGCAGTAGTGTTCACATGACATCATATAGGGTTAGCCATGAAGGTACCAGTAGCCTACTGTGTGGGCTCTTTGTAAAATACACACGTACAGTATCACTTGAAAGTAAATACTAAAAGGGAAATACTTTTTTGTGTGTATTTTTTATTATATTATATAACATTATTTCCAGTAGGAGTGGTTGCAATCCCAACCACATCTTGAATTAGGAGTCCAGGTTAAAACTGAGCTGTTTTACAATTGATATTATGTATTACATGTTACTTGTTACTATATTGTGATGCTAATGTGAGCACATCATTTTGAAAAACTGATTTCAGCATTACTGAACCTTTAACCAACACAGACAGTAGGTCTACTTCATTATCCTGGCACATCACATTCTCTGTGTACATTTCACCAGGTCTGCCTGATGCATGTAGTATGTGCTTCATGATGTTCTACAGTACCGAAGAATACTGCACACATACAATCGTATTGAAAACACTTGTGCATTTCCAAATTCGTCCAGAAGGGGGACATGGTTGCTATCAGAACAAAGTTCAGGGAAACCTATAAGATCTGTCAGAGATAATGTTGGACTTAATCCATCATCCATTATCAAGAGTGAGTGAGCGAGAGAGAGTAAGAGAGAGAGAGAGAGAGAGAGAGAGGCCAAAGTAATTGAAACAAGAGCAAACATCTCTGCAGTTTCAGACCAAAAAAATGGATAAATAGACGAGGCGCTGTGCGAAGAGGTTCTAATTTAACAACCTCACCTCTACGAGTGCTATGCATTTCATTTAAACACTCACCATTGCCCATCATGGCTGTGAATATGTGCCTGCCGATATCTCTTCCATTTCACAGTCTCATTCTACACTATCTCTCTTTCAGCGGGACACATGTCTGCTTAGGACACCTCCCTTCGCTAATATCTGATGAAACATTGTGAATAATTACAATAAAATAATTGTGAAGATTTCTCTACCGTACATCTTGAGGGCTGAACAATGGGCCAACTCTGGCAGTTCATTATTCATACTGCACTCCTATTCACGCCTCTGTCTGCCTGTAATAACATGGAGCTTGAGCACAGGTGCTCCATTTCGTATTGTAATTCCACTTTGGTTTATGGCGGCGGTCAATACTGGCAGAGGAACTGTGCTGTTATCGATCTGGACGGTCTGCTATTTCAGCAGCGTCAGAGCCAATACTGCTTCTTCTCCAAGACACGGTTGAGATCTGGGCGACTGGGCAACACGGTGGCCCAGTGGGTAGCACTGTGGCCTCACAGTAAGAAGGTCCCAGGTTTAAACCCTGGTCGTCCAGGCCTGTCTGTGTGGAGTTTGCTAAAACATGTCAGGTTAACTCTACAGGCAGTGCCATCTGACACTGGCCTCTATCTGGAGTTGGTCCCTGGGCGCTGCACAGTGGCTGCCCACTGCTCCCTTGAGGGATGGGTTAAATGCAGAGGATGAATTTCAATAAATGTATGTGACAATAAAAGCACCTTTAGAAGAGTACCACTTTCTTGTTAGCCCGAGAGCATCCTTATGCATGAATAGCTGTCGGTCCACTCACCAGATTTTGCTGACAAAGCCAGTAAAACTGTTGAAACTTTTGAGACATTAAGAGCTGCGCACTTCCCACCGCACTCCGAATTTTCCCTAGGACTGGAGATAATACACACACACACACACACACACACACACACACACACACACATACATAAATGTCACTACTGAGAACTGTTTTAGAACAGAATAGAATGTGGTAACACACTTGCACATTTTTTAAACTGAATAAATATGATTATGCTACAGTTATAAGGTGATTGACAAGCTTGGTTTGCTTGACAAAAGTAAAGTGTATCTGCACCCCAGCGCTGGCTGAGCCTGACTCCACCCACTACAACTTAAATTAATGCGTCAAGGAGCTTAGTGAGGGGAGGGGAGGGGCTGAGAGGGGGACCCACATTAACATTAACGTTAACATTTGAATTTGATGACAAATGAGCGTACTAAGTGTACCGTTGAAAACCAGCCAGGTGCTGCGGTGATATTTAACGAATATGACGTGTAGTTCTGTTTTCAGCCCATAAAATGTAGATTTGAATAAAAACAGGAATTTTGCCAATATCAATATTAACACCAGCATTGATGTGTCAATAATGTCACTGAGTTTACGTCTCAAAAACACTTATTAGGGTGCAGTTACACTTTAATGTTAACATTTCACTATTGTTAAAAAGGCAAATTAAACAATAGACTTTATCGACTTGTTAATCACGTCAATAATAACCAGTCAGATTACCAGATTTTCCTTAGCAACACCTGATGTCCCACAAACAAAGCAGCTGATGTCCCACCAAACATTATAGTTATTAGACTACGCTAATGCTAAATAAAGGCTTGGGCACCCTTTTTATAATTTTGTCATTCGATGTGTTTCGAGAACGTGCAATTCCAAGTTATCGAGTTAACCGAGTTATCATGCCAGAGTCAGACTACAGTGTACAGTACGGTACAGCAGGAAGTTCATCCTCTTTTCAGACCAGAAAACACAGTTGGCTAAATTTAAATTACGATGGATTAAAAGCTTGTGGGAGGCGGTTGAACTGAATGTGAACATCAACAAACACATGGCTGTTAAAGGTAGGCTACAGTAAGATAAAACATGCATTCGCCTTTAGTATTGTTACGGCTACGTACTTGGCTGCTGTAACTGTTTATGTTTTTTCTGTACCAGCCAGAATAGCATTTACAGCCAGTGTTGGCTCTCATGTTGTGAATACCGGTAGTATGGTACAGAATATCCTTGACTAAAGTAGAGAGACAACTTGTTAGACTAATTTGGCAAGAAGCACACTGAAATATTATTAGGAATACGAGAGAGAATATCTAATGGCCCACAAGCTACAAAGGTTTGTAGGACATTAGCAACCGTAACCAATGGGGGCAGGTCTTACAGCCCGGGTCAGAAAGGTCTATTCCGGTTGTTTTCATACTGTATCATCAAAATAACATTATGATTAATAGAAACAATCAAAGAAGCAAGAAATAATAAACTCCTCTCAAGAAAAAAATTTACTTTTTGGAAGAATGATCTGACTGAGACTTACCACTCCTCCAATGGAACATTTAACAGTTATTTAAAACAATCCAACATTTGGCAGGCATTACTTGTTGTCCATGCTTTTACATAACCGTAGTCAGAAACACATCAGTGTAGCAATACAGTACATTGCCATGCCATGCAGTGCAATGGCTAAAAATGCCCCTGTCCACCCACACAACTGTTTAGAGTTAATGCGGCATATGAGCCCTTTTCCCAGGACCATGTTGGCGTGTGCAGTGCCCCGCTTGATTGACATCTCCTCGACTCTCTAATGTCAGTCTGGCTGAACCTGTGAGGACGAGCCAACCAAACCGACACCTTCCTTGTGATTGGACATTTTGAGAATTCACGCCCACCTGAGGAGTAGTTTCATCAGCCACGTTAACTTAAAACACATGTGTGGACATCCAGGGCCTTAAAGAGTCAGTGGAGTCAGGGTGGTCATGGGCGGAGTCATGGGTGGAGTCATGGGCGGAGTCATGGGAGAGTCAGGGGGGGTTAAGGTGGGTTAGGGTGTGTCAGGGTGAGTCAGGGGGGGTTAAGGTGGGTCAGGGTGGGGTCAGGGGGGGTTAAGGGGTCAGTGGGGTCAGGCCAGGCCTGGCCAGGAGCAAAGAGCTGAAAGAGCCTTTTACCCTCAGGACACTCACTCTCCTCCGACAGGTCGTGCTCCTCCGCCTCCCTCTCCATGTCTTTGCACCAGCCCTCCATGCGCTTGGTCTCGTTGTGGAGGAGCTGCATGAACCAGCTGCCGTCCCTACGCATGGGGGAAGCTCGGCCCGTCTCCGAGCCCTCCAGGCTGGGCTGGGCCAGCCAGGGGTCGGGCTGCGGGCTGGGGGGTCCGCTGGAGGTCCGGTAGTCTTCCCTGTAGCTGAACAGGCCCTGGGTGCGCACGGTGCGGATGGCCCCGTACTGCGTGGGCGTGCTGGGCTCAGAGTGGCGGCCGAACGCCCCGCCGAACTGCAGCCCCTTGTCCTCCATGGAGGGGAAGCCCTCCAGCTCCATGTCAGCCTGCACCGCCGTGGTCACGCTGTTGGAGCGCTTGAACCGCCCGTGCCTGCACACGCTTGCACACACACACACACACACACACACACACACACACACACACACATACACACACACACACGAAACGCACACACGCAGAAGCGCACATACACAAGCATGTACCGAAACACACACACAAACACGAGCGTGTGTGCGTAAATGGCTACGTAAATAGGAAAGCAAACAAAGTGGTGCAGACCGCACCACACAACATTATCTCAGCCTTGGCAATGTGTCCAATTTAGGGGGCGGAGCTTCTGTGGGATTGCCTATGGCAATGAAGGGAGGTGTTCTTGTTTTTATGGAGTTCAAATATCAACAATCTTTCTGCAGGATAGCATGTGATTAAAATGCTTCCTACCAACGTTCTTCCATTGATGAGGTATATAAATGTGTCATTGACAGCTTGTAAATGAAAGTAGAATACTATAAGACACCAAAAACCACAAAAGAAAGGACTGTGTGTACAACATACCGTTTCATGTCTTCCACCTGGATTCCTATGGAGTGGAATTGTGGGAGTCCTTTAGTCTCAGTCTCAGAGTCTGTCACAGCCTCAACCTGGTTGAAACAAGAACACCCAATTAACGCCATTCGCAGGACCACGTTCCCACTGAATCATAGCTTGACATTTAAAAGTTTTGCACCAATTATTTCCTGCCACGTATTCATTAAACACAGTGTTTGCACCTGTGTACATCAAGACCATTTGTACCCAGATATAAGAAGACACATAGAGTATCTAGTTCTATGAGAAATGAACCATAGTCTATCAGTATATCACCATTCTTTACTATAACCAGAATAGCAGCTATATGTTTAATAATAGCAATGTATAATCTGCACACTGAAGTGCAGATTAATCACTACAGTACAATACAATATACAGAGTATTGTTATAAAGTATTAAATATTATATAAAATTATACATTACATTTCATTTACCGTATAATCATTTAGATGGTAAACACTATACAGTGTGCTACTGTACAAATGGATAATTATGAGTGAGTACAATGAAAAGAGAGCCTATGACAAGGCCATACATCAACGCAAAACACACATATTACAAATGCTTGACTAATTTTACTTTAATTGTAAAAATGTAAAGTAAAGAATTGTGAGTCAAACTTAATGCATATCTTAACAGTATTTAGCTATGACAGTTTTGATATTTCTTTTAACATAATCACATTTGTGAACATACATTTACATTTTATGAATACAGCAGTTGTGCATGTTAGTCACTCACTCATATCATTTTTCATTTTTGTTTGTTGCAACTTTTGTCTTTCAACCATCAGGTATTATCAAGCTATTACTATTGATTAGAGCTTTAAACATTTTCATTGAGATAGCTTTCTAGAGTCCAACCCAAAACTACTTATTTTAAAGCCGTTACATATCTTAACAAATTTGATTCAAGAGACAACTTCAGGCATGTCATATTTAACATTGCAAATGCATATGCCTACTGTATTATTGCTACAATAAGCATATTCTGTGTAAACACACTAATGCGTTTGAGTAGAGGACCCTATTTTCTCCAGAATACATCATTTAAAAATAGCATTTCATGGAATATTTTAGCTTTCATATTCTTTATCAGTCAGCTACTCAGAACTAAAGAGTTGGTCAATATTCTCACTAGCTCTGTAAATATTCTCACCAGCTCTGATCATAGCTGCAAGGACGCATGTAAAGATCTGTCGTAGAGACACTTAACCAGTTGCGAACTAGACATCCCTAGGCCTTTTTCCCCTTTTTTTCCTTGCAAAAACATTCCCTTTCATTTGTAAGGTTTTATGCAGTTCTGAACAAGTTACAAAGCTTATTTTGG
>JAODUE010000017.1:638658-653835 GCA_027564755.1 Amblyopsis hoosieri
GATTTGTGGTGGTTTGTAGAACAAAGCTGTTATGCTGGTCATAACCTGCCTTGCTGCATGCCAGAACATCTAATATGAAAACACAATACTGTACATACATATACCCTTCTAGTATTTAATCAAAAAATATATACAATGATTAAAGGAAGATGGTGATTTAGTAATAATAATGATTCTGAACTAAAGTATAAATTGTTGAACACAATAAACAAATGAAACCAAACCAAAGAAACCATTGTGTACTATAGTATATGGGTTTTGTTATAGGGCTTATTTCAAGTTTGGTCTAACTACTAAGAAAAAGTTGTGCAGAAGAGATTTTAAATGGTACAGTAATTCATAAGATCTCTCGAGTATCTTCAGGATACAGGTAATGTAAAAAAAATTCTTTAGTATAAATACGGACAAAACTTATCAAAATATATTTTTTCTGATATTTAATTATTTAAAATCTACAATATTGTTATTTACTACCAGTGCAGGTCTGCATATCATATATAATTCATTATGATTAGAGTCAATGTATTAAGTGGCAAACAAATGAAGACATTTAAATGTGCCTTTACATATTAAGTGGATATGACCGTGTCTTTAGTTTGAAATGCATCTTACTTACTGTTAATGAGTAGGACAAAACGCATGAACATATAAAATTGAATCCCTACTAGACCTACCGTACACTCTACGCCCCCGAGCTAAGCTATGGGCGCCTAAAATGAAAAAAAAAGGAAAAGAAAAGAAAAGAAAATAATAGGAAAAAGAAAAAGTGTGATAGCTTAGTACAAAAACAACACATACTGGGAGGATCAAAGCAAAACATGTTCTACCTCGCCCATGCTGTGAGCTGATTGTGGTTAAATGTTGCCCTGTATTAAATGCAGAGAAAAAGGTGTTCTTATCATATTGAGGGGATTTCTTTGCCTATATACTTCCAAACATTTTGTCTTTTGTCTTTGGCTACCATTGTAAAGCTATGACACCTTTTCCACAATTAGACTTTTTATAAACATCATTAACATCTTGATCCAATGTTTTTAGCAATTTATGAAAAGAATACACAAAACCAACAAATGTAACTGCAATTCCACAACACCACAACAGAAATAAGAATTCAAATAAATGTCACATACAAAATCAAGAAAATATCGTAATGTTTTCATTAACAAACAAACAATAATTAATAACTTTAACATATCTTGATTCATTGCAGTCTGAGAGCCCTGAACATTTCAAAATATTAGATAACATAAAATGTGTTTAGGAACAATTAAGTAAATACACAAGGATGATGAAAAAAGAATATTCAAGCACATTTTGAAGATTTCTTTAAATGAGATCAGATTCCAGCCAACAAAAGCATATTGGTCTCAATAAATGGATATCATAGCAGTTGCATTACATTGCTAAATGGTAACAAAATGTAATTTTACCACAGTATATCTTTGACAAAATGAACTGTATATCCATTCACACAAAATTGTTGTAATGGTTTAAAAAATATTTTAGATAGCCTTGTCCACATTTTGTTTTTTATATATAGTATAGATACATTTTGAGCCATTTTTTCTGATTTTTAATCAGCATTTTTGCTACGCCCTAGCTGATTTTAAGGGAATATTTCTCTTTTGGACTCCTGTGCGTGCTGGATTTGTGAATATTAAGCGAGTTCCTGTTATTACAGTATATAGTTCTATGGTTCCCTGGCATCAACACTGTTAACCCAGATTTCAATAATACAATGAATTCTTTTCAGCAAGTTCCAGTCAGTTTGTAATGGTGAGAGAAAAAATAAATATGCTGATAATACTGTATATGGTGCAATTCCTTTTACTTTTAAATTATGACAAATGCAAACGAATACTATGACTTATTCCATGCAGGGTGTTCAAATGTACTTATTTAATGTTCCATTTGATGTATTTACTATTTTAATCTAAGTAAACCAATCTATGTCTTATTTTAATATGATAATTCATTTGCCTGAGGATTGTGAAAATAATTGAGCTATAGCCAGGTAACAGGTAACATTATTATGAAGTTTTAATGACGAAAACATTGTTCTTTTGTTGCCATTTAATGGAGATTTAAATTGATATACTTAAGAAATCTGAACTGCCACCATGTAAAACCATGTAAGCATTAGCAGTGTTTACATTGAATGCAAATCAAAGCAGGCAGTCCCTTTACGGTTAGACCATATTCTATTGACAAGCACAAAAGCCATACTGTATATCACATGTATAAGGCTTCACTTGTACTTGTTGAACTCTATGACTATAAAGTGTCATGTGGTATGTTAAAACGCATGTTTGACTTGATATCAAGAACTTTACAATGTACTTTCAGTTTTGTGCTACAGTACTAAACTTTCAGGAATCACACCCACAAACTGTCGGTACACAGTATGCTGAAAAGGCCGACAGTCCGTTCATGAAAATAAAACAGACCATGGAAAACAAATCCATCCTTAGACAGTTTCTAAAATTAAGAATTATCATGTAGGCTTAAAGGAATAGTTCTGTATTTTTCAACCCACATATTAAAATGTAATATCCCATCATATGTAGAGCATAGCCACTCACTACTGCATCAGTATAAATAACTGTACAATTTTGCTGGGGCAATCGGGGTAAATAATATTACTGAAACTAGCTAACTACTCCATCTAATTTGTCTCTAAAATGTTTTGACTGTGGATAACTAATATTTGGGAATGTATCTATTGATTCTGATAATATGAAGTGAAATTATATGCTTAATATGGTCTGGGGTTGTAAAATAGCAAACTATTACTTGTACATAAGAACATAACATCTTCAACTGAAAATCATAAGGTCATGACATTAACACTAACAGAACAGAGAACAAAAGACTTGCATAGAATGAATGAATGTAGGTTTGAGACATCATGACTGGCCAGTCTTCATGGATTCAGCACCTTTAAATTAGTTTGCGCTCCCCACACAAAGGGAAGGATGCAAAGAAGGAATGCCACTGCAATCTCCTTTTAATGATTAAACAAAGAAAATACCAACACAAACCTTATATATATAATAAAATTATAGGCTGATTTGCTAAATGCTCTCACAGTCATATGCCTGAAATCATAAAATATTGTTTAGCCCAGCCTGCAGCTGATTTACAAATGGGAACTAAAAATTATTTTGCTAGGGGTTGAAAACAACCAACCTTTGCAATTGAGCCATCTTACCGTTCTGTATTCTGTATTGCAAATAGTGAGTAATGGCAACAATACAGCTCATTAATAAATGTCCAAAACAAAACAAAAAAGTCCAGGTTTAAAAAGCTACTGTCAACAAAACATGCCATAAAACAGATTGCCTCTATAACACTATCGTAAGATTATCAAGGCAAATGACCATATATTAGGCATTTAACCAACCGTTCAATAAATTACTGTACCAGATATGGATGGATTAGATCTAACAACTCATGTTAAAATGTCTTTGTGGCTGCTATTTTAGTCAAACCTCATCTTTAGTACACACTTTGTATAAATATTATCTTTCAAAGTGCCACTTGTTTCTCAAGTATTGTCTTTTGGTCGTGCAAAAAAGGGAAGAAAATCCACTTTCCTGACAAAATGTTGCCTCTCCTTTACAGAAAGTCTTTTTGAAAGGTTCACATTTCAGTCAGGGGTCTGATACATACAGGCTTTCCCATGGTCCTGTGCTGCAGTGACCATCCACAATGAAGTGAAACTCGGAACGGTTTGACGCAGGCCTCAATTCCACAGGCCTGGAGATAACTTTGGTACGCCATGTTTGTACAATGACAATGCAACAGATGATTGGCTAAGGGGGGATGCAACCGGCACGACCAATTGTTCTTTTCGAGATACACAGAAACAAGCAATTGGCCCAATGTAGCAGAGGTTTGAGGGCTCCCACCTAATAAGGTTTCCCAGGAGCCTGCCTCAGCCATCACTAGTGAGGCGGTGTTGGTACATTCAGGGGTACTATCCTGCACCTCTGGGGACATGGTTGGAGGTAGAGGGGAACAAGGCCCTCATTGGCTCTGATTGTCTAAGTGTATGGACCAGTGTTCTATTCTTTAAGAAGTGATGAATAGAGAACATGGCAATGAAAATGTCAGTCTTAAAAATAAAGGATATATAAATATATATCTATATATAATATATATTAGATGGATTCATACACACTTGTACTTAAGCTTACACATGATGATCGATCTGCACTGCACTTGCTGCTATGTTGGGCTATGTTAATACATCCATTGGTTCAGAAAACTTAGATTCAAGCTTACAACAACATATTAGTCATCCATTAATATACCATTTCAATGGATTTTAGAAATGGAGGTGTAAACGGTGCATGTTTTGGCCAAGTTGCAATGCTGAAGCCATGCCAAAGCACAGTTTGGCGAGTGTAGCTAAAATACCTGTTTAGAAGCCTTCTAGTTGTATTTGTGTTATATTTGACTATTAACAACAGAACAGGGTCTTGCTGATTGCTGCCATGTCACTATGCAATGTTCTCTCTGAAGCTGCAGTGTGATTTTTAATGAACACTATGCAACTCGAGAAACTTAAGACAGGTAGCCTCAAGACCTTCTAGGACAACATTGACAACTGTATTCTAATTGGATGCACTTTGAAAGATCATCAGCAAATGGGGTTATAGTTCAAATAGTGTGAACATCTGTGCATGGTGTACAAGGTAGTTCCACCACTAGATGAATAGCAACACTCGATAGGAAAAATGAGTTGTCATCTTTAGACTAATTATAACATGGAATGGATCATGTAAAATGTAAAGTTTCATACTTAAATCAACATAAATGTTTGCAGAAACTGGAATGATATTGAACCTGATAATAGATTACCTGTTCTCATCACTGCAGAAATAATCTGAAGGGAAACACTGGTATGGACTTACCTAGAAGGTGCGCATACAGCTGAATGACTATAATGAAATGAATGGAGACTGAACTCGTAAGGTAAACAAATGAAAAGGTGCTGGGATTGGTTTAGACTAACTACCATCGTAACCCCTCTCAGAGCTATGTCAGTACACAGTATGGTTATAACTTCAAACAGTACAGGTATTGAATATAACTTTTCTCTATATACAAAAATGTTACATTTATATTACACATAATATAGAGTAGAGTTCAAACATGAATAAGACTTGTGCAGGATAAAACTGAAGCCAATACATTCAGACACAATGGTTGATAAATCTAGCTATTCTTAACCATTTCTATATTTGACTTGTTAGAGTAAAGTCAATTCACAGTCTTTAACATATCATCCATTGTAAACATTTTAGCCAGGGCCTATAAGGCCACTGAGCTTTGAGACATACAGTATTCAAGAGGAATAAGCTTTATAAGATTTCATAAATCCTTTGATAAAGTTAAAAATGTGATTCAATATTTAAGTTGTGAGTTTGTTTTTGACTCTGTCAATCACTAGCAATCCATCCAGACTATTTCGAAGTCTACCATATTCATTTTTCTTTCAAATTATAAATTGGAAGTAGCTACAAAGTAGACTGAGAAGGCAATGGTTAGGGAATGCTTTGATCACAATGATTAATCAGTAAATAATAAATACATTTTATATAATTTATAAATAATGTTATTTGTAATGCATCTATTTAGAAAAACTAGACTTTTTACGTTATTCACAGTATTTTCTCAGTATATTCAGGTGCTTAAAATAATCTTTCTACATTAGGAAACTGGAATGAACATTAGAGGCAGACAGGTTACCTTAGATCAATTCTGACCGATTATTGCATTTCGTGGTTTATGTACTGTTTATAGTTAGAGCTTTTGGAGTTTGATGTTGCCAAATTGGCAGTGGCTTTGTCCTTTTGGAAAAAGTTGTTGCAGTTCGGACCAGGGTTGTCCATTCAAAATCTAGTATTTTGGCATTTAAATACCATATCTAACTGAAAGGTATTAAGGGGTATAGTTGCACTATAAATATACTGTATATTACACCTATTTTAACTTGTTAATGTGAAGTTAATTCTACTATTCTCACTTGTTAATGTGTTACGGGTTATGGGTAAATTATACTGCGTGAGTTGGCACTTAAGGATCGCAAACATCGGTCAGTTCCTATCATATTCTTCTGTCACCCAACTATGCTGTAATACAATATTACTCTAGTCCATGGCTAAGATAAGATTGGATATAGTCATATTGGCAGACTGAGTCTGCACGAAGTAAAGAGACGTCCCCCCTGGTTCTCAGGCCTAGCTTGCTATGTAGAATGGGAATGATTAGAATGACATAGACAGGTATGACATGGGCCCACTGTTGTATTTCCTGCTCCACAGTTCAAGACTGGCGCTCCTGTGGCCACCTGCATCCGTCTGCTTGCGAGGATTTTGTTTTTTGTTGACCTCCCACGTAAAGTCCTCTGTGGGCCGAGGGCTGGCGGGGCTCCCGGAGCCTTCCGACGAGCCCTCGGGGGTTCCCTCGATGATCTCGATGCGGGGCGGGTCCATCAGATCCATGATGTTAAAGGCCGACGGTTCCGGCTGGCACATCACCGACTTGTCCTCGGTGTTCTGGCGGACGGGCCAGCTGGAGCCCGCCTGAATCCCCACGGAAACGCGGTCGTCGGTCTGCGTGGCGCCGTCGCTGGCGGGCTCACGGCACAACGTCCACATGTTGTAGCACTGCGTGAAGTTGAAGAAGTTGCTGTTGAAGGTCTTGAGCTCACCGCACACGTCCCGCCGCAACTCGGCCAGCTCGTAGCGCATGGCCGAGATCTCGTCCTTCCACTGCATGTTGAAGGCGGCCACCATGTTGGCCGACTCCTTGAAGGCCTGGATGGCCTGGGGGACATGGGGCTCAGGCGTTGCCGCGGGGACCCTGTACGAGGGAGGGGACGCGGGCGGCACGGAGATGGCTGTGACTGTGGAGCTAGTGCTGTGCTGGCTGCGAGCGGCAGCCGTCTCCCTCTCCAGCCTCTCCAGCTCCATGTAGGCAGAGGAGCTGGCCCCATCGTCATCCTCTATCATGTCTTCATTAAGCAAAGAGGTGCCATCCAGGAGATCATAGCCCTCTGGAAGGTGACATATGCAAACAGAGGGATATTCAAAGGGAAAGGAACAGCTGGAGGTGCTCAACTAGGAAGTCAACACACACATCTATGGGAAGCGTGCAGTATGTGAGTGCTCAGGGGTTGCATTTTTGGTTGAACACCTACCGTACAGTTGATAGGTGTCCTATTCAAGCAGGCCATGAAACAAATGGATTCATTGACTGTGAGGAAATGCCCCCTCACGTGCATTTTGACCCAAATGGAAAGAATTGCAGGTGGCTTATATTTTGCAGGATTCCTCCCCATTATTAAAGTGTAACTGCACTCTAAAATGTGTTTTTTGAGTTGTAAACGGATTAATAGGATTGATCTGTGACGAGGCACATCAATGTTGGTGTTAATATTGACATAATTATAAAAATCGTCATGTTATGGGCTGAAAACAGAACTACACGTCATATCCGTTAAAAATCACCTGGCTGGTTTTCAACTGTACACTTTCACGCTCATACGTCATCAAATTCATACGTTAACGTACTGTACATGCTAATGGGGGTCCCACTCTCAGCCCCTCCCCTCACTCAGTTCCTTAACGCATGTTTCAAAGTTGTAGTGGGTGGAGTCAGGCAGGCTCAGCGCTGGGTGCAGTTACACTTTAATATTAGAAGTCACTTCTGATTAGTTCAAATTTGTGCCAGGCGATTCACTTGCCGTTTACGCAAGGCAAGAATCATCGCTGTGCTCGAATACACCATCTACAAGTAGCACAACAACCTGTAGATGGTGCTGTCACTAGAGCTAGACTTCCGTGTTAACTTAGTGATTGACATGACACTGCAGTCAAACAATGAAAGCTAAGCCCTATCTGAGGCGTTACAGAAGACAGGCCTTACTAGGGAAGCTTCTCTACAATGAGGTCGAGTGCCGTTGACGTTCTTGTGCATTTCATTGGACTCACATACTGCAGGCTTCACATGGCGATTTTACACTGCCTTCTCACTCATCTCAAGGAACACCAACCGTCATTCCATCTTTTCACTGCACAGCACAGTGTGAGGCGGAATCAGACATGAGATACCAAGTCGGTCATTTCTAAATTAGAAATGTATTTTTAGAGAACATCCACCATATCTCTCAAAATGAGGTATCAAAGTTAATTTGTGCCATTTTTGTGCATAAGAAAAGATGTAAAGGTAATATAAAAATCACAACCCATTGGGCCAAGCAGCAGATATGAACCCTATTGAACATATCAGATCCATTGCCACAAGGCTGACTGGACCATATGGACAAACCCAGTGGGGTGGGGGGTGGGGGGTTTACTGCCCCCTACTAGGTTGCACCAGAGAGAGGCTGCAATCCCACAGTCAAAGACAGCTGACAAACTCAATGCCAAGGGTTAATACCCTCCCACATGCGGCTCTTTTAAGGTGATGTAAACTTGAATGGACAAGAAAAAGAAAAGTAAAGAAAGTTCACACAGTTACAGCGGACAAAGGCTTTTCTCACAAATGATTGGAGACAGTGGCGATGCAGTAACATTCAGTGCTACTTTATGGTTGCGATATGGACAGTACAGCTGTGCCACCATACATATGCAGACACTGTGGTCTAAACACACTCAAAATAGAGACACGGTTCACAACTCACAAAAGTCAGCAGGGCATTGTCATGTTATCAATGCTACTTTCATTTGCACTGTACACGGTGTGCCATTCATAAACAGAACAGCAGATAAAAGTGGGACGGAGAGCCTCCGGATTTTGTGAGTTGTTCCGACAATTGTTAGACGCTCAGTAGAACATAATGGGATGCTTCTTCCTGCTACAGGTTTCCTTAATTTTACTGAGAAGGCAGTGCAAAAAACACACATATACATAGATATATGTATGCGTGTCAACATTAAAATACCTGCGACAATCATCACTGACGCCTCCAGCTGTTCATTTCCCCTGGTTATCCTTCAAGAGATGGCTGGTCATATGGAGAGGGGGGCTTGTTGCTCGTCTGCCCTATGGAGTACCATGGCATCCCTTCCCCACGCAAGGTCCCCCTAGCCTCCCCCGAGATTTGCTCCTAAAGCCACTTAGCTAGCATACAAGCGTAACAGCTTGCTTTAAAGGACCAATAACAATCCATGCCAGAGTTTGACTGAATGAGTTCCTCGGCTTAATTCTTAGGGCACTATGCCCTTGCATGTCAGTGGACACGAGAAAACAGAATGTTTACAATATGACTAATCCCTTTCAAGGGAACAACGCATCCACTTATTTGGCAATAGCCTTTTGTAATATATTTTTTCTAAATAAATAAATAAATAAATAAAAAAGAAAGCAAAGACAAAGTTGTATCAATTGTATAAATAACTGCTATTGAGCCATTGACACTTTAGAGAATCAGAGCAGAGAAGGGTGTATATTTCAGCAGGTTCGACAGTGGGATTGGAGAACACTCAATTACAACAATTACAGTTACACTCCTTTAACTACTTTACATTTTAGAAGTAGATGGAAAACCACAAAACATAATTCCATATAGAACCAGAAGCCAAACTATCTAACACAATTAACAAAAATGTTATTTCACATATTTTCAAGTGGAAATAAACAAAAATCCAGTCCAACATTGTTTTTTCTCCTTTTTTGTATTTTAAATATATCTAATTTATTGAGTGTTTCAATAGGGTTCATAGCTTTACACTTGCAGGCAAACACCAGATTCACTGACAGTGAGGGAGCCATTGGGAGTCACAAGGTTCGGCTTGCACAAATAACCTATGGTGTGGATTGTAATGTCTTTATTGTGTCGCACAAAGCCTTTGAAATCTCAAATGGCATGTAAAAGCAGCTTGCAGTAAAAATATGAGAGTATGAATTTGAACACCATAGGTCAATCTTAATCATCATAGTGGGGATCCACTGTAATCCAAATTCATATCCTTATGAAAATGTAATCAATAGAAATGTGTTTTCTGAAGCCAGCAATCTGAGAATACTACTTTATTAAAGGTTCACTCCTCAATTGCATTATAGGGGCTCTCTAGGGTGAGGGGTGGGGAGGAACGTTAGGTGCTTCAATGTTTATGTTTACGTTACATTGGTTTCAACCACAAGGCTAATTGCAGACACAAATCGAGGAGTGAACCTTTAAAGCCAGTATATTACGGCGTATGCTGCTTATCTCAACCGTTTCATGCAACACAATACAACAATATTATAAGGCATATAATAACACTATGAATACTGTATGCCAGCATCACTTTGCTCAACCAGCAAGTGTCTGGGCCTCTAGGGTTTGTTAACTTACCTTAATTAAGTTTGCGCTTATCATGTTCTGTCTGTTTAATCTATTAGGTTCAATATAGCAGGGGGAGAACACGCCGAGAGGCTTGTTACAGTAAGTGTGTTGTCCCCCCACACCCCACCCGCAAACTTCAACCTCTTCCACCCCATGCCTGTTAACTCCCTATGTGATTCACACTGCCCTCACCACACAAAGAACACCACAGTTTCACATGCTTAGGACAGGGCATGTCACAAATGTCAGTTCAGTGTGTGTGGGTTGTTGTTTCTATCCTGAGTGACGTTAGATGAAACCCCCAACCCATTTTTGCTAGCTAGTCCTCAGCTTCGCACCAAATGTGAGTGACCGAACAAATGCTCGGCTAATGATTGCGTGGATCGTGCAAAACGACAACGAAAGCGCTCAAACCACAAACACACACACACACACACACACACACACACACACACACATACTAGCTTGTAAATAAAATAAAATCAAGGTTTGTAATCATTCAGCCCAGCATCCCTGAAGCCCAAGGGTACCCCACTGTACATATGTAGGTATGTCCAAGTATGTGCGAATGTATTGGATATGTATGAGGATATGTGGTCTAAGCCCTCGCTCATTTCTTTTGAAGGTGGGGGGGGTTACCTGTTGTGGATCTGAGAGTTGAGGTGACAGTGGAGGATGTCATTGAAGGCAAGCAGTCGTCGTCTTGGGAATAACCAGCCTGAATCGCACGCAGGTAACTGTGGCTGCGCGTGCGGAACGAGCCAGGCAGGTCCAAGGCCTCCATAGCCTGGGATTCTACTTCACTAAAAACGGACTCGCAAACTGACTCAAACTGGCCATTGACCTCAGTCTCACTCACCTGAGAGACAAAAACAGGAATAGCAGTCCTTAATTTTTCCTCTTCCTTTCTCTTTCTCACTTTGATTCTTCCCCTTTGCACAGTAAATATGAAGGTGCGTTAGCAAAAGGACATTCCACCGTCAAATCCGACCTTAAACGGAATCGATATCTTGACCAAATGAAAACAATTAATAGAAAATAAAAAAAGCAGATTGCAACAATAACAACAACAACAGTAAAAACAATTACAAGGATTGCGGTCAAAGAGTTTTAGTTTGGCACAAACCATTGTTTTCAAAGATGTATATGTTACTACATATAGGAGTTGTCCTTTCAACCTAGTCAGAGGCAGAAAAAATAAGTAAAACAGTTTCAATAAAACAATTTCAGACTGTTAGCTTTAGCAAGTTGCTGTCTGTGACGACGTTATCTTACGTTAGATTACCTAATTGTGGTATGGCAATACTGTACATGCTAAAATCTTGTGCTACTCATGTTGTAAACTGTGTTCAGCCTAGATTACGTTATCCCACATGAGTGTAGTATTTAGCTACTCTTTAAGCAGAGAGAGATATGATGGTGCTGCAAATAAAAATGTGTTTGCTTATTGTCTTTATTATTATTTATTTTTTTACAGTGTACTACATTTCAAGTTTCATTAGGTCAATACTGAGCTAATATCCTTTGTCCGCGGCGTGTGTGTCTTCAAGGTGTGGCCTCCGTGCCGTGCCGTGCGTTTGCAACTCACCTGGCTGACGCAGCTAGCCTGACTGAGGGTGCTGACGGCGCGCATGTAGCTCTGGTTGCGAGAGCGGAACGGCGGGGGGTTGAACGTCGTGGCTGGGTCCAGCGTGACGCTGTGGTGGGGCCGCATATCTCTCGACGTCTGCAAGTGGTAACTCTGGCTGAACAAGCACAGGGGACGCACACAGAAGCACAGTTCAACAGCTCCACGAGGCCCTGTGTGCGGTGGAATGTTCCGGAATGTGTTGCAGACTCCTTCATTTCAGACCTCTTCTATATTTTTACCGGTGTAGTTTGTCCCCTTTATAGGATTGGTGAGGTTTCAAGCATGCCATTGAGTTCTGTGTTAAACGTACATAGTCACATGAAGGGCTTTGACACTGTAATTAAGGCTATTAATAAAGTCCCTGTCCTCACCATAGAACTACATAAGGTCCACACGTGTGTTCAGAGATGCTGTGACTTTTTGGGGCATGGTCAGACCTTCTCTCCCAAGCTGTGTTTGAAATGATTGCCTTACTCACTACAGTACACTCAATAATACGTTACTACAGTATGTAGGGTGTAACACATTGGAAACTTTAAATAACTCACATGTAGAACGTTAAACTTGACGTGCTGTAACCTGCTTGGTCGCAGGACTAAGGGAATGTTGTTTCATTAGCATGTCAGAAATTACAGGATATAGGAATATCTATATGTGAATCAAATGTTAAAACCACTGTAATGCCATTGCCTCAGACATGAAACTACAGTGTGCAGCTGAAACACTTGTATTGAATGCTAATTAGCAACACAGCTCCAATAACACAATATGATTACATTCTCCACTGGAGGCTGGGCAAAACGAAAGACTGATGAAGCACATTACTTCTTGGACAAAAACAAGAAGTAATGAAAATCCCAGAGATGATGATGAGGTTGATGATGATAATGATGAAGATGCACTGGTAACAAGACAACAGACAGTCCCCCACAGATGTGGCGGGAGGAGGCAGTAAGCGGCAATGATAACATGAAAGGAACTATAGGCACATGAAAAGCATCTTCAGGATTGCATCAGCGTGAGTTTCTGTGGCATAATCAGATGACAGACCACTCACCACTAATAGATGAGTGTAACCAAAAAATTAACCCCATGCCAAAAATGTTGGGGTTCCTCATGCAGGAATGTGCTGTGCATACTTTTTTACAAATTTGTAGTAACATTTTTAATTGCTATATTTTAAAATAATAAAACCCATTGATTTTACATTAAACACAACAATGTATTCCTTTTCATTATGATGACTTCATAACTCAGATGTAACATTGTGACATTTCTGCTTGAGTCTCGTCAACAACGCTGGGATACCACACTGCATGGTTAAAGATGTTCGACACTTATTGAACCAACAGATTATAAAAGGTCACAAACACAAAACCATTTGGTGCCTTGACACAACTACACTGGTTTTACTGATCCTTTAAGGCATGTAACAAGCGCCAAGACAACAGCTTACAGACGAATTTAACAAGCAAAATGCTGCTGAGATCCAGGTAGACAAGTAAATCCATGCCTTGCTACTAAGCAACATGAATTGGCATCTCTAAATGATGCCCCTTATCTTTTAATCACAGAGGATGAAAAGAAAATATCTGCCTCAGCAATTGTTTTCAGCAAGGACACTGAAGAAGACAAAACACTCTACGCCAGCTATATTTTGATTAGACTAAAAAAAGGAATGAATGAAAGTTTTGTACCTGTCTCCAGGATAAAAATAATAACGATAGGGTATATTATTTTTAGAAGCATGTACCATTGCTTTGATTTCAAGCCCCTCCCTCAACTGGGTGCTGAGAGCGGCATGTAGGCTCCCACTATTCTCCACAGGTACCCACACCTTTATGGACAGTTTTCTTTCTGAAAGTCGACTGTGAACTAGGGCAGAAATGTATTGTACATAGTACTAAAGGTATTGTCAGCTAATAAACCTTTTCACCAAATATCTCCTCGCTGTCTCCTATCTTACTGTTCTGTGTGTGCTGAAAAAAAACCTACACAGCCCTGGCTCTGTAAATGGGAACACGAAGTGGTGCACACCGCACCACAAAACACTATCACAGGCTTGGCAATGTGTTTTCAATCTGTGGGGCGGAGCTTCTAAGGGAGCACCATATGGCATTGAATGAAGAGGTGTTTTTGATGTGATTTGAGTTCGAGTTAGCTAGCGCTCTCGAGAACTTGCTTGACTTACTTTACCTTCAATGGCAAATTTTTCCGCAGTGAAAAAAAGCGAATTCCTTTGCTTTCACATCACGCTCCAGTTGACAATTCATAATTAGCCTCCGCGCGGGCTTTCTAAACACACAGACGCACATACCTTTGAGGGTCTATGTGTGGTCTCTGCATGGCCGACTTGAGGACCAGGGCGTCGGGTCTGATGGCCTTCTGCGGCGAGGTTTTGGGGCTAGCGTCCGAGTCTCCGCTCTCGTCGTCCACCTCCCCCATAGCTTTGACGTAGCTGCTGCTACGCATTCGCCGGCAGGGGATTTCCTCGTCCTTGTCACCGGGGTATCCGCTCCACTCATCCTGAGGAACCTGGAAGAGAGAACAGAGCCTCACCCGTCACTCCTGGCAATACGACGCACCACTCCCCCCCACCATACAGTGTTTGAAGACAATACACATGTACCTTAGGCAGCGTGTGCCAAACAGCACTGTCTGGCTGTCATGGAGTGTTGGTGGAGCCTTCCCTTAGAGACCCAACAACAGCCTTATGTAACAGGTAAGCCGTAGTGGCTTTATTTGTACAATGGAGCCAAATTCGTTGGTACGGTAAACGTGCACCTAACAAATAAATATATTTTTTTAAATAATAGGGTAGGTTGCTTATATCGGATCTTCTCTATATTGGACAAACGGAGGTATGCCCCTAGGGGCAGTTGAACTGTATTCTAGGCCAAAAGATAGTGGAATGATAACAAAGCATTGTAATGTATTTCAATGGAAGTAGAAACTCTCTTAAAGGTCTGTTATTAAAAGTAAGCGTGTCACTAGCAGCATTTTGCTGTGGAGCAAGGGCGTCGGAAATAGGGGGTGCGGGTCCCCCCCAATAATAGCTGTCCCTGGACGCGTCCCCCCCAATAATAGCCGCCCCCCCCCCCCAATAATAGCTACCGTACAGACAGACGGATACATTTTTATTTAGTATCATGCAACTACAAACAAAGTATAACGTTAAATTATGTGGGTAATAGTTTGTTACTAT
>JAODUE010000017.1:662014-721015 GCA_027564755.1 Amblyopsis hoosieri
CTGTGAACTGTATATTTGTCAACTTTATCTACTTCACATTTTATGTACCTTTTGTATTATTTTTGTTAATAAAAAAAAAATAAAAAAAATTAACCTTCCTTTGCCATTTTTAAAAACGAAATCAAACAATAGGCGATATTACAACAATTGTCTAATAGGAAAGCTATTAAATCCCGTATACCCGGTTTAGCATATTGTGCATGGCGTTTGTAAATCTGATCCCAATTTTGTAAGTCCGCTGTTGTCTGTTAAGCATAAGACAAATACTTAAAAAAATACGGACAAAACGACGGACGCACGCATACTTCAAAATCACGTGCATGAAATTGAAACGCAGAAGTCGATAGAAGCATTCCGTCGGAGCCTACTTTTGATCACATTTCCATGACGTGGACGGCCGCCATTTTTAAATGCTGTACACCACCCATGCTCGCACCCCAACCTCGTAACTCTGAAGCTGGCTAGCTAACGAGCTGCTAACCGGATATCGTTTGCGTTTTCTTCCAAACTACACGCAAAGCATAATGGGTAATACCGTTGTCAGAGATAATCGCGTATGCTAAATAAATAGTAAAATATAGACTGAGAAATAGTCCTCGGTTGTCAATGACAAATCAGGTTGATTTGTGCTGTGGAATGTAGCAGAACACAGACAGCTGCTTTTACTGGTACATCTCGGATTGACAATGGCTAACGGTAAGTAGGCTACTAGTGCAGGCTAATGTAGTCAGGTGGATGAGGGTTACAGTACGGTATCGTGAATGAGTATGGTTTAGCTGTACCGTAAACGGCAATATAAAGCATAAAGTGTCGGACTGTGCTACATATACACATTATTCGGGAACAAATGGCAGTATTGTGAGCCGCTGTTAACACGCAGATATATTTGAATTGTGCTGGATGCTTATGAGTGCAGTTACGGTAATTTATAACGTTTTCATATAAAATAATCTAGACCTAATAGGTTTGTCCTCAAAATCTTGCAGATTCTTGGTCACGGTGCCTCCTCTTTTGCTACAGTAGCATGTGGACAGCAACATTGTGTAGTAGTGCAGATTACTAAATGAGTATTATTAAGTGATTTGTTATGGCTCTTGAAATGGACAGTAAAATGCGGACGATATTTCAAAAACAAGCATAAATCACTTTGGGTACCTGGGGTACTCATACTCAGTACTGTACACGTATATCGTTGATGACTAATTACAATTATTTTCAATAGGTATCGTCAAAGTATTTAAATATGCATGTATTCTGTTCTGGACGGTCACACACTACACATTTCACTGTAGTGAAAGTTTTTAAAGAAATAGCAAGTTAGAAAAATGAGGCTAATGTGCTCAACAAAGACAGATGAGATTTGTATTTGTGTCATTTTTTTAAATAAGATTTTCTATAAAAGTGTGCTCACAAATCCAAGGGATTATTATTCTGGATGTCAGATTCCCGGCCCATAGCATCAATTAATTTCTGGTCATTTAAATTATTTAGAAATGTATAATGTAAAATATTTGTTGTGTGAAAAATCTGAAATTTGATTTGAGCAAACGAGAAAGAGATAACATGTAGCCTACATTATGTAATGTGTGTTTAGAATGAAACATCTCAATCTTTTGGATTTGTATACCATGATCTTTCATGAGCATAGAATGCCTTTGTAATTTATGATGTAAAAGATGATTAAATGTAAAATGTATATCCAGTCTTCCATTAGCCTTATAACAATCATTTTTAAACAATAGATGTAGCCTAATGTCCAAATTGCACATGTGTGACCTCATAACGTTTTTATAAAGTCCTCACAATGTTTGAACATAAAGCATTTATCCAGTCTAGACTAAGCACTGATTCAACCTCCTGTCCCTCCAGAATCTGTAAGTGTCATCTTCAAAATCTACTGCCTATCGGTAATGACACTGGTGGCAGCAGCATACACTGTGGCCTTGCGATATACAAGAACAATTCCATCAGGAGACCTATATTTCTCTACCACTGCAGTGTGCATCACCGAGGTCATTAAATTAATATTGAGTCTTGGGATGTTGGCCAAGTAAGTATTTATTACATATTTGTACCTGTTCATAGAAGATGCTCTCCCTAAAACAGAATTCTATTAAAACTAGATACATGTACAGAAAGTTTCCTCTAACACTTGAGACATTTAGCTGCATTCAGGGCAGTGTAATGTTCACTCTACATTCAATGAACATGAACGTTATATAGTCAGGTTTGAGAGTAACCAATTTGCTCTCTTCTCAATACAGAGAAACGGGTAGTCCCAAAGGGCTGAAGAACACTATTGTGGATGATGTGTTTCGAAGTCCTAAAGAACTGCTGAAACTGAGTGTCCCTTCCATTGTTTACGCAGTACAGAACAATATGGCCTTTCTTGCCCTGAGCAACCTTGATGCAGCTGTGTATCAGGTACAAGACTGATCTTAATGTGTGGGCTGTTTTAATTTCCCCCATTAAAATGTAGCCTCCTTTGACAGAGTAAGTAGGAGCCATCAAAGACTCCTAGACATTCGTAAACGTAAAGGTTTTTTTCCTCTGACGCCCCCCCTGAACTAATTTAAAACAAGATACATAAAGATAATTTTACTCAAAAATAAACACCACTTATGAAATATATCAAGGTGCCTTCGAGCAAGCTACTTGTAAGAATTGTGTGGATGTGGCTGAGAACCAGCATTCAGTGTGTACTAATGTATTTTCCGGCCTAGGTGACGTATCAGCTGAAGATCCCATGCACAGCCTTGTGTACAGTGCTCATGTTGCACCGCTCTCTCAGCAAGCTGCAGTGGTTCTCTGTATTTATGCTGTGTGGAGGTGTCTGCCTGGTCCAATGGAAGCCTGCAGAAGCCACTAAAGTCCAGGTAGACCAGGATGTGCAGCAGTAGACATGTCACAATGTGTCCTGCTGCTTTGATTTATGGTGTGTTCTCAATAGCCCTTGGATTTAATTGGATCTTAGGGTTTTGTTGGTGTCACTAAGCGACAGCCAATATTTACAGTTCTTGCCGCCAGCTATTTTAGGTGCGTTCGCCCGTTTGGTCTGCTTAGTCTGCACCAGTGTCTGTTACCGTAAAGGCAGAGTTGGTCATTCTCAAGAACGCTTGCTAACTTGGAGCTCAAATAAAAACAATATCCCTCCTCAGTGCCGCCTCACACATTGAAACGCATTGTGAAGCCAAGCGTAGTACTACGGCTTTGTTGTTGTGAGCGTTGTTCACCACTCTGTTCTTTTTACGGAGCCAGGGCTGAGTAGAGGTACCTGTATCTGATCATTTTTTCAGCACGCACTGAGAACACTAAGCTAGCTAAATGCAAGGAGATATTTGGTGAATTTGACTAAGTGTATTAGCTAACAATTGGCTTGCAATAGCTGACTATACCTTTTAAGTAAGATGGATATAGATAGTGACTCTGCTGTCACGCAAGATAATGCCACCATTAACAACATGTTTGCTTTAACATAGACAGTTGCTGTTAAGTAAATGCAGGTGTTCATGTGTGATTGGCTAAGCAGGATCACAGGTGGTTTACATAACTCTTGGTAGACAATGATACATTTGTCATAGATCCTATCTACATATTGACATACAAATATACCATGTAGTCAGTGCATCCGGAAAGTATTCACAGCGCTACACTTTCTCCACATTTTGTTATGATACAGCCTTATTCCAAAATGAATTAAAATGTTAATTTTCCTCAAAAAAACACACAATACCTCCATAATAACAATGTGAAAAAAGTTGGTTTGAAATCTTTGCAAATGTATTAAAAATACAAATAATAAAAGTACACATATTCACAGCCTTTGGTCAATACGTTGTTGAAGCACTTTTGGCAGCAATTAGAGCCTCAAGTATTTTTGAGTATGATGCCACAAGCCTGGCACAGCTACTTTTGGGCAGTTCTTCCATTATTTTTTGCATGACCTCTAAAGCTCCATCAGGTTGGATGGGGAGCATCTGTGCACAGCAATTTTCAGATCTCTCCAGAGATGTTCAAGGCTGGGCCACTCAAGGACATTCAGTGTTGTCCCGAGCCCACGTCTTTGTTTTATTGGCTGTGTGCTTAGGGTCGTTGTCCTGTTGGAAGATGAACCTTCTCCCAAATCTGAGGTCCAGAGCGCTCTGGAGGTTTTGATCAAGGATGTCTCTGTACATTGCTGCATTCATCTTTTCCTCGATCCTGTCTAGTCTCACAGTTCCTGCCACTGAAAAACATCCCCAAAGCATGATACTGCCGCCACCATGCTTCACTGTAGGGATGGTATTGGCCAGGTCATGAGCGGTACCTGGTTTCCTCCAGACATGACGCTTGGCCTTCAGGCCAGAGTTAAATCTTTGTTTCATGAGACCATATCATTTTTTTTCTCATGGACAGAGTCCTTCAGGTGCCGTTTGGCAAACTCCAGGCAGGCTTTTATGTACCTTTTACTGAAGAGTGGCTTCATTCTGGCCACTCTACCATACATGCCTGATTGGTGAAGTGCTATAGAAATGGTTGTCCTTCTGAAAAGTTCTCCTCTCTCCATGGAGCAATGCTGGAGCTCTGTCAGTGACCATAGGGTTTTTGGTCACCTCCCTGACTAAAGCCCTTCTCCCCCGATCACTCAATTTGGCCAGGCGGCCAGCTCTAGGAAGAGTCCTGGTGGTTCCAAACTTCTTCCATTTACGGTTGATTGAGGCCACTGTGCTCATTGGTACCTTAAATGCTGCAGAAATCTTTCTGTACCCTTCCCCAGATTTGTGCCTCGATACAATCCGGTCTCAGAGGTCTTCATGGCTTGGTTTGTGCGCCGACATGCAGTGTCAACTGTGGTACCTTTTTATATAGACAGGTGTGTGCCTTTCCACATCATGTCCAGTCAACTGAATTTGCTACAGGTGGACTCCAATCAAGTTGTAGAAAGATCTCAAGGATCAGTGGAAACAGGATGTGCCTGAGCTCCATTTTGAGTGTCATAACAAAGGCTGGGAATACTTATGTACATGTGACTTTAATTTTTTATAATAAATTTGCAAAAACGTTTTTCACTATTATAGGGTATTATGTGTGTAGAATTTTTGAGGGGGGGGAAAACTATTTGAATCCATTTTGGAATAAGGCTGTAACATAACAAAATGCGGACAAAGTGAAGCACTGAATACTTTCTGGATGCACTGTATGTCATGCAAAGCCAAATGACCTTGTACAGTACCTCTATTTGCTTCCATGCAGCGATGGTCACCCGGGAGAAGCGTTGACCTTCTTGTGACATGACAAAAATAACTTGGTTAACTTGAATGAAACTGTAATTTGATGAAAAGTGATTCTTTAGGAAATGTATATACCAAAAAAATAATCACATGGTAGCTCAGAATAGCAATGCTCTGGGCTAGTCTTGTGAGAATAGTCTGAACGCATATTCAAGCATCAAACCAGCATAAAAAAAGAAGTTTGTGCCTTTCACACATCACATTGCTGAGTGGCTTGTGTTCCTCTATCCTCCCCATAGTGCACATAAGCATTTTGTCTATGGCATTCCCTACTGCCACATGCGGTTTTTGTGCACACTTGGGTTTAGAAATGGTGATCTTAGGAAGACATGCATATACTTTGATTTATACGTGTTTTCTTTGCTTTCAGATTGACCAAAACTATTTTCTTGGGATTGTAGCCACAGGTGTAGCCGTCTTGTGCTCTGGATTCGCAGGTAACATTTCACATGGTAGAAATATTCCTAATTTGCATGAGTGTATTCTAATATGTGTATCGTCTTGTCTGCGGCCCAGGTGTGTACTTTGAGAAGGTCTTGAAAAGCTCCGATACGTCTCTCTGGGTGAGGAACATCCAGATGTACATCTCGGGCATCGCAGTGACCCTCGCTGGCGTCTACATGAACGACGGGGACATGGTTCTTCAGAAAGGCTTCTTCTTCGGCTACACGCCCTGGGTGTGCTTTGCTATCTGTGAGTACAAATGGGACTGGTGAATAGGGCAGAAGGTTGTAATCCTCCCTGTGCACACTTGCACCGGTGCACTGACGTTTGCCCTGTCCCCCGGCACAGTCCTGGCCAGCGTGGGCGGTCTGTACACGTCCGTGGTGGTGAAGTACACCGACAACATCATGAAGGGCTTCTCGGCGGCGGCCGCCATCATTTTGTCCACCGTGGCTTCTGTCCTCCTCTTCGGCCTCCAGATAAGTAGGTCTGACACTGGCACCGCATTGTTTGTCTGCAGTACAGTCCACAGAATAGTTGCTTAGTTTCCCTGTGAGGATCACAGGGAAACCAAGTAACCATTGGAGAGCTGATGGAAATAAAATGTATGTGTTTTTCATGTTGGAAAACTTTCCTTTCTCATACAGCGGCTACCTTTATATCTGGGGCTCTGTTGGTCTGTGTGTCCATTTACCTATACGGACTTCCGAAACACGACGCATCCAGGCCATTGAAGCAAGACTTGGACGATAAGAAAAAACTGATCACTGTATGAGTGTTTGACCTGCACAGGAGGAGCTATTTTCCCATGGTAGGGGCAGGTCTTTTGCACTGCCCTTTGTTGGAGGGGAATTCGGAACGGCTCTGAATTCATGTCATTGCACAGATGACAGCCTACTACTACGTAGGCTTAACAACACCCTGCAACCTCAATCAAACACCACTCTACTTGTGAGAGCAGTAGTCACTTATAACATAGCATTTGAAGAAAACTGGAGGTGCCTCTTTTTTTTTGACCAAGTCTTAGCAGCTGAAGAATCTGAAATTGTCACCAGCCACACTGGGGCAATACCATAAGACCATTGATTTATTATGGCTATGTATACGAAGATATGCACACATTACTTCAAATTCCTTTATCAGACATTTTGGGAAATGGTTTCCCCATTCTTCTTGAGTGGACATTTTGTCCCGTCAGAATAGTATTCAATGTGCACCGGTCACAGGAACTCCTGTGTGGTAAGATTGGTGCCATGCACTGCATGTATAATTATTACACATTTATATCAATGCTATGTACTCTTTATTTCTGTAATTTATGTTGTATGCATTTCCTTTAAAAAGAAAAGTTTAATTTTAAAACTTGTATTAAAATATAACAAACAGCTGTCTTTTTTTTTTCTCGTACAATTTAAACACTGATATATTATGTAACCATGCAGCATACTTTGTTAAATATTTTCAACACAGTAGGCCAAATTGACACATGGTGTTTCCTAGGAACGGCTTCAATATACACTGTAAAGGCACAGTGAAATTACCCAATAGCCAAATGCATGACCTAAATAAATGAATTATTAATTGGTATACTTAACATAGGTGTGAGCGATTGGGTTTAGCAAAAGTGCAAATACAGGGTTGGTAAATGTTGACAATAGAATGAGGAGCACTCGTGCAAGTGAATACTTTCCCATAGATGTAAATGTACACAATTCACTTGGTATTCAGAAGTTGTGGGGAATTGTCTGTATAAATAGTTTATTTACACCAAATATGAACATTAGGAATTTAGTAATATCCATGAAGTATCACGTACTGACCCAAGTGGCTTGAGTCACATTTTTTCCACTGGTGTAATGCCAAGCATCTTCATGCCATGCGCCAGGACAGAGCAGGCTCCTCTGAACAGTTGTAGCCTAGCCTGTTTATTACAGGTTCCACAAATTATTGTGTGGGATTATTCTACTATAATTAACTTAATAATTGTTCTGGTGTAAACAAAAGGATGTGCAAAGTTTCTGGCAAGTACAATTCGTGACTAATGCTTAAAATACAATCATTTATAATCGTTATGTAGCCTCGAGTGATACTGAATTAATCAAATATGCATTCAATACATTTTAGTAAGTACAGCAAAGTAGTGACTAACCCTAATATGTTCCCCCTCCCAACTGTTAATGCATGGACAGATTTAAATGATACAGTAGGCCTGTACGTCATTACTATTACCTGGGCAACGTTTAGAGTGCTTCCTTTCACTGTCAGCTCCCTGTGTGCTGAGGCAACTAGATGACTGGAACAATAAAGAAAAGACATACACACTTTCTGGTTTAAAATCTACAGCCAATGATATACCTTAAGTTTCAATGAACGGAATCTTACCAAATCTTAAATGTTACTTGAAAGCCCATTAAATAGACATACCACTACTAGATACATGTTAAATAAACTGGTATAGATCTAGCCATATTACACCCTGGTACTTACCATAGCTTCATTAAGAAGGTGACCAGATGCCTGGGTTGGAGATCCTGAGCAGACTGATACAACACTTCATCATAGCTACGAACACAGAGATCATTATTTAGATCAGTGGTTAAACTTTCAGTCCTGACCTAAAAGCAAAAAACTATATCAACTATATACATCAAATTTGGGTTACAGACCCAAAAAATAAAAAAAAACTTACATCAAGTGAAAATTAATTATGCTTTTAGATATTTCAATGTCTCATTTTCGACAACATGTCAACAAATATTAAATAACATAACTGAGTGTTAAGCTTACCGCAGAAAGTGCTGCAAAATGGCAATACTCTTGTGTTCAAGGAGAAGCGAGGGGTCCAACATTCCCAACTCTATACTGTCGTTCATCCGAATCAAACTGTACAGATTGCATCATCACAGGTAGACATTCAACATTTACCTACATACATACTACCTATTCTCTACTGTATTACATTTTACCCATGAACTGAGGAATTCATTCATTTATTTGCTAATTATGTATCTTTGCCCAAGTGTAATGTAGAGTAGGCATATGGACTTAATACAGTCTCAAATGCATGTTTTGGACTGTATTTATATAGCGCTTTTATCCAAAGTGCTTAACAGTATTTTGCCTCACATTCACCCATTCACACACACATTCATACACCGATGGTGATTGCTGCCATGCAAGGTGCGACCAACCACCCGGAGCAGTTGTGGGGGGTTAGGCATCTTGCTCAAGGATGCTTACAGGTAGGTCAACACTGGGGTTTGAACCTATGACCTTCCGGCTAGGAGACCAACACCCAGACCACTCGACCTCGTCTGTATAGAAATGTGTCCTAACTTTTCCCATCCAAACATGATGTTGCGACAGCATATCATTTGTCTTGTTACTTAGGACAGCTTAGAGGTGATATATCATCCACCTCCCCCCCCTCACCTGACCAGCATTCTTGAGCAAGATGCTTAATACTGCTAAATTACCTAATTGCAGCTGACATGATAATCTACCAAGTGACTCCCCCAATAAAATGACTGGACACGGCTTTCCCCCTTCCCCGGTATGAAGATCCTGGCTATGCATCTGACATGAAATTTAAATCGGTAATTAACTAATTAAATGACCTTCATATTCAAAGTGATCTGACACACATAGGTTTGAGAGGTTAGAAAGTGAACACATAACCATTGCATTTTAATACACGTCAATATGCCTGGCACCTGCGCAAGCGGGCATGTGTGTATTGTAGAAAAACCCCCGTGTCTCCCTGTGCTTGCAGTATTCTGTCCCAGTCAAATGTATAATCTGACTGAAGCGGTCCTCTGAAGTCCTGCAAAAAACAACAGAGGTGAAGAGGTCAAGACAGCAAGCAGCATTGTGTGTACGCACACAATGCAGGAGGTGATACCAAGTGAGCTCAAACTGGCACTATTTGCTTACTTGGACAATGAGTGCGCTTATTCCTACTTTCTCAGCTATGTCATCTGGGTTCTCCATTAACTTTGTTGCTGTAGCGTGGATATAAATATAGAGAAATCTTATTTTCAGCATCTTAAGATACCATACAAATGTCTGAACAATGAAGTTGCTCTTCTGTTAAGCAGGTGTTTGTTCACTTTCTTGTTGCTATCCTTAAAGCTAGGCAGGATAACTTCTTGAAATGGCCAACTATTTACTTTCAATTGGTAGTAGGCCTTTTTTAAGCCCCAGTGGAACAATGAGATACTTGAGACAAGTGTATGTACTGGAAGGTACAGTGGCACACAGAAAGTGATGCAGGTTTATGTATAGGCTACAAACAGAAGTTGATACAACAACAGACCATCTGCTTCACCATTATTGACAAAAACATGCCTTAAGTAATGACACTAGAGAAGGTGCAAACAATAAGATACAGAAGAGCGCATCAAATGTGCCTAGTTAGCCTAGCCTTAATGCAGTGATACCTAATTGACCTCTGTGAAGTTGGCACCCCATATAAGGAGAATCTGGAAGAATCCAGAGTATTTAGATTTGTCTGTGCATCATCTATGCACATGAATGCATGCAAAAGAAAACGTGTTCAAACCGTTCTAGAGAACTTAAGCAGTAAAGTTTTTTTTAACAATGGTGAACCATCCTTAGCTCCCCGTTGTTAGTCTAATTTCTAATGTAGCACATGCATCACCCATTCCAGCGCAAGTTAAAGTGGATGGATCGCTCATGGGCTTTGCATGTAGATTTAAACATTATTTCTATCACCTCTTTGTGTGCACATTTTTATCATGCGTGTTCAAACATGCACAAACAAATCAAAATACTTCTGCTCACATTCTTGTCATGTGGGCTGCCAACTTCACAGAGGTGTAGGACTGCTGACTGAGACATTGGAAATATTCACATAACACTCCAGGAGCCCATACTCTGTGTCTGGCTCATGTTGTGCAGCATCCTGCTCCGAGCCTCGTCCAACACGTCCTCCAGAAAGACCACCTCGCCCCTGCGCGTCCTCATGCCTCGCACCACGCCGAAAGACACATGGCGGCAGCTGCAGATTGGACGTGGTGGGCAACTTTACATTTGGGTCGTCATGGCAGTGGGACGGTTCAAGTCAGATTATGTAACTAACACACACACACTTCCTTGATACCTCTCGGCCCAAGCATGTTCCATAGACCGCAGGATCTTGAACAGTTGCTGGAAATGATTCTCTTGGCTTTTGTCGGTCTTCAAAAGAAAAGCAGGGGTTTAGTATTGAATGCAGAATAACTGGTAGACTCGTTAGACATTGTTCTTGGTATGAAAGGATCACACATAATTTTATGACACTTCTAATGCTAGCTTTGTCATTGCTTCAACACTAAATTGAGTGAAATGACTAACACTGATCAATATGGTACCAGGCAGGTATTTCTTAAGCTCTATCATAATTAACAGGCATTTATTTTAACAGGGCTCAATACTTCATATAGTAGTCAATATTGTGGACATGTTTCAGGTTTCTGTATTGTGTTTGAATCCCAAGTCAATTTGTTTATTGGTTCAAGTATATGAGGTCTACCTTGACGCATCCCTGAGCTAGATTCCAAACCCCATCTGATTCTTCTTGCACTACACTCAAGTAACTCATTGTATTTGAAAACAGTTCTAGTTCAATTATACATGTAGGCTGATTTAGGAGATTCCTGCATTCCTTACCACATAGATCATCTCATTGAAATTATATTTCTCTTTTCGGTCTACAGCTGCAGCAATATCCCTATAATGCACAAAAGAAAACAAGATCAAATGGTAAATGGACTGCATTTATATAGTGCTTTTCTAACCTCACGGCCACTCAAAGCGCTGTACAGGATTGCCTCGCATTCACACAGGCACACGCACGCACACACACGCACGCACACACACACGCACGCACACGCACGCACACGCACGCACACAACGATGGTGATTGCTGCCATGCAAGGCACAACAAACCACCGGGAGCAGTTGGGGTTAGATGTCTTGCTCAAGGACACTTCGACACTTTGGGAGGAGTTAGCTGGCCCGGGATCAAACCAGCAACTTCTGGATTACCTGTCGCCTCGCTCTACCCACTGCGCCACTGTCGCCCAAACAACTGTTTTTTTACGTTAACAGCCAGTATTCCACTATGATAATAACACCACCTTTAAAACTGACATGGTGTTGATCTACTATTGCTACTCCTACCTGGTAATATAGAGCGATGTGCCATCACTGCGCAGTACTGTAGAGTAGCTGGACATGTCTCCAGCAGGGGAAAGATCAACCACACCAGTTCCCTTCCTGTCAAGAGCATCGCCATGAGACAACATAGGGCGAAGTTAGGCTAGGTTAAATATAAATCTCTGCGCACAGTATAGATTCCAACTCAATCCATAGTGACAGAGCTAAATACTATATATGTCTACTCATCCAAAGCTATACTCCCATTCGAGTATAGATTTCACAGACCATTACGAAGGAGGCTCTTAAATAAATAAGACATGATAAAATGCCATGACTGACAATGTGCTTATTGGAAGTCATTTTGAATAAGTGTCTGCTAAATGTGGTACTGATAAATATAAGAGGTTTATTTTATTTAGTGATGAAAGCCAGTAAAAACATACTCTGTAGTTTGCAGTAGGCCTTGTCTCTTTAACCGATTCACCACCTCCTGGGCTTGTTCTTGGTGAAAAGACTCCCCGGAATAAATGTCAAAATGGACCCCTAACCTCTGAAATTGTACAAAGTTAACACGTAGCAACATATATTTTACATTATGAATCCACTTTGATTCAAAAGAACCAACATCAGTTGTCCCGCCCCAACAGGTTTTAACATGGAGGAGTCAAATGCAGTCTGTACAAGCCTCCACACTGACAAATTAACTGTGTGGCACTGGGCCAAACATTTAAGAAACCGCAGAGCAGTCTGCGTGTTAACTACTGTGCATACACTTAAGTGTTTTAAGGGATTAAGGGAAGCATCACTATTGTGACATCAGTGTTTGGTGACGTGTTATACCTTGTAAACGTGCTGATACTCCTTCACGGTGATCTCCCGAAACTGTCGCCATAGTGAAATGGCCTGGCTTTCATGCTGTTCAAGTTTTAGAAAGAAGTCTCTGGCAGCCTTCCATGTGTCATCATTGTTCTCCCCATCTTGGTTGATCTGAACATAAATCTGCAAGAGTCCACTTTCATTAAAGAAACCATTTTCCAAGGCAAGGTGCAAAGTAGAATGGCCTTTAAGAAAATGCATGTTGCAGAACAGTATTTCATAACTCTGGGTTAACTACAGGTCTAGACGTACAGTATGTGACCATGAAGATACTGCCACCGTGTGGTCGTTTCAATGTGCTTGTGTATGTGTAGACTCTACTGTATAATCTATCATATGAATAGACTGTATTATTAGGCTACAGACAAAAACATGTTTATTGGTTCAAAGCAGACATGTTTCAGTGGAAATATTTACAGGTATATGACATGGGATCTTGTGTGTGTGTTGTTTAATGCAGAACACCAAGATAGCAACAAATGTAGGAATTGTTCTTTATTTTGAAATATATTTTATTTGATAAGTGGTTGGTTGTAACAAAACTATTTTAGTTGTGTTGTAAATCTCCAATATGCTTTTTATATTTGTACGTACTAACACAATCTACTTGCTATCTAGGTCACATGCTAAATGTACTCTTCCAAAATAAACTCACATCAAACAGATGTTGTAAGGGATTTTCTTTTAATTTCTCTTGACTTCCATACTTGTCAAAGCCAACTCCCAGAAGACCTGAACGTATAAGGAATTCAGACTCAGATAAGGACAGGAACATTTTATAAAAGGTGATCTCATCTCCAAGGACAATGAGCAAATGAGGTTTGCATAGAAGTACATTTCTATTATTTACTTACCAAATTGCATACCCCAATCGCCTAAATAGTTCATCCGAATAACCTTGTTTCCAATGCACTGCTTGAGGTTTGCTACAAAGTTTCCTGAAAAACGCTTTAGTTTAATGAAAGAGCCCATAGCTTGGATTAATCTGGTAGTGATATAAATTGCAATAAATTAGGCCTACTCACCAATTATTGTTGATCTCAAATGCCCAGCATGAAATTTTTTGGCAATATTTGGTGAACTGCGAATTCAAATGTGTGTGTTAAGGGGGAGCTGTTAAATATAAAGCGATACATCTTTAACATACAGTAAATAAATGAATGTGAATAATTGTTAAACAAAAACCTGAATTCCACCAATGTTGTTCCTTTTTGAAGCGTATTTAAAAGATCACTCTTCAACCCAAATTCACTAGTGTCTTTTCCAAATGGCTCTAACATTTTCTAGAACAAATATGCTCACCAAAAATAGAGCATTTAACAGTTATGAATTATGATAAAAAGTAAAGGCCATCATTAAAAATAGAATACTGGCATACCTGTACTAGAAGTTTGCGATTAACTGTAAAGTAAATCACTCCACGGCCAACACATATTTCCTCCAATACACAGTCTGGCTTCAGCTAAAATGACACAGTAGCCTACATTACTAACTGTAGAGGTCAATGTACATGATGATGCCTATTGTCAGATAGGCGTTTTGAACCCTTAGTTCAATTGAAAACCTTACCTCCTTAGCTATGGCTTCAGTCTGTAACTGGAGGTCACTGCCTGTAGGTATAATTCCATTCATACGCAGTGTATTGACTGACAGCTTGAAATCAGATGAGACCCTGATAACAGAAACATTTAAGGTAATCTCCCAATGGAATAATACTGACTTTAAAGACGATTCACTGAATGGGATATATCATGATAACGCACATGCTGCATACTTAACTGTTTTTTAGATACTGGAACTGCTGAGAGAAAAGGTATGAAGGCATTTTCAGGTTGCTGCAAAGACCGACCCAACTAAATACAAAAATGCAGTCAGTGAGACAGACAAAAAGGTGAAGGAGAATCGTGGCCCTGATAACACTAACAGGACACAAAGCATTGCATTATACGTTTGCAAAAACGCAATAGCCTAATTAAGTCAGTGCATCTACGGTACCTTTGCTGCAATACTTCTTCTAAAGAAACAAGCCATGTGCGTATATAAACAGATACCAGTTGCAGTTGAACGAACGATCAGGTTCACGATGACATTTGCTCTACTTCCGTGTTAGGTGTCGGCTTCCTCTTTAGCCATCCAATCGAAATCTCTATTTTATTAAGCACGTCACAAGTAGGAAGTGTGCGTTGGATTAAAAAATCATCTGCTACCTACACATATGCAATACAACCTATTGCTGTTAAAACAGTCAACAATAGCGGGCAGCACGTCTATAGGATTAAAGCTACCGGTCCATATGCCTTTTCTTCATAACGGTTTAATTAAATATTATTGCTTGCCCAGTGCACACAACCAATGTGAGTAGCTAAAAGCATTTGAGATGTCTGAGAAAGCAAACTGGTTTACAGTAAAAACGTTCACCCGCATAACAAAACAAGTAGATTCCCATAACATATACCAGACATTTTTTCCTTCATGTCAAAAATAGATTAGGTTAACATTAATTCCAGAGCAAATCAGGGAAGGAAGGTAAAATGTGTAACCTAGAAAAACAGGTTTTGTTGAAAGCACCTTTTAATACACCAGGCAAAAAACACATGCCAACTACTTTCACATTTTGTGAAAAGACTTTATTCGCTTGTTTTCTTGACTCAAAGCCCCCTAACACCTACAGAAAATAAAACCAAACATGATTTTGGTAAAAGGAAAGGTTGAACAGAAACATAAAAACAGTGGGTACAATTTTAAAACCAGCAAATACAGCTTACAACATCCGAAAAGATGCCTATTATTAAGAGTAGTCTTAGGACCGTTCTAGTTTGTGCACCCATTGGTCACCAATCTTTTCTTCAAAATGTACATGAGTGTAGCTATACAAATAACATGACCACTGTCAAATCCTCAAAAATTGTCACGATATATTATAGGTTTGTAGCGGCAGTTTGCCTGGGAAAAGGCACTAAAACAAGCCAAATAAATATCAATATGGCAGTAAAACAGAGGCCACTGATTGGGTCACAAAGGTCCATCGAACATGTTGACAGCAAGAAACCCTCCTAATACAAGTTGCAACAACAAATGTGGTTGCCACTGACTGAAGCTCAAAGACAGTGTCCACACAGAGTCGACATGGCACAGGTAGGTGATAGGACCGCTGGAACCACTCAATCCCCAAAGTAGCGTCCAGCGACATTGGTGTTCCCGAAAATCTTGTGGTCACACTCAAGAGACATCTACAGAGAGATTAACAAGCCACAACAACATAAGAACAAATGCTGTATACAACTTTGAATTATTAAGTGTTTTAATACTGCCTGGAAACAAACCGTTTCCAAAGTGGAACCCTGATGCCCTTATAAAAAAGTGTTAAGAACTAAACTCAAATGCAATTTAACTACCAACACTGAAATCTGTCAAAAGCTTATGTTTTCCCAAACAACTATAGTGATATTGTAGCATTAATAGTGATAGATGCATTGTCTTTGAACATGCTACTAATACAACTGTGTTATACACACCTAGATGAGATGTAGATTTTCAATCTCATTTTATTCAATGGGAATGTGGGAAAAATTATCATACTCACAGCTTGCAGGTTGCTCTCCAAACCGCCGCATTAGTTGATCGTGAGTAAACTTGACGAATGCATCATATTGCTCTATGGGAATAAAAATCATGTCAGTTGGATGTACTGTATGCATTGCCAGGTACAAACCAAACACTGCTCCAAAAACAAGTGCATTTTCAAAGGCATACCTGCAAGCTTGCTTGTCAGAATCTCGTCATATTCTTCACGTATCTTTTCCTCCTGCTCTTTCAGTAGTCTTTCACAGATCATGCCAACCTGCCGGAGGGAAAACAAAGGCTGCTCTTTTCTGGTGGGTGAGGATGATCCAGAGGTTGTACTTGTGTGACCTGCAAACAAAAAGTCACAGAATGACTGCGTGCACTGATTAACTAAAAATACATATAGAGTTACTCAAGTTGCAATGCCAAACACTGCACCTGTAAATACAAGTCAATTTAAAATATTACACTACATGTCAGAATGTCTCATTGCACATGCACATCTTCCTTACAGTGTGTTTCTATATTGCACCGTGATCTGTGCAGGACTGCACTTTGAGAAACTTAACACACACAATTCTGGAAATGAGGAGGATAAAGCATTAGTCATTATATTCTGTAACAACAAAAATTATGTTGGTTTCGCTTTGTTGGTAATATAAAGATGTGCCTCATTTGAACTTCAACAGCAGCCAATCACATTGCCCTACCTAATGTGCTAATCCAGTCACATGGCTCAAAACACAAACGTGGTACTGCTACATTGTACATAACCAATGTTTTCACATAGCAGCTGGTGGTTTAAATTAGCACATTAATTTACCTATTCTATTTATTATATCGCCAAGTGGCTTGTCATTGTACTGTCTGTTGACATTAAATAATACACATACTGGCACGCGGAATTTAAAAAGCTAGTAACATGTTAACTTACTATCGCTGTTGATATTATTCAGGTACCCAGCAAGCTGTACCTACCGGACAAGGCAGATCCACTTGGGACTGTTGGATTCTCAACAGGACAACAGCCGTCTGTCTGCTGGAAAGCACTGTCCAGATGCCTTCGTTTTTGCAACCTCTTATACTCCTGCTTGATGTTATGCAATATTTGCTCTGAAACACAAACAAGTGTTTACAGGAAACATCAACTGCCATTTGTATAACGCATAGGTATGTTCCTGTATATTACGATACAGGACTTTAGCGATAGACTCTCAAAAACACGTACAGTATCGTAAGGTACACTTAGAAATGTTACTTACCAGTGGTGAGTCTGGAGGACACGACTTGTCCAAATGGAGACGGCTCCATACGAAGATACTTCTGTGGTGAAGACGCCGAAGAAGCTGAAGACATCATCTGGGTAAACCTTCTTCTCTTAGGCGAAGCCTGGTTCATGAGTGGATCAAAGTCCATGGTTCTCTTCAAAGTCGCTCCACAAGCCATAACGCTAGAATGCAACCTCCGAAAAAGCAGAAACGATGTATTCTCTAGGGATACCTGTAGTGGGCCCAGCTGTGGCTCTTGCTAACCAGCGTTAGCTATGCCGAGCAGTCAATTCCGGCGTTAAATGAATAGATATATTTTTATCGTCTTCCGTGTTGTCTACTATTCAATCTACCAAATTAATAGTTATGTAATGCAATGCCTAAACAATCAAATAAAGATGACTGGAATAAATGTCTAATAAAATTAGATTACTACAGATTGCGCAGCACTAAATACCAGTTGTTCTGTTGGCTCGATCTGTTAGACTGTTTCCCAGTATTCCTGTTTCAGTACATTATTAATGGGCATGCGCGACAAGCGTTTTACATACTGGTAGTTGTAGTTTTCTATCTCCATTACTTCTATTCTCTGATCTAATTCTGAACTACATTCCCCGTGAGCAGAAATATGTCGGATTTTTGAAAACCCTTCTGTTTGAACAAAAACACTTTTCCATTTTAAACACGAAAATGATAAAATCCCCTTTTGGATCGTTTTTATCCAAAGGGGCATCATTATTCAAATACCAGCAATTCAATGTTTATGTGGATTTGTTTAATAAAATGGATTATTAGCACAAAAATCTAGGCCTAGATGTAAATGTAAACATCAATATAATTTAGCCAATATTTATAGGATTAACCCCAAAACTTGTTGCAACTGGCACTTTTCAAGTGCTGCAATGACAGCACAGAAACCATCTAAACCGTATGATAGGCCTATTGTAGCGTCAGGTGAGATCATGGCTGATTCTGATCATGGCCGTGTAGGCTATCATCGTTTAAATGTTGTTTAGCAAACCACAAGATTATAAATGAAACATTCCTATTTTCCTTTCTTCGATTTGAGTGAAATAGGCTACTCTATGATAAATAATTCTAACATGCCAATAGATGGCAGCAACATATTTCAAAGGCTTATGATGTTATTGGCAGTTCTATGCATTTTGGTAATTTTGATACAAGATCTAAGGCCGACATTATCTATAGTGATTTTCACAACATCACCACTGGGAGGCGATAAAGTAACACTAAACTCATCTAATAGTTTAGCTGATCATCATAACATTTCTCAGAGTAATTTATTTGGCTTGTGCTGTGCGATATTGTTACTCTATTTACTCGTTGTACGTTATGACATGAAAATAATTGAAGGCAAAATGACAACCAGTTGTGTCTTTATTCAGAAGTTTGAAACAGCAATACGAAAAACACTTAACTGGTTTATTTTGACTTTTTAGATCATAGAGACCTTCTTATGCCACCATTATACATAAGCCACTTGACAGTTGACAGGTTGATCTCCAATACTCAGTAATACAAGAGGCAGAAAAGCATACTCACAAATAGCTGTCTGTATAACTTTACATCAAGAGAAATGTCTACAAAACAATTGTGCTGTTAGAGTTCTAGATTAAAACTACTTTGTAATTTAATAAAAAATTAAACTTTCCCTCATCTTATCACAGGATCGTCATTATAAAACACTTACACAGAAACCTTCACTGAAATTACCAGCTAAAGAAAATACTTTTGTTTCTTTCTTAGGTTGCTAAACTTCACAGAAGACATAATTTTATTTAGTTGTGTGAAAAAATAATTCACTAAGCCTCCAGATAAGTTGCTGATTCCAAATTATATCCCTTTACAGAATCACTAAAACAACTCACATACATGATCAAAGGCTTGGTTTGGAAATATCGAACAATTCACAAGGTTTCACAAACAGACAAGCCTGAATCCAATAAAAAGCCCTACGCTTGATGAGAGTAGCTATTTTAATGCTGTTCATAAACCACTTACAGTAGTGACCAGCACACTGCAGACAAATTCATTTTATTCAATGCATTCAAAGCTTTGGCCAAAAGCTTATTTTGTTGGCTTGAGCTGAGCTGTTGAAATTGAGACTTTATTTTACAAGAAACACTGTACAGTGGTTAATACATTTCAACAAGGATACATTACTATATTGTCAAACATCTGAGAATAAATAAATAGACAGGACTGTACCACAATTTAAGATGTGAGTTTGATTTGACAAATACTCAGAAGTTGATAGTTTCTTTTATCATTTATAACCGTATAGGCAGAGTTAAAAACAAATATTTTTGTTTGTAAGGATGTCTTTAACATTCAAGTTTTTTTTATTTTGTGCAGATTATAACAAAAATTCTCTTTATACATTTGACATTCATTGTCATCTGATTGAGTGATGAACTTGGTTGGACATGGATACTAGATGTTTTGAAGAAACAATAAAAATAAGCATTTCTTCTTTACACAAGGACATGTTAATATATACAACATGTGCACAAAGCCTAATAAAGTCAAGGCGCAAAGTTAAATGGCATAATAAAACATTTCTAAACAAAAATGTCAGTAGCCCCATTTCCCATAAATGAAGATATATTGTTTCAGAACCTGAATCCACAGTACAAAAATATAATATGTAATTACTGATTAGATATCATGAAGTCCATGGTTCACAACAGTCTTATGATAATCTTTCATAATGTCTGTTCTTCCTTTCATTTTTCATTACGTTTTGGCACTTTGGCACTAGAACAATATACAGTGGCACAATAACGAAAATAATGAAGTAGTTAACTACTGAAGCATCTATTATCTATTGAATTCTATTGAAAGAGGAATTTCTGCCAGGTAAAACGTATAGGTCCGCTTTTTGCGTTGTTTTAAACGGCGTTCTGCAGTTTTTCCTGTGACACCACCTTAGACAGCTTCTGCCGAGGTGTCAGTGGACACAGACATGGTCACTTTGGCTATTTTCACAGTGGTTTTCACGCAGCTCTCTGCGGCCCTGTTGGCGGCAATAATGACGTTTCTGTTCTGGCAGTCGGACTCCAGGCTATTGTCCAACTGCTGCCCGCCGCCTCTGCACGCATTGCACGAGGTGAGGAAGGCGTGGCGCAGGTCCTTGCTCCTCAGGGCGTAGATGATGGGGTTCACCGTGGAGTTGAGCAGGCACAGCATGCTACAGAAGGCAAACACCGTCTTAATGCCGTCGTCCATCCTCCAGAAGAGGTCGTAGACCATGATGGCGAGCAGCGGGCCCCAGCAGATGACCAGTACCACCAGAATGAGCACCAGGGTCTTGGCCAGGCGGATGTCCATACGAGCCTGCTCCGGCCGGGTGCTCTGGATTTTAGTGCCGTCCGCCGAGTACACCACCAAGCTCTTCTGCGAGGTGCGGCTCAACATACGCACGGCGTGATGGTGCGCCTTCCACAGGATGTACATGTAGGCATAGATGATGAACAGAACCAGCACGCTGGTCACCCCGATCCAGAACATCAGGTAGTTCTTGTCGATCAACGGGAAGATGTCGGAGCAGACGGACTGGAGGCGCTTGCAGTTCCAGCCGAACAGAGGCAGCACGGCGATCACTATGGAGATGGTCCACATCACGCAGAAGGCGATGACGGCTTTGGTCCGCGTCACGATGCGCCTGTAGGCCAGCGGCCGGTGTATGGAGATGTAGCGGTCGATGGCCGTCAGGAAGAGGCTGCCGACCGAGGCAGTGAAGGACGCGGTGACCCCGCCCAGCTTGAAGAGGAACACGTTGGCGCTGTCCTTCCTGTGGAAGATGTGGAAGTCCAGGAAGCTGTAGACGAAGATGACGCTGCCCAGAAGGTCAGCCACGGCCAGGCTGCCGATGAAGTGGTAGGACGGGCGACAGCGTAAGGTGCGAGACTGGAGGATGACGCAGAGCACCACCAGGTTCTCCAGCACGGTGAACGTGCCCAAGGTCAGGGACATGACGGCCACGGCCAACTGCTGGCTGGGGGTCAGGATCATGAAACACTCCATGTCCATGAAGTTCTCCCCACACTGGATGTTACTACCACCCTCTCCCAGCCCGCTCCTGTTGCCGAAGCCCTCAGTGGCATTGGTGGGGAAGAAGGGGTTGCCCTTGAAGATCAGCTCCTCGCCCGCAGGCACTCCGTCGGGGACGGAGTGGCCGCGGAATGCAGACAGAGGCTTCTGGAGAGAGAAGCTACCCTTGGTGAAGTCCGCGTCCGCCGTGAGATCTTCATAGTTTGCGTCGTTGGAGCCTAGTAAGCCAGAGGTAATTGTTCGGAACGTGGTGTCCGCTACACCATCTAAAACGGACTTCATGGCTGTGCCTGAGAGTAGTACTGCAGTCTGTGATGAAGGCTTGACAACCTACAAATTGAAGAAACACACTTTAAATAGATCTTTTGAGATATGCATAATGTTTAATGAGTAAAGGAATAAGGATAAACAATAAATAAATAAATAAATAAATACTGGCAATGTGTTTTCTAAGAGCTTCTAAGAACATGTTGCAGTAAACATTTAATGTGTTACATTTAATAAACATGCATTCAGAATTGTAGGTATTTTTCTTTTCTTTTAGTATGTAGAAGCAGTTTATTTTTAGAGCTGCTCTGAGTGTTGACCTCATCTGTCTGTTGCCTTCAGATATGATTCTGGTTTAATACAGAAAAACCCTGATACCCAAAAAACACGACGTGTCTAAAAAAAAAAAAAGATAAATACACCTGCAAATAGAATGATCACGTTTTTATATATCACTGGTATTTGCATAGATGGACATAATTAACTTCAATGTCAAGAATCTACAAACTTAAGTAAATAAACTAACAAACTGCTGTTATAGAAATAACAATTGTGTTTAGTGCATATTGTTCTTGATTTAATTAATCCTCACATTCTGGAATGACTAAACCACAATACACAAAACAATGTAACATGTATATGAATAGACAAATTAACCGTAATATTTGAATTCTAGATTATAAAATTAAAGTCGACATTTTATTTACCTCACATATTTTTTCAGGTGCGCTGAATCTCTCCACTCCGACACCAATTTATCCACCGTGCGTTAATCCAAAGCCAGCGCGCAACATTAAACGAAAAACCTTAGAGAATCAACAGGCATATCTACTTATTTAAGCAGCAAGAGTGGTTTGTAGCCTAATGAAAATTCTAAATAAGGAGTTTGCTTTTAAAGTTTCTATATAAAGTAATCTATCCTGTCTCTCTGTTGTGCTCTCGTCGTTTGGGGCAAAGGGTTGAACCAGCTGCTGGCGTTGTCTAGATGCTCTTGCTGGATGTGTGTGCGTACTTATGAAGCTTTGCTTTTCACGCATGATCACGTGGTCCGAAGTCTCGTCGCCGCGGTATCTTGTGCCCAGCCCAGTTTTGGCAACTTGACTGGAGATGAATAAGTGAAGCAATGATGGTGGTGGGCAGACATGTGTTTTTACTTCACAAAGCTCTACACCAACATTGAAGAGCGTACTTGGTCAATAAAGCAGATATGTAAATACATCTCAAACCTGTACAAAGGATTAAAGTCAAAGTTGTGTTGCATGTTTTTGGATATTTCATGTGAAATAAGCCTGGTTGTAGTCATTTATTTAGCATAATAACACAATTCAAGCAGTTATCTTCATGTAGGCTATACGACATTTATGGTTTTATGAATGTCTTTCATAATATCACAGTTGTGCAGTTATGAAAAAAGTGAGTGATGTTTTAATAGTCTTTTTAAACCATTTTAATATAATTGCTTTATACAGACCTCATTTTGTGTAATTTTCAGACAATGAGGACACATTAGGCTGAATCAGCAAATTTCTGCAAATTTAAATAACCTGGCCAGGCATAACATTGGGGGTACACCTTTAGAATACAAAATACAATTACAATGGCAATGGCATACATTTAAAGTTATAACCCAGTAAGGCAGCAACTTCCAGTTTTGAGATTATTCATCTATTGTGCTCTTTCTCCTCAGGCTAATTATCATCATACATTCAAGTTACACATCACAAAATAGATAGAGTCACATCCCATAATTATTAATAATGTTCTGTCTGCCCTTCACTTGGCTTCATTCAGAGCAGATTCAACTGATTAAAATTGGTCTAATTTACATAAATTCATTAGGACAGTCTCCATGCACATGTTGTGCTGCTTTTTATGGGCAAGGCGTCCTAAACACAGGCAGTCATTGGAGCAGAAATGTAATTTAGCTACATGAATACTTGTACTGTGACACAGATTGGTTTTTGCATCGAAGTTCCATTTCTGCCCACAGATGACCTCAGCAGACATAAATGTAAAACATTGCAAACTTTTATCTGTGAAAAAGACATTGGCTCTATCACTAACCCGAGTGTAGTTATTAATACTCGCTATGGTTGTGCCAAAGACAATAATGTTCTGTCCTTCAATGAGAGAGAGAGAGCACAGACAGCAGACAGCTCTCAGGTCAGAGCGAAAACAACTACAATAACAGAACAGAGCTCAACGAATCAAAGCTGTGCTGAAGCATGTTTATACTTTTTTCATTGCACACATAAACCAAAAGCCAGACAATGACCACTGGCAAATTGTCAATAAAAGCAATATCCTATTTAGTTGTGAATACGTGCCAAATTGTTATTCATTCGTCTCTATTAGTAGGAACCGAGCACCTCTAATGTAACATCAATGAAGGTATAGAGCTGTTAAAAATTGAATAATGCTCTTCTATTTCCACTGTTGGCCACATCATAGGTATATTGTGGCTAAGCAAATACCAAATAGCAAATTAGTTCAGCTTGTCCAAGACATTATAATCTCTGTCCAACCACCTTTTGAGGTCTATATCTTAGACCTTATGTCAGGACTGTGTGGGTCAGTACAGACGTCACTTGATTGACTCACCTACATCATTTTGTTAAGGGTGGGACATCTGACACCCTCTTTATGATTGGTTCTTTGTGGTACATAGCCAATTGGTCACCTCTATGAGATTTCAGGGCCTTAAAACCATTGGCATATCAGTTGTCTAAGAAGCATTAAAAGCATGTTATATGTCTGCCGTTGGGGAAATCGTTGAGACGTAATGTAAAGGTTTTTCTTGGGCTGTGTAATTATAGCTGGGATTTTTTCTCTCTTCTTTTAGCCAAACATTTGTGATATGTGACACATGATAGGACAGCTTAACCACTCTGTAGCGGGACGCCATGCCAAACCCACTGGTATACTGTGACAGTTGAATTCTTTGGCATGCCAGCCAGTGACGTAGTGGTGAGCGATGGCACAAACAAATCTCACGACCATCTGTATTTCATTTAGGCTACACAATTTGTCCTGTAATTATTCAATTTGTGTCCACTGCAGCTTCTGAGAATACGTTTGCAATGGCTTTACCTGTTCCCTGCTCATGTATTATAATATGTCAAAAGAAGATTGTTTCCAAAAGGTCTCAATGACAACAATACATGTTCATGAACACAACAGTCACCAACATACTGTACCAAAGAATGCAATAATGTACCACCTGTCCTGCCTTCATCATCAGAAGATATATAACCGGTATATCTGATATAATAACAGGTTTAATAGACTTCACACTATGTTGGGGTAAGAGGTAAATGCAGAACCAGTAAAACATTTCTGCACAAAATTAGAGACATCAGTTTAAAATGTCCCTCTACCTTATATCAGTTTGAACCAATCAGACAATGAGACAAAGCATCGCAATTACATGTGGGCAGCCTGCAATGGTGCAATTCCTGCAGGTTCTGAGTGTGAACATTTTGTCCCACTGTGTATATAGTTCCCTGATTTGCTACGGCAAACTATTTTGAAAACGTTTTGAAAACACTGTGGTGAGCAAGGCTGAATGCACATGCTTTGCGCTGGGATGCCATAGTCATAGGTTAGGGAGAGGTTAGTTACTTTTTGGTGTTTGACACCAAAGCAGCAAAAAATGATCTCAGATTGTCTCTTTAAATTATATGTAAACACATAAACTTGCCATCTGGCTTTAACAAAACCCTTTGTCTTGGAAGTTATCAAAACACATGATCCAAATTCTAACTTAATCCAAAGAGGCCAAGTGTGATCTGATTCATGTATTTGGCCAGTAAGCCGTAAAGCACCATAGAGCTCATTTATCACCTACTGCATAATTAGGTCTAAAAAGCTGAAGAAACACTATAGAGAAAAATTAGCTGTCTGCAAACCTACAAATAGACACAACAACATTACTAAACTTGAAGGACGTACACAGCTGCACCTAAACCCAGAAAACAATGACAGTAGTCACCTTATAAATATACTACAGCTTATTCATTGTCCAATTCTAAATAGAAAGCAATTATCATGTTGGTTGTTGGTTGAATCTGACTCGCTGAACAAGCATTTAAAACAAATGTAATCTACGGTACATCCAAAGGTTGAAAACATTAAGTTCAAACAAAGATATTTGTTGTATTTAGAAATATACAGTATATCATAGTGAATTCAGTCCATTCACTACACTACATTCTTTTTTTTTAATGGTTGTAAACATGAATGACATGCAGTATATCATCAGCAAAAGCTACTAAATGCTACTCAACAGTTTTCCAACGACATATACTTAGAACTAGAAGGATAGAAAATAAAATATTGTGTTTTTCCACTGACTTCAACATTTTCTCTAAATTACCAGTACATATAAGTGAGTAAATTGATATTATTCCACCCCAGTCCAAACCAGTGTGGACCATAACAAAATATCAGGCACAGTGCACTGTAAGCAGGAAATCTGCATTTTAGCAATTTAGAAATCTCACAGTTCTCCTCAAATATGAAGTGCAATATATTAAGTATTTGGCAGATGGATGAACAGGAACAGCACAACACACCCTTACATTTGGACTGATGATAGCCTTTGCTACCATCCTCATACACTATTTATTAAGCTAAAATTACTAATGTGGGCATTTTGTTGGAAATATTGCTCTAATTGTAATAAAACCAGGCCCCATATCAGATGTGCATCCTGTTGTCAATATCATAAGCAGGTTATACCAACCAAATGCATTCTAAACACCTTTTATCAGAAGGGTGGGGGAAATATTTATAAAGAAACTGAACATACATTATTAGGATAAACTGACTACAAACTAAACATGTACTCTTACAAACTAAAGTAATGTTTTAGCCTTGGACATAATATGTTCTAGCGTTCCTATGCTACCAGGGCTCTTTGCTGCAGCTGGGGAGATATATCAGCACCATGGACAGAGCCTCTTCTACACAGAGACACTACAGTATGTTATGTCAATATTAGAGTTTTTCCCAGTTTGAATTATGATAAAGCTGGATACATTTGAGTAGGCCTGATAATATTATAATTGTCAGAATGCCCACATCAGCTACAGGAAGCCCACAAATCCTGGCTTCCAAACGAAGAGCAAAGATGTGATAGATTAACACACTTCACATCTTCACAACAAAGCGTGACCATGAAAGCCTATAGCTACTAGGCTACCTGCCCTACACAGCAGCCTACACATATGTAGGGCCTCTATTACAGCTATGATTACAGCACATAGCCTACTGTATAACAACAGATATTTTTATTTTATTTTTTATATAAAACATAAACATGGATATTTTTACTCAAAGTCAAAGTCACACACGAAGGAACAGCGTTCAGTCAGGCTAAGGTGCCTATCTGCCCGGTGAAGTGTGAACATCCAACTCATCCAATCTAGCACTGCTTCCAGATATACTGTTGGCATGACAACCGCAGACGATTGAAATGGCTAGTCACATGACACGGACAAGGTTGAGCGCAAACAAAGCCAGAGAACGTACTGTAACATTTTATTCCACAGGGAATGTCTTCACAAATGAGAGCAGTGGCACACAAAATAAGCCAAAAGCAAGATGCCAATTATCCCAGGGACATCCATTAAGTGTCCAAAGATGTCTGCTCTCGCTGTAAAATTAACTTGAAGCGTGGGTGCGTATCGCCGCAGCGACACGATCCGACAGGCGTTACGGAGCACAAAGCATTACGGCTTTTTGGGGTGGGGTGGTGTGGGGGGTGAGAGAGAGAGAGAAAAAAAAACATGAATAGAAATCGCATAAGAATCTGCCAGAGGGGGTTAGGGGTATACTCGGGGTGTCATGGCAACGGAATCCATTCAAATGAGATGTTGGTGTTTCTACATCACACCGCCGAACAGAGCAGCAGGCTTCAAAACAGACGTGAAGTGCTGGTCCCAGCTGGAGAGTGCGTGTTCACTGACTAGACTATTGGCCAGGACGCCTCCGCGAGAGGCTGGCTGTGCTCGAAGACAGTCAAGAAGAGTGAGACAGGACCGCTGAGACAGGATCACTGATTTGAAATCAGGCCATTTCGGGACGGGTTGAAAATCATTTCAAAGCGACTTGCATTGATCAATTATTCAAATAAATGAACGGTCAATATTATTTTTTCGCTTCACACATGGATTCTCTCCACTATAGGCATCTATATAGGCTATATTAGGCCTTCTGTGACATAAAAGGACATGACAATATTCAGGTAGCCCTACCTTGATGGAATTATAGTATGAAAAATCTGTGAATTTCTAGTTCTCTTTCCATCGTAATATATTTAGCCTACTTCATTCAGTAGCCTAAGATGAGCATGCATGCACTCAAAATAAACGTAGCCTATAGCTCCAAGCAAAAGGCCATATAATTTGTATGTGACTTTTTCTTCCAGGTAATAAAGTTCAGTTAATCATGAAAACATAAAAAGTCTTATATCTAATACATATCAGGCAATTGCTTTTCAAAGTAATATTTGCAACCCTCATAGCTTCCATACCGCAATATATAAATCAATAAGCGTATGGCATTCACGGACTAAGTTATTATTTGGTTTTTCACTTTCTGTTGTTGTTAAAAACAGTGTATCAAAGTCTCTGTACAATATATCATAAAGTTACCTAGGTAAAATAATTAATAAATGCAGCATTTCATGTCAGATATCTGTTTTTTTCATTTTGCAGAGTGGAAATGTATAATTTGCATGCACTACAACAAAACCAAAAAACAGAAATAGACCAGCTTTGTAGATGCTTTAGAAGTGTGTTTTCAGAAAGATTACAGATTGAAATAAATAAATAAGAAATAAATATGATTCTGTTTAATCACATAACACGGCTAAAGGATTATGTCTTTCCAAATGTCAGCGATATTCATGTAATGATGTTATAGAGTCAGGGATTTAACAAAAGTTCAATATAGCTTTAAGCTATGCACTCAAAGCTGAAACACTAGCACAGATGAGGCTAAAACTGGCACAGATTTAACCAAGTAATATATGGTTTTTAATTTGAACAATTTGGTTGTTGTTTTAGTATGACGCTGGGGCCAAGGCCATGAAGCACAGAGACTATGAATGTTTGCCACTGTGAAACCACCATGGGTGCTGAACAGTAGCAAGTCTTATGTGGGGATTTTTTTTTGGTCAATTGAGTTAGAGGGCACACTTTGATGTAGCTGAGGGCAATATTGCAGGGGAATCCAAAGTCCTAAATCCTTACAAGGGAATAAAGCCATAACTCACATCGGCAGAGCTTTGTGTCGAGATACACAGATATACACAAAAGGGCCTGTGCATTGGCTGTACAAAGCCCCTTTCTCTTCCACTAAAGCTCTCCACAATTATATCAATTACAAACCTCCTACAATCCCAACTTGATTTTCCTGCCTTAGATTTCAAAACAACATAATTACAAATAGCAGCTTGGATGCCGTTTTCTCTTCTCACTGTCTATAATGCTCTTAACATTATTAATGGTATGATTCAGGCCTGGTTAAACATCTGCAGACAAAGATTTGAAAAGCAATGCCTTTGCGTGTGGAGAAGCTGTTGGGTGGTCTCTAGGCTTCTTTACATTTAAGTTGAAGGCAGATAGCAGAGCACACCAAAATCCTGATATCCACCTCAAGCTTGACACATGCATGCAAAATTTCCACTAAGCAAAAACTGCCAGGGGCTGAGGCATTTGGACAATAGAGACCTTTATGAACACATTTCTATTCCCCTCGATGCTTTCCATACAAGTCAGGGTGCAAACAGAGAAATACAAAGTCAAAACATGACATCTGTCAAGACAACACACTGTGGTAGTCAGGTAAATCCTCTGAATATTGTGAAGGACCCCATAGACAGAGAATAATTGGTTTTACTCTCTCACTTTGAAACAAATCTCTGTGCATGTTTATCTATAGTCATAGGTGAAGGGTTCAATAACTAGCAGAACCGCTGCTCTAACATATACAGAACATAACACAGTGGCTTTCACAGCAGACTATATAGGCCTTTATTCAAGACACTGTGTTTGCTAGGAATGTGGTGAATGAGTGTGTTTCATAATGGAAAATCAATGACAATTTAAAATGTACACATTTATGCAATATACCTTTGTTATAAAACTAATTCATCCTTAAGCCATGGGAATATGTTGGTTTATTGAAATGTTGACTCGTTGCTGTAGGAAAGTGCACAAATAAACAAGTACTGGTCCTTAAAACACAGTGAATGTATTGGTATTGACACTGGCTAACCACTGCTAATAGTTATTAGCCTACTGCGTGGTGAATTATAAAACAGTAATCTTGCACTTACCTTCATCTTATTGCCTCTCATGATGTGATAACAATCCAGCAATCAGCATTAGTGCTTTATTGGTTTCACTGCAGATCAAAACTATCCTAAGTGTTTTTTAAAACTATACAGTAAATGTATATATACAGTATGTATATACATTTTCCACTTAAATTTTGAATAGACTTTGTTTTACTACTGTTGAATATTGCTATTGAAAATACTTTGCATACTTGACTTGATTCTCACAACAACACGTCTTTCTCCTGTGAAGTCCTTGCCAGCTATGTCCTTAAGGTTTATTCCTAAGAGTTGCTCTTATAACACATTTGTTGCTATACTTTTCACCATAGCACACCTCAGGGACGTCACTAGTTTGATGGAGGGGGGCTAAGCCTCTACTCTGGGAAGTCTGGAGGCATGCTTCCCGGAAAATGTTTTAAAGCCCTCAAAAGGTATTTTTAGAGTAACAAGTATACATTTTATTTGGTATTTGGTGAAGCGTGGTCAGAAGCATACATACAGTATATCTAATTTAGTTTGTTTTAGACTGATCTATTATTTCTCAGAACAAAGAAATGAAGTCTACTCTGTTCCTATCCATCAATTATTAACAAAAGGCACACATTGCTGTAGGCTATAACATTTCAGTGTGCAGCATGTAGATAGAACCATAGGAGAGAAAACATGGCTTATGACAACAAACAAAGTTGTTCAAATCAGATATATCTGTAAAGGTGTCCTATCAATAACACTGTAAAACAGTAACATAATTACTGTAACCCAATTAGTTTGCTACAATGTTATATTTTCCCAGTAATATTATGTGATCTGCAACGTAAATGGCTAGAACATGTTCTGGTGTAAAACATGATATTGTTTTACACAATATTCTAAACATACACCACTAGATCATGCACAGTCTGCAGTTTCTAACGATATATATATTCATGTAGGGGAGGTAATTCATATTTTAAGGTTTAGCCCCCCTAAAATAGGCCGAGTGATGTGCCTGGCACACCTCATTACATGCAGACAGAACCCATCACTGAAGAGCTACATAAACTACCCAATGGCATTTTATTAGTGACATTAGGATCTAAATTGATGTTCCTACAAATGTATATTGACCAAAAAAAGACACCTGTGCTATGACAGTTTCTATACAAAGCAAAGTATTCTACTGCCAAGTTAACTTGTCACTTGAACAAAAGCCTAACCCCAAATCCTATTTTCTATAGCACATACATAATACAGCACAATCCCACAAACATCACATTTCCTGCTTTTGGGTCTTTATAGATTTTCATACTCCTTCATGGAGAGTTTCTGCAATTTATGATTGCCATGCAATCAAGTCTCCTCCACAATTTGTGAGGTTTTTGTTGTACAAATCTTTCTAAAATCATTACATACAGTTAGATGCATGTGGTTCAGAGACTATTATGTATTTAAACAGAATATAAGGTGACAGACTGCAGGGAAAGATAATGTATTTTAAGATACATACACTGATAGCATATTAAACTGTAAAATTAACTTTTCCTGGGTCTGAGAATGACCCCCCCCCCCACGCACACACTTTTTCTTATGCGATGACAAGTGGAAAGATATCCAACTGTGTTTAGCGACCCAGCCTAAGTGTTTTGCAGATTGCAAGGGTCTCTATCATCCAAGCAATTACGATGCCATTAAGACTGGCCAGAGTGAACATCATATAGACCACTGGCAATAACAGCATCTGACTACAACCACCAAGCATACTAAGGTGTAAAGGACTGTGTAGCATATTTTATATATTTTAAGATATTATCTTAATACTACACAGGCAATTCTTTGCTGTGAATAAAACATATTTATATTAAAAATGTATTTTAGAACAAAGAGATTTGGACGAACAGTTTCAGACATTATGTTCAATAAATTAGTCTAGAATATACAGTAGAAGCATTTGCAATAAGATGCAAGAGCTCTCACCTGCTGTTATAAGGACCTCTCAATTCAGCAGTATTCCCCTTTAAATGTCAGATACATTCATTTAGTGCAGATAATCAACACAAAACACTCAGCATAAAGGACATCACACAATAGATAGAAACAGGGGTGTTTTATCAAATATTTAAACATTTATTTATGACAGTGAGGCAACTGCAAGCTCATTGGTGGTCTTAAGAAACTTCAATCGCCCACAGCTCAGACTGTCCGCACTGTCAAAAATAATCAATGTCTCCTCAACAATTGGCTGTTGATTGATGTGAGTCTTCACAGACATCATTTAACTAACGGAGTGAATAGAAAGCGTGGAACAGACTGTTCTTGCTGGATTATGGCAATGGCAGCCTCTTGGGGGTAGTGTGGTAGGGTACATTCAACCAGCAATGATTCAACTTGATTACAATGAGTCTTTTATGATTTCACAGGTCTTAACATTTTTTTAAATAGTCATTACACAAGACTGAATTTTTCCTTAGACCCTGACCGATCGTTACAAGACAGTTTTAAACATTAAACCACGTGAGGCCTAATAAGGAAGACAACTGGAGGGTGTGTTGTGTGAGCCAAACATGTTTTACACTATAGTCAATAACAATAACACCAAAAAAAGATGATACATCATTAATATACATCATGACATTACCAGAGGACAACATTAGATATTTCACTTTCAATCTGCAGTGAAACAGGAACTGATTTGTCTGAGGCAGCGTGACAAAATTAATCACCATCCCTACACCATGCCTTGAGTGTAGTTTGCAAAAAAGTACCAACTTCTAACTTTCTTGATACTTTAAAAAAACAAATAAAGTACTTACATGAATGGCATTTCAATACTCAAGTCTGAAGAAACACATAAGTAATGAATACCCATTTTGAATCCAAAACAATCATCACACCGATGGGCTGATCTCACTGAAGAGAAAACACAATGTAGTATTTCTTCTCTCCATATAGGAGAAGATCCATTAGGTGGACTGGGGGTTTGGTTCAGAACTCCCTGTTCAGTTGATGCTGTCAACCCCAGAGGCCATACCTGTTGTCATGAACACTCCTTTCTGATTGGTAAACCTTCGCAGCCATCAGCCCAGATGGGCTGCATTTCATTTGAAATGCTACTGTACACCTTCACTTGGCCACAGTGTGTGCTAATAGATTAGCGGACACAATCCATCTCAGAGGCTTGCCTCAAGGAATACAATTAAATACCTAAATCCAGCAGGACATGCAGGTCAACCCTGTCAGACTCCATTTATTACATCAAAGCCTATTATTAAAATCAATTAAAAATGACTCCCGTGACTTTGGAGTTCAGCAAGCTTTACAGTGTATTCTTTGCACTTTATGGCCGCTAGCTTCTTGCATATGTGATAGGAATATTGTCCACAGATTTCATTCGTATTAGACTATAGGTGCTCATTTGGATATAAGGAATATCTGTCTCACACAGAAGGCCTCCCTTGGGGGATTTGAGCTGTGCAGAAATCCCATCTCCCACCTGCCGACAAAAAGGGAAATGCTCTAAATGCATTATTGAAGGTACAGATAATAGAGGGAAATGGCGAACAAGTCTCCTCTACTGATGTAATCAGTGTGGCGCTCAGAGGCTTAGGCTTACACACCTGAGCCTCATAATGTCTGTAATCTGCAGCAGCTACTGCAGACAAATAGAGTGTGTTACCATTACCACATGCACAGCAACACCGCTCCCATCATTTCGGTCTTGACTCCAGGGCACAACAAACGTGTCTGTGTGTTATTGAACATGTAGTCTATACAAGTGAGGTCCATGTTAAAGTTTCCCCCTGGAAACAGTGGTTTTAATCTGTACAGACACCTATAGGTGAGATGCTATAATAGCAGTGATGCTAACCTATACAGTAGGTGCTGAAGAGGTAAAACATCATGCCTTCCATTAGCAATGACCCTCCCTGTGGCAAATACAGAGCTATAAAAGCATTGTATTCTGATGAGTGGAAATGGTACTTAAGTCAATAAATGCTCATGTTAATTTATATAAAGTCTTAAATAAATTCTTTATCTGAAGTAAAACAATAACATTCAGCGGGGTGGGTGCATTCTCGCTGTTGGTTATGGATTCCAAAAATATATGAATGTATGTCCTGCGTCTAAGCAATTTATAAAATAATGCTTAAAAAAAAAAAAAAAATCAAAGAGCCAATCAAACACGTCTCAAACGAGTATAAATATATGCACACACAAACCATCTATTATTTTGCTCCCACTGTTCCTGCACCTGTTGCAGGAGAACGGCGGCCTGTGCTAGCTCATGACAAAACAGCGCCGGTTGCTTTGATGAGGATCACTCATCTTTTATGTGTTGCCAGGGGGCAAGCTGCCCTGGGAGAGGAACTCATCTAGCCCTACAATAAGAACTGTTGCCTCAGGCACAGCGGAGAATGCACGTACATGCAGAATTATCACCCAGAGTAATCTGTTCATTTCCATTTAAAACACACAAGACTTACCTTCCTTAATAAAGGTACACCAGGATTGTGTTATACTAGCGCAGCCAGAAATACAAACTCCAGAGTAAACTCGAGGTTTGTTTTTGAAACACAGTACAGTGTGAGCTTATATATAACAGAGTCTGCACTGTACAACATAACCCCCGGTGGTGTCATAGACACTTTAATGTATTTCATGGGTCCTTAAGTAAGTCATAGTAGTAAGTGGCATTGTGACATCATCATGTACTGCACATAGAACTATATATAAAACGTATTACCCCTCACTCAAACATCTTGAGCACGTTAACCCAAAAAGCACATTTCGCTGCATTTTGTAAGACTTGACTGTAAACGATGTTGTAAGCATTAACTGTAGGCCTATCACTGCAACACTAGAAAACCGAGAGATGACAACCTAAAAGTAACACAAACCCAAAAATGTCACAATGCAGTCACAGATCTGTTTGTCTGCGGAAGTGGATGTTCACAGCCTGGAACGATCTGATGTATTCTGCTCAACCTGAGGTGAATGTTGTCAACAATGCTAACTATTGTGTGTGGGGTGTGTGTGTGTGTTGTGGGGTTAAAATGCCAGCAGGTTACACACCTGTCCCTAATAGATCGCCATCCAAAGCAGCCATGTGTAGACTGGAACAACCAACAATAGCCTGTCGTCGTTAAAAGTCTACAACAGGCATTAGGAAGCCCAACTGCTGTTTATGTGGTTCTGTATGTGTATAGGCTGCTAATAGTCGGCTAGCCGCACTGCAAAGAAAGACATTGTACTCCATCTAAATCAGTGGTTTCAATGCTGACTTGTTATCTTCATTTAATCGCTGCAAAACAGGATAAAGCCATGACGGAGATGTTTATGCAATAGCCAAACAAACAGCTGCTCGACAAAAACAAACTAAGTCTGCATAGTCAGGTGGACGGACGTAAGTGTTGACAAATACCAATTAGCTCAGGTTTTAAAAAAGATAAATAGGAAGAAAATATATACTGAGCATCATCACTTTAATAAGAACAATAGCAAATAACGCTACAAGGGATTCTACAAGGGCATTCTATCTGAGTTGAGGATGGTAATCAAAGGCTTCTGAAGTCTTTACACGGTCGGGCCAGCAGAAGGCTTAGGAAACATATGCATGGGAAAAATAGAGGGCTAATGGAGCCTTGCAATGTCTTGTTCTGTGGAGGCTGGTGTTTTCAGGGGCTGGAAGAGACACTGATCTCTGGCCTGCCTATGGGGCCGCACGGTTGGACCTCTTTGGAGGAGGGGGGGGCATGAGCTGTGCGTCTGCGTCCGGGGGGTGCTTCCGCGTCTGTGCTTGGACTCCCTGGGGACAGCGGTCGAGAAACTCCAGGAGGATTTCCTTTGTGACCGGATGCTGGATGCTGTTGCACACAGCTAGAGCGAGAGCGAGAGAGAGAGATAGAGATTATATCATGTACACAAACTGATTATCTCAATTTAAGAAGCCAGTATTCTGGACGATTTAATTTGGTTTTAACTGCAGCTCCAACCCCGTTCCCCCAGAATTAAATCAATCAATTAAAAGAAGCCGATGAAGCTGTTCTCTTCTATAATACAACACCGAATCCCAGGAAACCAAGCGGGTGTTCAAACATCACAAGCACCCGCTGGGTATTCAATATTAGGAGTATATTAACATGCGAGATTAAAGGTACAATCCGACATTTTGTCCCACCAAAAACACTAACGTCGCCCAGATTTGCCATAGCAAACTGACTCGACTGTTTGGGTGTGAGGTTAAGGGAAGGGAGATAATGGATACGCTCTGGGGCGCCATAGTAACGCCTTGTTTTCAGGCGAGGGAGGGGTTGGACACGTTCTCGTGTTGCTTGTGTCCTTTCATTTGAAACCAAAACCACGTCATTTCTGTAACGCCACAAAATATCACTTTTGTCCAAAGAGAATCAGTGCAGTTGGGTAAATACGTTGCAGGTCAAAATGGTTGGAGTTATCGCTTAAATGAAAATGATATATTGCTGCATGACTATATTTAAATGATAAGCGGACATGAACTAATGTAAGCTTCTCACCCATAGCTGTGTCGTAAGAATTAGGGAAGCTCTTGTCGACTCTCTGTCGCATGAACACCCATGTGTTGTTGACGAAGGTACACTCAATGATCTTGTTGTCGTACAGTTTCAGCTCCTTGGATGCCTTTGGGGCACACAATATATGACAATCACACCAAGAAATGGCCCGCATCATTGGCATGAAGTAATTCCCTACGTTGGATACTCAATACAGTATGTAGACTAATCCAGCTAAATAAGACCACATACATTGCTTTGGACAGAAAGTGGGCTCTACAAATATGACTCACTTGACAGTTTATGGCTTGTGATGAGCATGAGTCAAGAAAGACTTTGAGATGCTTTCACACTCATGCTCAAATGAGAATGAAATGCAGACTGTATTATACAGTGAAAACAGGGAAGCTGAATTGTGCAATTACAACACAATTACATTTTGATGAAATCAATATAATTTACACTCTGTGAAGGAGCTGCATCTCACTGAGGATAAAAAAAAACAACAACAAATAAATAAAATAAAAAGTACATTATTGTGCTACGGGGAGGCCAAATTGCTACAACTGAAGAAAAAAACAACAACCCCCAAGTAGGCAGTGAGATCAATCAGTATAAAACAACAGCTAGCTTCCTTAACCATCTACGCACACAGCCACTCTGTCATTGGGAGGGTGGTGCCTGAAGGATTTGGAGACAGAGTGGCAGACCTACAGGGCTCCGCGCTGGCATCCCGCCAGGTCGCCCCCAAGCAGATGAGACCCGGGTCAACGCCAGAGAATGGAGCGACGCTGCCAGGAAAGCACTGCCGTTTGGCAAGGCGCTAAGGCGCTAAGTAAGAGCTTGTCTGATCCTGGAGTGCGGGGCATCTGGGCACTCAGTGGGGGAGGGAATCTCAGAGGAAGAGAGGGATTGTGGGTGTGAGAAACTGCTCAGAGGATGAGGTTGATGAGGAGGAGGAGGAGGTGGTGGCGGTGATGATGATACGATAGGGAAATCACACTCCAAGATAATGACCTTGACAAGTGGCACTGCCTGCTGTACAATCAGCTCTGGGCTGAATCGCTCACTGCCAACACTGTTGATTCTAATAGGTATTTTCATACAAGCATATTTTACGGACAATATCTGATAATCTAGAATGAGGTGGACTCTGATCCCTCGATTTGGTTTCTGTGGAGCGGGTGGGTTTGTGACTAAACCCACCCCGCCACACAAAACAAAGCCGGTAAAAAACCGTATTGTGTGTAATCAGATCAAATGTTTTTTTAAAAAGTATTTGTATTTCAGTTACCTGACTTTTATTTTATTTTGTATATATTTTTCATTTCAAATGTTTATTACTATAGTATGTATATTTCAGCTACCTGACTTTTATTTTATTTTGTATATATTTTCCATTTCAAATGTTTATTACTATAGTATGTATATGTCAGCCACCTGACTGTATCATTTTATTTATCTTTTAAATTGTGAATATATTTCTTAGATCAAATGCTCATTACTATAGTACCATATGTATAATTCAGCCAACAGTTTTATATCCTTGTATTTGCAATGTAAGATGTCCTTGAGTGTTTAGAAAGGCGTCCCAAATAACATTTATTATTATTATTTTTATTAAGTGCACAGGACACATTTTATATAAACAGAATGGTTATATTCCATGTTACATCAAGTAGAAAATTAAATGCCCACGGCAGTTAAATAGATACTTATACTATACACTTTTACAAGCCATTTTGTTTTTCATGAATAGAGTACAAGACTACATAACATTGACAAAATATGGGTGGTGATGATGATACAGTGCCCATTGGTTGCTCAAGGGACAATTTGAAGCTAGAGGTTTGGCTCCATGTGTACTGTTCCTATGCTAGGCTACTGTAGCATAAGCAGAATTAGCTGTTAACCTTACTGTTAACTAACTAACTGAGTCATTCAGGTGGTCTTTCTTGGTCAACTCAATCATGTAGTGGTCATGACCAGTTGAAACTTAACTTCAGTCTTAATGACATCTTAATAGATCACACTTATTAGTTTAAGGGAAAGTTGAAACAATACCATAACCCTTTATGGAAAGGATGTATTGCTTTTCAAGTTTAGTACCTTTCACATAGACCTATTTCATTGAATGGGATTTACTTTAGAAGCAAAGCGCATGATGCACGTTATGAGTACTGCATCTTACGGTGGCTGCAGCTTGGGGACATTGAAAATTAAATGTTAAAAAACTACAATGATAAATAAGAATAGAAAATGGAAAAAGGCAGGGGCTCTTTAATTGGCAAAACAATGGGTACCGTAGAGCTTTCCTTAAGCCAAACAGCAAGCTGCCGAAAAGTAGAGTAGGGTGATATTGGCAGCCAGGAAGACATGCTGGTATTGGTGGGTAGGCTCGAATGGCTTCCTTTCTTGTCAAGTGTCAGATGTTTGCTGCCATATTTCACCGCCACCACTTGGCGTCTAATCCATCCAAATCTGCCTCATTATGGCAGCACACTTGTGCCGCCAATTATCAGGAAATATCTGGCAATGTCAAAGCCATCAGCCGTTAAAGCTAGCAGTGTTGAAATGCTCCAAAGATCCGGAGCAACGGCTTGTATTTTTAATCATGTACTTCGAGGGAGAAACAATCAACAATGCAACAAGAAAACGATGGGAAGCTATTATGGTAATACGCATTTCTAAAAATCTCAACCAATATAAATATGGAGCTATACAATATACAGTATTATTGTGTAGGCTGCACTGTACTTACAGTGAGGCTAATTCCTTTAGCTATACTGAATAAAATTGAGTTTGAGATCATGATGTACATGATGATAACAGATAAGAAGGTCAGCTTTTATTTCCTGGTATTTTCAAATTAATGTGTTAGGGTCAAAGGCTTAAAATATAGCTAAAATAAAATGTCTACCGCTGCTACTAATAATAGTTCACATGATTATTGTTGTTATTGTTTAAGGGATCATTTAATCATGTCATACATTCACAGCCCAAGGTGTGGAGAAAGGAGGCATATGCTCAAGTTTTGCATTATTATTAAGGACGGTGGAGGTGGTGTCATGGCTTAGGCTTGCATGGCTGCTTACTAATATGCATTGATGATGTCATTCATGATGGTAGCAGCAGGACCAGTTCAAAACTCTACAAAATCATTCTGTTTGCCAATTTGTGGAGAAAGTAATTGGGAGAAACTTCATCATGCAGCAAGACAATGACAGAAAACTAATTTGAAACACAACAAAAGGTCTTCATCAGGGAGAACAAGTTAAGAGGTTTTAGACTAGCCAAGTCAATAACCAGACCTTAACTCAAATTAGCATGGGTTAAGGTCTGACCCTGGGAGGTTAAGGTTTGACCTCCCAAAGAGGAGGTTAAAGGGAGAAACCTCCCGATACAAACAACTGCAAGACGGCAGAAAAAGCCTAGAAAAGCCTTTCCTAAAAATGCTGGTCTGATACGGAAGGGGCTACGTTCTAAGATGTAGAACACAGATGCTTAGCATTGATGTTCTAATACTTTTGGAGAGGACTATATGTAGTGTGGATATGTGATCGCGTCCTGCATGCTACATAGTCTTGTTTTTAATATAATCACATGCTTTACAAATGCAAAGACTTTCATTCAGTGGCTGATTCATTATTGTAACCCCACTCAGTAATAAAATGCAGGAAAACACACTAATGCCATAATTACATTGAAATTAGATTGCATTTACATGGGTATAATAAACTGGAGGAACTGAGAACCCTGTCTAAATCCTGTGAAAGATAAACCCAGTGCAACATTTGATAAGTAGGTAGTTCCAGTTCACACTACCACTTTTTGCACAACACAAAGTAAAGCACTAGTGCTTGAGCCCTTGTCCTTTAGACTAGCATATGCGGTCGATTTAATGAAAACAGTGTTTTGTGTTCAGAGGTAACTTCTTTTTTTGATTAAAAGCGCTGGCCTTGGTATTTTTCATGTCGAAAAAAAAAAAAAAAAGCATCTGAAACAGTTGTTACGATTGTTTTGGGAAACACCAGGTCTCACTACGGCGCTTGTGATTTGTTAACTGTCAAAAAAGCAGATGAAGTAGGGCGTTTTCTTCTGAAAAGTTAAACTTTTTTCTTCTGAAAAAGAAGCCCTGCGGTAGCGTTTACTTGAAGCGCACATGGTGCTTTTAAAAACACTGCTCTTTAGGATTATAATGTAAAAAAGAGGCAGAAAGCTTCCAAAAAGAAGTTACGTCTGAACGCGGCATAAGCTAATTTATATTCTGAGATGTAATAGTTTTCACAGCTTCAATAGGTTCAAACTGACAGCGCCACTGCTGCCCTCTACAATGCTGCATACTGCAAAATAAAAATGTGTTTCAATATTGAACATTTAAACATGAATTAAAAACAAAACTAAAGTAGAGAAAACCACTTACTACAAATGCTAAAAAAACAATACTGGAGTATGACACCTGACCTTTTTCTTTTTAATTTGTATTCTTTATTAAACCCGCAAGAGATCTCTTCTGGGCCCACAATGCAAATAGATCACTACTGTGACAGTGATATTGCATTGTATCACTGAAGTGTAATGTTTTTGTTTTTCCAAGACAGACATGACAAAATGTAGGGGCCTCAAAATGGATTTCTGCTGTGGTTATTTTATGCCTCATTTCTCTCAAAATGACTGATCCTAGGTTTCTTATAATCAGAACTTGCCCTGAAGTCAACAAGTCTACGGCACTCAGGTCCATATTAATAAGCAGGAACTATATGGGACAATATATAACGTGGTGGAGACGCTATAAGATAGAATGGTACGGAAACAAATGAACATAACCTTAGAGGAAATAACAATATCAAAGTACATACTGTAATATCTTTTTTATATGCATTTAAACTAAATATGATTCGGAGAAGAGTCTAATACTACTATGCACAGTGTGCAGAAACCAAGTGTACCCATATGAGGATGACTCATCTGATAAGAGCAGAAACTAAATCATAATGTTCACAATTCCAGCAATAGTATGATGCTGCCTGCTATGGGTGTATGGAGAGACACTGTAATTAACTAAAATTACTTGGTATAGGTGACCGTGTAATAGAAGAGAACAGGAAGCAGATGTTTTGATTTCGTAAATATGGCCATTACATGACATACATATCAGGTCTCTAGTGAATAAAGGCAATGCTTATCATTATCCCATTATCCTTTCCTACAAGAAAAACAAGCTCAGAATGTATAGCCGCAGCAAATTGAGGGGAAATTGACAAGGAGGAAAATATCTTACATTAACAAATGTGCAGGTAGGAATGGCAGATGTATCCAATTCGAGTTGTTCTTATTTGATACTATACAGCAACCACTGTTCATTGTACTGCTTTTTATGGATAGCAAAACATGTTCAGTAGGCAGCTTTTAAAAGCTTTTAATGCTAGTCTCATGGGGGGAGGGGTGGGAGGAATGAAGAATTACATTTAAATTGAGAAAGGCAAGAAAGGCGGTCTGAATGCTAACTCAGTAATATAGCTTATTTAAATACGTAGAGGCTAACACCACAATTAAATAGGTCAGGATTATTAAGAACAATTCTGCATCTGCTTTAAAAAAACATGAACTCCCCCCTATACCTTCACATACAGAGTCAGATGTCTCTGGGAGATTTCTGGATGACGAGAACAGCGGCAGTTATCACGCTGCAGGTGACACGCACGTTCTCCCATTACGACGTCCTGTCTTTTGCTCAGCCTGCCGAACCTACGCGCATCCTGTCTGTGACTAGACCTGTCAGGCGCCATTCACAGTATTTATGATTAATGAGCTGTGCTCACAGGCGCACGTATAGCTCTTCCCTGGAAACCTTCTTGTGAAGCTAAATCGGGAATCAATACCCATTACCTTGGATAGACCTTAGCCAATTTTATGATTGCTGGAAGTTGGGAGCTATGCTGGAACAACGCATGAACAATAAAGCGCTGGCATCAACAAAAGGTGTTGACAAGAGATAATAATCACGCTTTGTCCTCCGGATGTTTAGAATGGATTTTGACCAGTGTTCAAATTTGGCTAAGGCCCGGAATGTCTCGGTGCTCTGAGTTCTGGCCAGGGCATCTAGCTCCATTTAAAATAAGTCCCAGGTAGGTGGGGCCATCCAAATACTTTCTTGTATTCGTGGTCATGTTGTGTCCACGAACTTTAAAGAGCGCAGAACCCCACACAGACCCGGGATTGTAGACCAGCGCGCACCTGCAGTTAACCGACAGCAAAACTAATTTAATACTAGGGCTGTCAGATGCGATTCAAATGTAATCGCGATTAATCACATGCTTTACGTAATTAATTGCGATTAATAAATCGCGTAATTTTACTATTCAAAATTTGACCTAAATGTTGTTTTTCCAAGTGTTATATTTTTATAACAAGATATGAATGTCAGCTTCATGCAAATGTATGTATGTATTTATTTTATTTAATAAATTACGCATGGCTTCCTGCGTAAATGTTGTGAGGTTAAATAGTATTGGGTACTGAGTGCAATCAGTAAGTTGGGTCCCCAACCGGTAGCTGCAGGGTAATTCACACACAAACGTGTTGACATGATAAAGGTATATGCATGAATGCTATGAGTACTATTCACCACTGTGTAAGGCCATGTGCCACGGGGAACTGGATGGATTACATTGAAAACCAGGATGTGTTGGCATTATGTTAAAGGGCCACTGCGATTTACGTCCACAATTGCCCTTGCGGTTTGTAGCCAGTGATACAAAAGTGCTGTTAATGAGAGCGCATGCTGCGCCTACTCCCGAGTGGCTTGTATTCCACTCTACTCCTCTCATAGGCTCACAGCATTCACCACCTATCCCACTATAGCCACATGCACCAGCGCGCACAGCTGTGATTTGAAACATAAACAGTGAGCTGGGGGATAGTATTTGGAGTTTTTGGGGGCATGTGCAATATGATACTGGCGTGTATCTTTAAGAACCGTTCTCACTAAATAAACAAGTAATGACATTCCAATACTCCAAACGTTGGTTACTAGCTACCATTTGCGGTGGAGAAAAGAATACAGTGAATTGCAATGTGATTTTCAGTGCTCAATCTACGGTTTGCAAAATATTGGTCCTTTCTGGCAGACTGAGCCAACAAGACCTTTGTTCAGAAATGCAACTTTCCAAATGTAACCCACATTAGCAATTCCCTGCAGGTACCTGCAAGAAGATGTAATATGAACGCTAAAGCGGGGTAAATTGAGTGAGAAATCCATTTTTCATTATGTTCGATTCCAAAACGTCACATGTCTTTGAAGCTGAATAATAAAAGTTGTTTTTATAGCCTACATTAAGAGCAGGATGGAAACAGTGCCGTCAGCAGGCAATGGCAGGATGGCCATCTAACAAATGTACCGCTCACGTCAATAATGCTACGGGAGTGCCTTTGGTCACAACATCCCCAGTCCGCTCCAGAGAAACACAGCATCAGCACACTCATACATGCACAGTCAATTAAAATACTACTCGCATCCAATTTGTTCACTGAGGTGGAAAAAGAAAAAAAAGAAATCCGCTTTAAGCCAATATGCAAAACGATATGCAGCACTGCGTATGCAGACGCAGCATTTGCATCTATCATAATATCTACGCTTAAGCTTTTCAAGCGGCATCGTCGTCATGTCTTTCTGGTTGTGATCAGAAAGCAGAAGACGAAAAGAGAAAGAGGCGTGGCTCCTCTACTTCCCCAAGGTGGTCTCGCACCTCAGCTCAAGTAAGGTGTCGATGCTAAAATGTGGCAGTGGGGGAAGGGGGGGCGCGTGGGCACAGATTTATCAACACGTCTGACAACCACCATCTCACCTTCATCTGTGCAAAGGGCATGTCGTAGTTCCCCACGTACAGCAAGCCGACGGTCTGGGGCAGCAGCCTGCGAACACAAACAGAGCTTGGTTACAGTCGTGACGGCCTGCCTTCAGCCCGCTCGAGGGGCCGGCTTCCAACGTGGGGCGGGGTGTAACGGTGAGGGGCGACCACGGTGCGCTGGAAACAGTTAGCGCGGCGCCTGGCAAACGCACGGGGCCTCGTTTCTTTCCCGAGGTCGCGCTTCTCTCGGCTGCACCGGGAGTCCGTCTCCGCCGGCGATGGAGGGAGTGGTGGAGTCGGTCGGAGGGGAGTGACGCAAGCCTCCGCTTTTGCACGCGCCAAAACGGGCGGGAAAATGTTCCGCGAGCGTGCGTAACGGTGTCATCTGCCGTGTATAATTAGCACGGTCGTTTCTTATGTAGACACTATTTATGTCTGACATTTGAAAGCTGTGAGCTCTTAAGAGCGCTTAATTCGCTTCAGGAGCGAGGAAAAATAATGTCAGGTGTGTTGTACGTACGTACGTGCGTGTGTGTGCGTGTGTGTGTGTGTTGCACCCCAGGGAGCACACCCCACAGATGGTCTTAATCACACACTGTCTCTTGCCCTTCTTCCCCTCCACAACAATAAACACACACACACACACACACACACACACACACACACACACACACACGTCCCCGACTAAGTTGTGCACACTGCTGTGTGTTCAGACTGCCGGGCTGGAGGGCTCTCAGCTCCAACAGCAATCCTTAGGTCGGAAATAAGGGGGGCCAATGAGCTGAACTGACGGTTTAACCACAGTGTGGGCCTCTCAGCCCCTTAGTCATGTCTGAAGCCTCTCATTGGGGCACAGAAGGGTTGGGGAAGTGGGGGTTGGGAGATGGGACCGGAAGCACGTCACATTGTAATGAGGATGTGATGCGAGCAGCCAATCGAGCGTGTTCGAGTGGCTTTAGTCCAGCTGTGTGGTAAAGATAGGCTAGCGGTTCCAAGCCGGAACACATGGTGTATTAGCACAGTGAATCCGGAGAGGAAAAGAAAGGAGGTTAGACGACGAGAACGTCATTCGGAAGCGCTCCGTGTGTTATTTACCGTGCCAGTTTGATTAGATTATTTTGGGCGGAAAACACATCAGATGCTACAATGTGCACTCATACTTTGTTTTTAACTATGCTACCGTAATTAACCTATCTACTAATTAAATAAACAAGTGCAGACTACTACTGTAGGACTTGCATTTAGAGAGCAGGTTTTCCAACAAGCCAGCAGAGATGCAAGTTGCTTTAGATAAAAACTTTTTACCCATTTGTACATGGTTTACCAAATCAGAATCCAATTTCTGCACAATCTGACTTGGCAACCAAGGCTCTATTTAACCCCCCCCCCACACACACACAAAACATAACGGTAAAAACAATCTAAAATTGACTCAATAAAAAAAGCATTTTAGTTGATAATATTATCCATAGAAAGGAGCTGTAAGAAAGATACTAGTGCTATGAATGCAGTGTAATTAGTTAGAAATGCTATCTGTCTGTCAGCTATCAGTAAGTCAAATGCTCAGACTGAAAATATGTGCTCTGGTTGATAACCTCTGCCTGGAAATGTAGACTTTTAATCTTTCTGATCATTCAGGATCAGGACCTCTTTTCCCTGATTGGTGTGGTAAACCTACCTTGCCTGTCAATCACATGAATATGCACAACACATTTGTCAACAGTAAAGTAGGTTTTTTTTATAGGTCTCATTTCAACTCTGAAATCCCACCTGCAGTAGTTCTAATACAGCAGGGCTCAAAGACAAAATAACTGATGACATGTCATGCCAGGAAATACAGAACCTGGATGATGAAGGAGACTGACAATATTTATATTATTCATTATTAGATTAACTGTCTCCTCGGGAGTATACTGCGATAACTGAGGAAGTTATGTAACATCGACATCTGAATTCTTGAAGTTGAAATTAACCAATTTAAAAAAGGGCTTGATTATTACACCGCACCGTTAACTCACAATTGGTACTATGAATTTTCTGTGAGCACGTTCATTAGAATGAAGCACAATCCGAAAACAAGGGTAATGTCTCCCACCAGAAGGTCGGGTATCATGTGCCATCTTCATCTGTGGCGTGGAAGGACTGCCAAGCTACATCCAGAAAACATAGTCGTAACACTGCCTACTATTGAGAGACTATAGGCGGTTCATCTTTCCAGAGTCCCTGGTTGGTAATATGGCTGAAGGACAAGGCCGTCGTATGCTGTGGCTGGCTAAGAGGCTGTTCAATTGCGGGGCACTGCTTTCTCTATAAGCGACACTCTGACTGGTGGGTGCTTGTTGTGATTTCCCCATCAAATTCTGCTCGGCATCTTACAGCAGAAGGGGAAAACGCTGTGATTACAGGCAGCTCTTGTTCTGTGTTACACTGGGATGACACCAGATAGAAAAAAGATTCTACTTTATTATCCCTGTGGGGAAGTTTTTGCAAAAGAGGTAGTAACAAGGGAATGTAGCGAATTTACATAAGGCAAGCTCTCCACAGACACGCCAAATCAAATGGTTGGAATGCTGTGGAAAACAATCCCTGCGGATTCCGTGCTAGTGGCAGGAATTTTAATGGTGGCATAGTCAAGGACAACATCCTGTTAAATATGTGTCCCCGTGAAGGTGAATCAAAACATGGAATAGCCAGTAAGTAAACAAATCGTTCGGCGGTTAACCTGAGAAATGCGCACTAAAACTAAATGTCACAACGATGCGCTTTTGGGCTGTGTAGTATTAACACAGTTCAGCTTGGAAAACAAAAGGCATCGACTGGTGAAAACGACGCATCTAGCAAGCCCATGCGACTAGCCACCGCAGCTTAAATGAGACATGGAATCAACGTGTAAACAACTGATGGTGAGTGCTGTGACTGTATAGAGGGGTGTGGTCGCAGGTATAGCACCCCCCCTGCTTCCCCTGGTTCTTGTCTAGCTATTTGCCCTCTCCTCCGACCAATAGCCTGCCTCTGTGCTACACAATGATACGCGCAAGGCTGCGTGCGTCTCTGTGGTGCAGAGGACGGGATGAAAGAAAGATTGCGGGGGCTGATGAATAAGCACTCTCTTTCCCTCTCTCTCCTCCCTCTCTCTGACAGAAACCAAGACAGATTTGAGAGCCAGAGCGAGTGGACAACTTCCCCTCCTTTGCAAAATAAAGCTTTCTCAGACAGACACAACGTGGCTCTTGTGCTCGGGCCGCGCATGAGGAGAGGAGCAAGGCGCTCGTACGGCCTTCTACAGCCATTCAGCATGCTGTTTGGGAGCTGCGGCTGAGACCAAGGTCACCCTGGCTCTCATAGGGCCGGCAGGGCGTGCACGCTTGCTATGTCTGACGCTACTGGGCCATTGTCCTACATCACAATAACAGTGCAGTGATATGTGGGGAGTGGTGTGCTCTAGCAGGAGTGCATCTGCCGAAGACATTTACACTGAGCAAAGCAGAGAGGAGCTAGGACACGCCTACGTTATTTCCTCTGTTAGCTCCCGCTCCCCACCTACACTGGATGGTTAGGGAGGCAGACTATAGGGGCAAAAACGTCTACCCATTCACACTTCATCACAAATAAATGTGCATCCAGCAACATGTTCAAATTCTATATGGCAGTGTACAATAAATATGACATTTATGACTGAGGAAATAGTTGCAGAGAGAGAAACAATTACTCTCGTACTGTTTTATGGCCGCACGTGACGTGGTTCCATGATTCTACGCTTGAAAAGTAGCTCACCGCCTTGTCAAAAAGGCTTCATCTACATCAGACGAGGCGTGGGATGAGCCGGTGGAAGCGAAAACGTGTATTCGTTCCAGATCGTGATCATAACGAAGGGGTTAAAACGCACGCCGGCAGTTTTATTTGCACCTAGACAAACCAGGTGTTCAGTCAGCAACTTTTGCAGGGCTGGCAGCAAAGTGCACAGGGGTAATGACGGCAACAGAATTTAACTATTTGACGCTTTCAGCAACTCCCCAGCGTTATCTCATGTTGCAGTTCAATTGAAACAGCAGAGGCAAAAATAAAACCATGCATAAAACAAGAGAGGCTATTTCAAGAACATACAGATTTTCATCTGGTTGCAAATGCAGCAGATGGCAGACATATACACATTCACACCTGGGGATGCCTCCCGCGCATCAAAAAGGTGCCATTAGAATCATCAGGCAGACAATCTGCCCGGCAACGGCGACTCACCCTTCTCCGCCCACTTTGGTAATTTTGAGTCGAAAGTCCACGGAGTTGTGGCTGGGGGGCTTCCATTTAAGTATGTCGTCGCACCTCCCGGGTTTGTACCTCTGTATGGGGGACAACAGGGACGTTGGTCACAAAACACTCACACACACACAGTGCGTTGCAACACTAGTTTCTCACATGCGTTGTCAATTGTTAATGCACTTTGCAGACCTGTTTAAGGCCGTCTCTCTATTGTCAAACAAATCTGCCTGGAAATGCGCGTGGCTGGAGGGGAATTGTTAAGAGTGTGAGCCTCTGAGTGCTGGAGAGACAAACCCTCTGAACTAAAAGAGTAGGCGGGGACATGTGGGATTGATGAGGTTTGCAGCATCGCTTTTAACCACAAGGGACATTTACAAACACAAATTGAGCTGTGCACCTTTAAAGCCATTGAATAACAACAGGTCCCAGTAAACATGCGCGTCATACATAGAGATATGTGGCGCTTTTGTTCATTCTAGTTCCTTAGGGGATTTAACAGCATTTCTGCATTCTGAAAAGTCTGCATTTGTACAAAACATTTTCTTTTTTTTTTTAAGATGTCAAAAATGTAGGTTTTACATGCGGTTGACACAATATGCATTTAACAAATCATCAACAAGATGATGCACCTAAATCATGGTTACCCAACTGGAGCTAGGTGAATAATAAGAACAGGAATAGTCATTACAAGCTCTGGAATAAGATCAATACATTTCTGTTGCTAAATGCAAAGTAACCCTCCAAAAGACAGCGAGAGAAAAAAACACTAAGATAATTGAAGAACCTGTATAAGTACTCTTCAACTGAATGGAACTGATTCAACTGATTGGAAAAGACAAATTAGATGGTAATAGGACAAGAAGCTTAAAAATGTAATTACACGCTGCATCTTACATAATTACAGGTTAGGTGTAGCTCTGCCCTGCCTATACATAATGATTCCCGCATACAGCGTAGTGTATTTCTACGTGCCTGTTTACTAGACAACAATCATCCTTCATTATGAGTGTGTGACATTTAGGAGGACACGAAGCAAGCCTTGTAGAATGTGAGCAACGTTCATGCGTAAAGGCTGGAGGCGGGAACAGATGAGCAAGTGTGTATGTGTGTGTGTGTGTATGTCAGGTTGCCCGGTAACAGAAGGCTACTCAAAGGAAATGTGTGGAATCAGACTGCATCCCTCAGGAGAACCCAACATGGACTCTGTCTTCCCCACCCCACACACGCACACAAACACACACACTAATATTACCTGTTAAATTTGCTTGCATTTGCAAATAAAATTCCTTCTAATTCCAGGTTACATTTCCTGGTATGTGCAAATGTACTTTCAGATTGGACAGGACAACATTTTTAAAAAGGCAACTTCTCGTATTCATTTTTCTCTTTTCTCCCATGAACATAAAAATACGTATTTATATGCTTTTATATAGATTGCTCATTTGTATTTTCTCTGTCTGATCAAGTGTGTGTGTGTGTGTACAGTATGTCCTGTGTTTTTGGCTGACAGGACGTTGCTTTATTTATACTAATATAGCCCACTTAAAGAAGTGCTCATGGAGCCATTTAAATCCATGATACAGTATGGATCAGATTGCTTTGCTGCAGGCTGCATGTCAACAGTTTAATGTACAGTATGTCTGCAGTTTAAGCAACCTAAAACAGCCTGGTGTTTGGCACAACATAGGCGACAAAAACTCATCCTGCTACTGTCTACAGGCTACTGTTACTGGATGGTGGGACTCTGCCCTGATTTGGAAAAGGTTAATTCTGGGGTTTTCAGTTTATTTGAGCCAGCTAGGAGTATCTTCAGCTTTGCACTGAGTAAACCTAAAGTCCTACACTGCAGCCTATGTGTTAAACCTCACTCTGGGACACCTTTATTTATTTATTATATGTATGTACGTATAGCAACAGACGCTAGCTGTTTTTAGCCTATTGGCTAGGCTTCAAACCTTGTTTTTGTCTGATGTGTTGATTGCATCATGTTGTTTACTAAAGAATAATAGAGCTGGTATAATGTACAAAGCACATTCAGCGCATCAGTAAGTCAATGTTAGACATACAGGGTATATACTGGGCATATTTTACAACCGGCGCAACCGGATTATTGCTATCTTGATGCAGCAGAAAGTGAATGCGCGACTGACCAGAAAAAACCTGGTCTAAAGTCAACGCTGGTGTTGTTCCCAGATTGATACGCGCAGTGTGGGTACAGCTGTGATGAGGAAGAGCCATGGGCCAGCAGCAGATAGAGAGGGAGCATGACTTTACTTATTCAACGGGTTCAGATGAGGTACAGGATGGCTGTCCTCTTCACTAAACTGTGAAGAGAAAGAAAGGCAAGGCTTGCTTCCACTGTTTCCCCCAGAGGAACTCCGTGTGTAGGAGGAGGCCTTCATGGGCCTTTGAAATCAGTGATTTCCACAGCGGCTATTCAGTACAGTCAGAGAGAGAGAGAGAGAGATGGATAGGAAGGCAGAGCTCTATTGAAAAAAACCCTATAGTCTGAGTACATCAATTTCTTTAGAGAATGTGGGCGAAGATGTTCCTCTACAGTCATGCAGCTTGATGGATAAACAAAAGATAAAATGGTGCACCCCTTAAACTGCTATTTTAAGAAAGTCTCCTCTAAAGCACGGTGATTTGAGTGTGGCTCAAGACAAGATCTGAAAAACAGAAACGACAAGCCAACTTCAAGTATGCAAAGTGAAAACCTTACTCAAGCTTGTGTGGTTTGTGATACCGTTTGCTGTGGTACACCAGCAAAACACAACGGTAACATCAGCCCTAGGGATTTGTAGTCACCAAGGTTCTGACTCTTCTCTTACTCTGCATGCTAAACTGTGTAGACAAACAAATCCATTTACAACAATATGTCTGTGCACGAATCACATCATTGGCCCAAGCACATTTGCATGTCTGTGAGCCAGCAAAGCCCTAGAAAACAAACGGATGACTAGTCAATCAAATGCTGCATTCAACAAAGTGACCTTCAGCTTGACTCCTACATTTAAAAAGCCAGCTGCTATGACTCTTTCCCATGATTGTTAGCCTTGTCAATAAGTGGATACACACACACACGTATGCTGTATTTCAAGTGTGAAAACACACCTTCAATTCAGAAGCTGTATTCAGGAAAGCAACTCCACTCCATCACGTTAATTTCCCTGTGAAGATGTGCCACAGCATATAAATTGCCTATACTCTCCGACAAGGAATACAAGCTCAAAAACAATGCACAAAGATGGCGGGCATGGACACTTATCGATTTTTGTATAGAATTAACCTTGTGGAACTGGAAACTTGGCTGCCTGCTGATCCTATGGACTTTTGTGGCATCACTGCGGTGCTGTTGCTGTTGGTTCAGCGATCTAACGGCTTGAGCTCGACTACTGGAAAAAGCTATTATGAGACCCGATAAGTGTTGGAACATTTTTGGGCTGTAAGACTAGGGAGCGTACAAGGAAGAGAATCCCTATGTGCAGAGGCTATCATGTATCACACTGGACAGGTTCTTATGGGATTGTTCATACAGCTGCCAGGTTTTTAGTAAATGACATAAGCTGGCCACTTTCAGAAATCATTCGCTGTCAAAAGAGCGGTTCAGTCCACGGTCATATAACTTACAGCATACTGTAGGGTACCTACCTACACATATTTATTACTAATGGCATAGCCCACACGGTACTGTGTGTTTATACCACAGCCTTGGGTTGCTCCTGCTTACTGTAGGTCGTAAGGAGGAACATTTGCAGTACTCTACCACAATATTCTGCAATACTATTCACACAGCAAAAACACCAGGGACATGCGCTGTCCAGCATATACCATGTGTCTATAGAAGGAAATCAAATAGCAAATAGGTGTGTACATTCCAGGAAAAGATCTTGATGTTCTTGATGCAAATTAATTAGCAATTATCGATAATCGTTCTAATTTATTGTGTGTATGAGACTGCCACTACAGTGTGTGAGATTGTCACTCACTGCAGTGTATTTGTGAAGTGTCTTTTCACTTCACAAATAATAATCATCGCTTTTAAATGAAAAGCAATATACATACAATTTACAAACTCACATCTTTTAATGGCACATTGCTGCTAAATAACATTTTCACAACATAATGAATCATTGATTAGCGATATATATTATGTTTAAAATCAAGCGGCTGTTGATAAGTAAAAGGCTTGAGCAAATGAAAATGGAAACCTGCTGGGGGGGAAAAAAATCAATCCAATTTGAATTTCTTTCAATCTTTCTTTTTTGGCTCTAAGGCAGGATTAGTGTTTCAGCGTGATGAAGATTTAAGACAAAAGGCTAGAGCTTTGCGAATAACCCGATCCCAAGAGAAAAGTAATGTGTTATTTTGAACTTAAGTGTCTTTAGGAGCATTTGTATGCATGAGACATGTGTGGGGGTTCAAAAACAATCAGGATTTAGGATAATAAAGGCCAAAATCAGGAAATAATCAAAGAATAACCTTCTGATATGAAAAATCTCTCTCTGTGTACACACAGACACACACAACATTTAAAGAATTCTAAATGACTCAAGAAGCACAGGGGTAAATATGAAATGCAAGAGGAAAACAATGCACCTCTTTAAAATGCAACCATCTTTGCCATTAAAATACTGTGCTATAAAAAAAAAGATATCAAACAGGCAAGGAAATCTACTGGGTGCACAATGAGTGGCAAATGATACGTTGCATACCAATATGTTGTTCTTTGGAGTGGAAAGTAAATGATCAGAGTTAAAGACCTTATAGAAGGAGCATATTTGTTCATTGCAAATACAGCACCTGAAGTATTCTCCTATGAGCAATTCTGCCATCTGTACCAGTATCTTGCTTTGAAATCCAAAACCTCCATGGCATTTGCAAAGCCATTGGCAGAGGCGCCTCACACACACACTGCAGACCTGTTAAATATATTAATGTCTAAATCTAATATGGGATATTGGATTATTCTCTCCCCACTCCCCCACGTAATTACTAAAGAGTCTTCAAGATTATCTTGTAAGAGTCGTTTTCATTTTAGCCAACAATCTGGCGTTGAATGTGGCATTGAATGAAGCTGATACTAAGACCAACTTGCTAAATGCAGACAAAAGCTTATCAAATATTTAGTGTGGGGCCAAGACTCCCTGGACTATACAGCAAAAACAATCAAACAATCTCAAAGCTAACAATGCCCCAATTACCACAACTTCCACATGGCATCCACCACAACTCTTTTAAGAAAGAACAATTATTTACAATGACTTATTGCAGATAACTTAATTGACAACGCCTTGTGAAATTTTGTGAAAACATTTAACCTGACAGTGCTTTAATGGACACCTTTGGGTCATTTAAGCAATTAAAGGTAGCGTATAGTAAGTCATTTGAGAACTCTTGCTAAATTCAAAACAAAAACATATCTCCTTCCAATGCTATAGGGTGGTCCTTAAGGTCCACCCCATACATTGGAAACATTGTGAAGGCCAAGGTATTGTTGTTGTGTGCGGTCTGCACCACTGTGTGTGTAGAAGTGTAGTATTTTTTTCAGCAGGCACAGAGAATGGTAAGCTAGCGGACTGCGAGGAGATTTGGTGAAGTCAACCAATATCGACTAACGTAAAAACCTCTTCCTGGAGTGCGATTAGTGCAGTAGTGTGAGACAGTTTGTAATTTCTCCATTATTGCCAATGATATCATGAGTGCTGTAATGTGCTCCCTATGAACAGTTAGTCCATTAATGACAGTTGGTCCATTACTTTAGGATTTAACAGTTAACAAAGAGACAGAGAAGTTTTAAGCCACCATTTCAATACAGACTGTTAGTGTTTGGCTAAAATTGTGTGATACGGACACAAGATGTTTGGAGGCCTGTCTAGTCAAAGACATAAGGTGCCTGGGCTAATATCGCCTATATCAGGTAATATTAAAACACCGCCATACAATAAAATGCCAGTGGGCTTTTTTCCGATATATTCCATTAAAGAAGACTAAGAGGGGCTTAGGTGAGCAAAGCCAGAGGCATTCATCTGTTATCTACTGAGCTGTGTAATCCATATATATAACTCAGCACGCAAACATCGATCCCCCTCTTTAGATACACCAAGTGTCAATCACTCGTGGCGCAAACAATGCTGTGAACAGTATGAAACAAGCCCGGGAAGGGAAAGAGAATGCACAAGGGGTTCTGAAATTAACTGAAGGCGGGCAGTTGCACAGGTGAGGAATCCACAAGGAATTGATAAAACACACCCTCAAAAATGCACTGAACGGTGAGCTATAGCAAGCTATCTGCATTGTTTTACCCACTGGCACATTGTTAGCAAACTTTACTAATGCTTGATGAATAGCATAAATGCTAAAAGAGATTGAAGTAAATTAGTCACAAGTACTGGATAACAATCTACTGGCCCTATATGATCAGGGGAGGCTCCAAACAAACTGATTAGAGATTCCCTCTTGCTTAGATTAGAGATTCCCTCTTGGTGAGCCTATTAAATATGCATACTAACATCTAAAACACAGCTGTGGATTTATTCCCTTTCTGTGGAATGATTTAGACACTTGATCCATCAAACAGACTCACACCACAGAGGTCGACGTGACCAGCAGATACATAAACAGTGGCTAGCTAATTTGGGTGCTGTTCATGTCTATGGCCAGGAATAGATCAGATATATAGAACACATTTTTTTCTTCTCATATATATTAAATAAAGTATTCTTTGGAGTTGTCTCTGTTTACAACAACAGAAAGCAATGTAAAAAAAAAAAAGATAGTCTTAACATTGTTGCGAATATACATCATACACAGTAGTGTTGGACAAGTTTTCTGCGGTTTGAAGAAAGATTCAATAATTGAAAATTGCAATGGGAATTGCATAGCAAAATATTATTCACCAGTATGACAGCACAGATCGGCTAGGAACGGGGCAATTACAAGCCGGCATTGCGTTAACATTAAGTGAACGATGCATCAATGTGCCAGGTAAACACAGAAATGTACCTTGACAGGGCGAAAGCTCTTAGCTTGCATTGTGCTTATGTGCAAAAATACCACTAGCTTTGTAATAGCCTTAATGCTGCCGTTTGATGTTGTTTGACACGATCTATACTGTATGGCAGCCAATAATACTGGCAAAGATAAGTGTTGTGGGGGTGCTGCATGCATTTAGTGACACTATTGGTTTCAGCTTGACCCAAGATACAAATAATCAATATCTATCTAATGCAACAGAGCCATACACCTTAAATACAACATTTGGACATTTGGAATTCATAGAAATATTCCATTATTTCAGGTCACCAATTTTCATAACATTATCCCAATTACCATATTTAATAATTATTTACTCTTCTATGCGTAACATGGCAAAAATTAGTTGAGTGGGTGTGTAATTGGATATTGCGTTATTTTTGCCCTCAGGAGTTTTGTATTACTAAAGAGCACCAGTGATAAATTCACACATTTGCATATGAGCTGTACATCAATCCATTAATAACACACTAGAGCACTGTCAATTCAGATAAACCAAAACATTTAAATTCTAATACAAAACATTTGAATAGTGGTATAAGTCTCCAATATGTAAATAATATAAAATGTATTAGAACAGACCATATATTTACACTGTATTCATTTTAAATATATTCTGGCCATTGGAAATATGTGTCCTTATTTACAGGCTGAAGGTGAGAACAAGTAAAATCCCAGGAAAAGAAAGACAAGCTCTAAATCACCTAAAAAGTAGGTCTGAATCAGGTAAAAGATAGCCGGTGAATGTTGAATAGGTTGTGGATGGCCTGTGATTTACAAACAATAAAGGGTGCGTGTAAACAGTCTCAACACGCCCATCACTCCGTCCCACCAGTGCAGAGATCGCCAGGCAGGCATGGGGCGTACGGTCTGTGCTGTCGGGCAGAACAAAGACAAGGACGAGGGCGAGGGGGAGGGCTCCACCCACCACCGCTGCTGCTGCTGCTCTGGCTGCAAACGCATCATCAGTATTCTAACCGCGAAGGTCGCGTCTCTGGGAGCGCACAGGCCCCCTCCCGCCTCACCCTGGTCCAGCCCCGCATGACCTGTGGCCCCCCCCCCCAGCTCCTTCAGGAGCGTCTCTGGTGCCAATACGGCACACAGCGTTAGCAGAAGTGACACATACACGTGGGGGGTGGGGTGGGGGGGGTCTGATAAACAAACTTTGGGCGGCGGCGGGCACAAGCTGCTTTGCTGTCAGAGAGGAGGTCAGCGGAGGGGGGAGAAGACAATGAAAACAAAAGGACTAGAGAGAGCTCCGTGAAGGATGTGACCCTTCTAGAAGGACCCTTACCCCGCACGGCTGGAAGATGAGCCCGTCCACCTCGTGGCTGACCTGGGATGTGAAGCTGCCCTCCAGGAGCTGTAGGAAGAAGCAGAAACACGATCGATTCAGACGCATGCCATGGACCGGGCAAGAGAAGGAGCGGGGCTGAGCTATGGAAAATGACATCGATTCACCACATGCCGGGCCACGCCAGACAGCACCAGGCCCTCTAAGAGCCAGACAAGTGTCAGGTTTCAACATTAAAGACAGCAGAGATAAAAGCGGAAGGATGATGCCTCGCTTTCTTCCACTTTACGCCGTCTAGCCCGGTAACTAGCGGCTACCTTCCATCTGACTGCGTGCGCGCGGCTATCACACCAATGCGATGCCGTATGACGGAGCACGCTGGAGACAAATATAGCTTGTTGGTCATTAGGGTCTCGGTGAGTCAAGAGAAGGAGCCCGTTTCATCTTCCATTAGCACTGACCACAACGTCAGCTGCAAATTGAGCCCGTGGCACTACTGGGAGGATGCTCTGTATACACAGCATAGAATACGCATTAGCAGCACATGAATCCATATGGTAACATGTAAACAGCAAAGGGAGATCAAACATCTGCAGTTGCGTAAACAAAAGGTTTAAAAAAAAAAAAGCCTTTAAATGTATTACAATGCCCCTGTGCTGTAAAAGTGAAGTAAGACTTACAACCTTGTGTCCTTGTGCCAGCAGAGGTGTATTTAGAATTGCAACTGGTAGTCTGAAGCTTTTGTGTGCTTGGTTAGAAAGGCCACAATGGGAAGACGGCAGCCAAGGGTAGCTGAGCACTCGGTCCTCAAAGTGCTGTTTGCGATTAACAAGAGACACAACCAAGGATGGCAGGCTCGCCATTTTAACAGCACACGGCATTCACTCAGGCGTCAAGACCAAGGACGTTTCAGTTAGAGGCGATTGATGAAACGCAAGGCATTCAACACATTTAAAATAAGAAAGTTACATAGTCTACCATAAGTGAAAACTGTGTTCAAGGCCTGGTCAATGCAGCAACAGGAGTTAGGCATGTTTCTTATCTGAAAGCCTTGTAAACAAATGTTATCATACAAGGCACATTCTGATTGAATTCTTATCACCAAAATAAAGAGTTCCAGGTGGATTTGCTGCACGTTTAAGCATTTTTAAAACTAATTAAATATTTTAAATAAAAAACACCAACAGCTATACAAATGTGCAGCAGGGGTCGTTCATAGGGTCTATTATAGGGCAAAATGCCAACAAAACTTGCAGAAAGCCTTAAATTAAAAACTATCTGCAAACTGCATTATCTAGAGAATGTGGAAAATATAGATAAGGAAATTAATTATTGTGCAACTGGCAGATTTACGTTTATAAGCAATATAATTATATATCCAAAAAAAATAGGACTAAATAAATCTGATAAGTGATAACTGATTATTTTCCATAGAATACAGTATGTTCATGCAAATGGTCACTATAATTTAGGTTTGCAGGCAGGAAACAGCCTTAGTCGATAAAGTTATAAGTTAACTGGGTTACTTACTGCACTAGAGGAAAGATCACATATCACGACCGAGCCATGAATGACCAATCAGCCAAAGACAAAATTCCTTATAATTTTACACATTTTCATGAAATCTCAAACTCACAAATAAAGATATATTAAGATTGAGGTTGGAATAATTTTGATTTAAGATGGAGGTTGGAATACATATGTGTAAAGATGGAGGTTGGAATAAAGACATATGAAGATGGAGGTTGAAATACATATGTGTAAAGATGGAGGTTGGAATAAAGATA